>BSBK01011103.1:0-322500 GCA_027943335.1 Chamaecyparis obtusa | reverse complement strand
CCAATGAAAAATCATCAGTTAGACAACACACAAAGAGAATAAGTCATAACATGTCTCTACCAATTTCGTTTAAGTGGCGTGTGTAAAAAGAAAAGATAATCACTGAATCACTAGGACTCATGCCTATAAGTGAGAAATATCGCACAATCCTAGACTGCATACGAAGAGTCAACTGAAGATAGTATATTTGATAAGTGTTAAGAAACACTCGAAGTCTATTATACAATGAAGTAGGTATCTATCCAGGTTGTAACTCCATCAAACTTAGGCTACACTTGTTCATGCTATACACTACAGTGTATTCAATTTTTTCTTGTTCCTCCTTCCCAAATTTATCCTAATAATTGATAAATCCAACAATTATACGCCACTTTCTCACTTCATTGATAATATTATCAATAGAAAGAAATAATTTGAAATCTAATTTAGGCTTAACCGACTTAGTGGTGGGGGAACCTACCACTTTAGATTTCTTTCCTTGAGCCTTGAGTTCCTTCTTCTCTTCTTCTAGCTCTATTCCTTCAACTTATTCATGTACTTCTTTATATCCCTTAGCTTTTTCTATCATTCTATTTCCAACAACTTTTGCAATAGTATCCTCTTAGGCTCTTGTAGGCTTAGATTGTGTTTTCTTGACTGGACTTCTGATTGGAATATTCAATTAAGCTATTTTATCCTTCTTTATTGTAGTATAAATTCTTGTTTTCCTATCGGTTGAGGCACTACTAGTTGCACTAATAGTTTCAACATCTTCATATTCTGTTACTTCTAAAATAATAGCTTGTTCAGAAGCATGCTTGGTTCTAGATTTATCAATTTTCTCCTCTGTAAAGGCTATCATGCCCATAAAATTACACGCAAAAACACACCAATTTTTTTTTTTTTTGAAAAGGTTAAAAGTTCATGTCTAAGGTTAGCAGTTGACTATAGTTCTATAGTTGATCCTGAGAAGGCCTAGTATGAATATCTTAAGCAAGAGGAGTGTAGCATAACGAGGGATCAATTTTATACATTAGTTAATTTAATCTACTAGGTCAAGTAAATAGTTTCCCATAAAACATGTTACGTATTCATGGTATACAATCTCGGTTAAGTGTACTAGGTACATTAGCTTAAATTGACCACCTAATTAAGCAGATTAAATACTTAGTAGGTTTCATTACTAACCAGTAGTGGATTAACGCAAAACTTGTACAATCAAACTATACTGAAGGATAAATTTGGACTAACCAAGGCCAATATATTAATTAAAAATATTAACTAATTATAATGTATAAATTATCAATTAATTAATAATTAATACATAAAAATTAATTAATTCTTACATTAATTAATAAATATTTATAACCTACTAATGGCAAAAGTATTAATTAATTATTAACCCTGTATCAAATTAAAGTTACTAAATTACTTATTAACTAAACCCAAAGTTAAAATATCTCAGAAATTTATATATTAATAAATAATTCATTTAATCAAGAAATACAATAATCAATAAATAATTATAATTATTATAATTATAAAAAAAGAAATTATTAATTAAAAAACTTATTAATACAAAAAAATACTAACAATTAAATTTTTTAATAACTAATATTATTAATTAAATAAAATTATTAATAAATAACAATTATTAATAAATAAATACAAATTATTAATAAATAAAATTGATATTGAATAAAATTAATAATAAAATAACAACATTAACCATTATGCTATGCTTTAGTTTAAAGTCCCTATGGACTTACGTGGGGACCTCCCCCCATGCTGACATGCACAGGGGGTACTCTGCCCTCCTGTGCATGGCTGCACGCAAGAGGGGGGCCAGGTCCCAAGGGAGATGGGGCCCACAGGTCCCCCCCTTACCAAAAGTTTTTTTTTTAATTTTTATTTTGTATAATTTTTTTTCTAAAACACATTTAATTAGATTGCAACCCACGTGAGGCATTGGACCTTTTTTTGTTGACATACCAATAATGTATATTTTTTTTTAATGTAAATATTTTCTTATTATACATATATATATATATATATATATATATATATATATATATATATATATATATATATATATATATATATATATATATATATATATATATATATATATATATATAAGGCCTCTCTTTTTCAGAGCTTCTTGGGTGGTGACCCAAGTGGGTCCCACCCAAGTTGACTTGATTAAGTCTCATTGAGCTTAATATATACTTTATTCATTATCTCCAAGTGGATGAGAATAAAGGTATATTTTATTGTTTTATTTACAAGTGGACAAGGAAATTAATAGAATATTGACTATGTTTTTTGGAAAATGTATGAGAATTTTTCCCATACATTTTCCAGAGACTTGTAGGTCTTTTTTTTTTTTGGTTTCTTTGAATTTTTCGCTTGTTTTGATTTCATTTTCTCTTTATTTTTGGCTAAGTGTCTAAGAGATTAAATAGATATAGTCTTATTTTTGTGAACATAAGGTAGGATGAATTTCTCCTACAAATCTAAATAATCAACAATGAATTTTAGCATGAAATTGTTATCATAAGATCAACCAAACTATTGAAAATTTAAGCTCATTTCTCCTTTAATCTAATCAACCATGATAACTATTTTGTTTGATACTAAAGCTTAGATTTTTAAGGATTTTGCTTTAATGAAATCTTAACACTCATTAATACAAATTTTCAAGCAAGCATTCTACTATATTTTCATTTCTTAACATTGGATTCATTTCACAATAACAATATCATTTTCACAATGACTATTTAAAGGAGAAATTCATGAAACTAAAAATACATTACTACTATTTCATGCTTTGAAATGTTTTCACAATAACAACTTAATACACAAGCATCAACATGAGCATCATACATTATTTTAAAGAGATCATGAAGCTATCCAAAAAGGAAATAATACATTTCTCTAGTCTTTGATTATACATTACTTTTTACAACACAAATTTTGGAGTGTTAACTCCATTACAAAAATACATTGAGCTCAAGGACTCCTAAAGATTTCCTTACAATCACAATATACATAAAACAAAGGAATCCAAATCAACTTTTGAGTGCAATCCTCAACTTTCTTCAAGAACACAACTTCAACAAGAAGTCTTCAATGGCTTTGAAACCTACAAATAAACAAAAATAGGCCATGGAGTGCTCACCTCCCAACCTAGGCTTCTACAAAGACACCCTCGAGCTTGGGGAACCATCACATAGACATGGGATTACATTCAAGCAAGCCAAAATCACAATAACACAAAAACCACATTTGAACTCCCATCCAAGGCTAAAACAAAGAGTCTCCAAATGACTCATAAATTGGGGTGAAGGTGGAACCAAAACTCAAGGGGAGAAAGAACATTTCATAGAAGCAAAAGACAAGCCTACTCTTTGCTTTCTCAACACATATTTTGCCACAAAAATCCCACACAATAAAACTCCTTAAGACCCCATGGCTTCAAGCCATACAAACCCTTATGACCCCCAAAAGAAATGGCTACATGGAGCCCATACATCCATGTTTCTTCCTTCTCCATACCAAAGAGAGACTCTACAACCCATGATTGTCCCAATATTCCCTTCACCCCTAACGCTACTCTTCCCTTCCAAGGGTGAGTGTGGCCTTGACAAAACTCCCTTAACAAAAATAATACATAACAAAAGAATGTTCAAGAGCTAAACTTCACATTTACATTACAAAGAATACATGCACTACAACAAGCTCAAGAATTTACAAAAATAACTACTCACATACAACAACAAGATTCACAAATAATAAGCACAAATAACACAAAACTAGTTTTCTCCATGCAAGAATGAAAATATTCTTGAGAGCTCATTCACATGAAAACATATCAAGTAGAAAGATGAATGCCACCAACCTAGAATCCAAGCTTAAGGAAGAAATTTGATGAAGAGCCTCCTCTAAGCCTTCCTTCTCCAAACTAGCAAAGTCTCCAAATCTAGAGAGCGGGTGTTAAACTCTTCCAAAAAAAGAGTCCCCTCTAAAAAGGCCTCCCACAATCTCCTAAGGATAGGATCTCACTCTCATTGGATGGTCTTCCCAAGTTTCTTACATGGTTTTCAAATATGGATTCCTAAAAAGGTTGGCCAAAAAAGTGGACCAAAGACTTGCATCATAATTGGATGGAGCTCTAACCAAGACCTTACTTCAAAAGTGGTTTTTTCGACCATTTTGAAAATCTAATTTTTGGAGGGGTTTTTTTGGTCAACTATGAGTTTTCCTATGGTTAAAAATTTCCCTTACCCATAAGTATATCAAGTGGGCTTACTAAAAATGGCCTAAACACACCCCTAGGCACCTTTTAAGCTCCCCAAAAATCCATGTAAATCTCAAATTCGAAATTCATGAAACGACTCCACCTCAATCTCCCTAACCAAGGGATTCTCATGGGGATCCTAAAGGGGTACTATCCTAGTTTGATAGACATCCAATCCACAAGTGGACATGTCATGGCCACAAGTACACACACAAGTGTCAAGTGACACAAACAAAAATGACACATCACAAGCCATGTGGCATATCCACTTGGGCATTCTCAACATTAATTACATTTATAATTACATAAAAATTAAACATATAAACTAAATACATTCATGCACAATACTTTCACAAATTAAATACAATACAACAAGGTTTTTGTTTCTCACCAGAAGCAACCTTGGCTCGAACTAATTTACATAAAAGTCTATGCTCTAGTTCCCCGAATTTACCATGGTCTAATTCCCTACACACTAAAGTCCATCATCAGTAGTCCAAAGAAATAAAAATATGTAAATTCATAACATTAATAATCAAGATAATTCATATAACATTTCATAATTCACATGACAATTATCATTCATCTATAACATACATACAACTCATCATGAAATACATAATTCATCACTAAATTAAACTTATAACATAATGATTGCATATATAATTCAATTGCAATTAAATATCATCATGACAACATAAACATCCATAAAATCCACTTAATCACACATAAAGGTTTCCAAATAGATATCATAGTTTCTTCAAAATAACATAGCTAAATGTGCTTCTAAACTCTAAGGTGATAAAACCATAATATAAAGTATCAGTAATCCATAAAGCATCAAAATATAATCAT
Source organism: Chamaecyparis obtusa (assembly GCA_027943335.1). Lineage (NCBI taxonomy): Eukaryota > Viridiplantae > Streptophyta > Pinopsida > Cupressales > Cupressaceae > Chamaecyparis > Chamaecyparis obtusa. The sequence continues at coordinate 317,366 of BSBK01011103.1, read as the reverse complement.
CAAATATGCCTATCTCAAATGTTAGATTTGACAAACGCAAATCATCCCAAGAACACCTGCATGCAAGACTGTCACAAAGAAGAAGCAAAAAGACAGAAAGCTATGGCGGCCAATAGGCCAGAGACAGGAAAATCATCTTGACAGAAATAAGCTTCTATTAACAAAATGAAAATAATACAATCTCCTTATTGAAATGAAAGAAGTGAATCCTTATAAAAGGAAACACGAAACCCTAAAGGCTAAAACCCTAAAGAATTATAAAGCGCCTAAGTGAAACTTAAGCCTAGAGTATGATAAACTAATAATTAAATGATTTAATTATTAGCTAACATAAGACTAATCTAACACCCCCCTTAAGTGTAACTTAGGGAGAAGCAAAAAAAGCTAAACTACTGCAGAAAGCAGGAAAGATGGGTCCCGGCAACTAGGCCTGATCAGGTACCCAAAACAAAAGCAAAAGATGTCCCAGAGAAAGGAACAAGAAGAGAGCAAGAAACTCCTCTGAAGCATGTCTGAAAACTCTGTCAGAAGATACTGCTGGAACCCCCACTGAAGTGCATGACCAGGTAGAGAAGACAAGTGTCTGAAGAGCTGATCAATCGAACCAGGAAGCAATAGAACCAACAGGTGAACCCCCCCATAATGCTGAACTGGGAGAGGTGACAGGAACACTGAAAGGCGATGCCAAAAACAACTGCAGAAGAAGAACCAGGAACACCAACAGTGCAACAGAAGCACACACACAGGATAAAGGGTGGTGTCATAGACATAGTCTACATGGGCTAATGTCGTGGAAGGTACGCTCACTTGACAAGAGTGGATGCGCCTATAGTGGCAAATGCATCAGAATCCCCCCATGGCACTTTATAACTGAGTGCGAATACTAAAACTGAACCAGGTGAAAAAGATCCCAAAAATGCAGAAGAGGGCACTTTATCGCAGTGCGTTTACAGAACAAAGATACATCAGAAAGAGCATGCAAGCTCAGAAGTCAGAAAGAAGAGTGCACTAAGAAACCAGAAGAAGAGATCCCCGGACCTGTAGAACCAAGCACACCACCAGAGGGCATAAACTGCATAACTTGGAGGAGTGAAAACCTGGAGTAGAATCTGAAAAAATAACCTCTGCCACTGAATAGTACACAGAATCAGCTTTCCGACGATATCTCGTTTGCCGAAAAAAGAGTCCGGATGAGCCAGATATGACTCCCGGAAGGCAAAAAGAGATATCAGACTTCAACAGCAAAAAACACTGTTGAAATGGTAGAACCCAAAACCCTAACCTCCATCATCGGAAAGAGCTCGAAAAGAGCTTTCCGACGATATAAAGAAGTCAGAAAAATACCCCTGTATGCTCCCTATAGAGAGAAAAAAGCCCAGTACCCCTAAAAATGCCAAAAAAGGGCTTACAAAATGCCCCAGGGGCTAAAAAAATAGGCCCCCGGACGCATGGCGCGCTCCGGGGGCTGGGCCGCAGCCCCTGGTCACCATATGACCAGGAGCTCGACATAAGAGGGCTGCGGGGGCTGCAATAAAAGCCGCCACCACTGGGGGAGCGGTGGCGGAGCGGCCGGGGCCGGCGGAGCGCAGAGTACGGCCGACGGAGCTGTCGGGGCGGCGGAACTGCAGAGCGGGCCGGCGGAGCGGGGGCCGGGGCCCGCTGAATGCGGCGGAGCGGGGAGCAGGTGGCGGGGCCGCGGAGTCGGTGGCGGGGACCGAAGGCGCAGCCGGCGGCGGTGGAGCGCTGGTGGCGCGGTGGCGGCGCCAACAAAAATCACTGTATGCGTTAATTTGAACGCAAAAAACAATGAAAAAATGTTTTTTTAAAAAAAATTTCGCCTCAGATTTCGTGCCGTATGGCCCTAGGAGGGCAAAAATTTTCTCCCAGAAGTCACAGTGGCCAAAAATTGCAAATTTTATATGATTTTTAACTCTCCCGGACCTTCTGAGCGCAATGGCAGCGTCCGTTTTGCTCAAAATACCCCCAAAATTTTTTTTTTCTTTTTTGCAGGCAAAAAAGAAACAAAAAATAACGTCTTGCTTCTGAATCACTTCAACAAAAATACGAACAGCGAGCACCAAGATGGCTCTGATACCATGTTAGATTTGACAAACGCAAATCATCCCAAGAACACCTGCATGCAAGACTGTCACAAAGAAGAAGCAAAAAGACAGAAAGCTATGGCGGCCAATAGGCCAGAGACAGGAAAATCATCTTGACAGAAATAAGCTTCTATTAACAAAATGAAAATAATACAATCTCCTTATTGAAATGAAAGAAGTGAATCCTTATAAAAGGAAACACGAAACCCTAAAGGCTAAAACCCTAAAGAATTATAAAGCACCTAAGTGAAACTTAAGCCTAGAGTATGATAAACTAATAATTAAATGATTTAATTATTAGCTAACATAAGACTACTCTAACATCAAATGCAAAATTGAATGGCTATGATAGGCTCGGGGTGAGGCCTCACATCCTCCCCCACTAGGCATGAAATTTCTCCCGGAGTTCATAAAAAAGATGGGGATATTGTGCTCTCATCTACGCTATGTCCTGCCATGATGCCGTAACCTCATCATAGTAATCCCACTGGACCCTAACCTGGTCTAGCTCTCGGCTTCGAAGTGCTAGCATCCATTGAGCCAAAATGTGGATGGGCTCTAAAGCCAACTGACCATCTGACTCCACCTACAAGGAATCCCAATATATGATATGAGTCTCATAAAAAATATACTTCCTCAACATTAACACATGAAAAACATCATGGATGCATGACAGGCTTGGTGGTAAAGGAAGACCATAGGCGACAGGACCTATCCGCTCAAGTATCTCAAAAGGACCAACAAATCTAGGTGCAAGCTTAGAGCCCTTTCCAAAATGGATTGGACTCTTATGAGGTCACACTCTCAGAAAGACTCTATCTCCAAATTGATAACTACGATCTTCCCTCTTGGCATCTGCATACTTCTTATGCCTATCCTGTACCTCATTCAGACATTGTCTAATCAAGGTCACCTGCTGCTCCAACTCTCACACTAACTCAAGACCTAAAGAAACTCTATCCTCAATGCAGTCCCAACTCAATGGTGTTCTGTATGGTCTACCATACAATGCCTGATAGGGATGCATACCTAGAGAAGTGTGATGCCCATTATTGTAGGAAAAATCAACCAAATGAAGGTACTCCTCCCACCTATTCTGATGATCCATGACATACATGTAGAGCATATCCTCCAATACCTAATTTACCCTCTCTATCTAACCATCAGTCTCTGGGTGATAAGTAGTGCTAAAATTAAGCTTAGTACCCAAAGTTGTCTATAATCCTCTCCAAAAAGATGATGTGAAGAGAGAATCTTGATTTGAGATAATCTTACAAGGTATGCCATGAAGTTTGACAATATCCCGCAAGAAAATCTAAGCTACTAATGGGGCTGTAAAGGTGGTCTAAACGGGTGAAAAGTGGGCTACTTTGTTCAGCTTGTCAACTGTCACCATGATGGCATCATGGCATCGAGATGACATAGGGAGACCAATGATGAAATCCATGGAAATAACATCCCACTTCCACTTTGGTATTTCATGAGGCTGAAGCAAACCACTAGGGTGACGATGCTCTGCCTTAACCCTCTGACACTCAAGACATCGTGCCACTATCTCAACTATATTTTGTCTCATCCTTGGCCAATGATATAACTATCTCAAATCTGCATGCATCTTCTTGACTCTAGGATGCGCTGCATAAGGGGCTCTATGAGCCTCTAGCATGATGAAAACTTGCAAGTGACCAGAGGATGGGACATAGATGCATCCTCTATGGCATAAAAGCCCATCGAGATCTAGGGAATAACCTAAATATTGTCATGACCCCTTATTGGATAGAACCTAGTAATAATAAATAACGATCATAGAAGTAAAATATTATAATATAAAATAATAAGTTAAAGAAAATAATCATAACTCAAATGTTAATAAAGTAATAATAGTAAATATACTATTAATAATATATTATTAAAATATTAATATAATATATAATAATATATTATTGAGATAATGATATTGATATCAAGTTAAATATTGTGAATATAGTAATATTACTCAGATAATATTAATTTCCCTTATTGATAATATCTAAGTAATAATATTATTATATTAATCAATTAATAATCAACTATTAATTTAATCAATATAATAGTTAATAATACTAATCTACATATAATATTAATCTATGAATAGTATTAAAGAAGCCTATTAATAATAATACCACCCGTAAAGAGTTTTATAATAATCAAATGTAAATTATTAATACTAATACTATATTTCAAAAGATGTGACTATTCATATTTATATATATATTGAGTGGGAAAAGACATTATATCATGGAGGGAAAAAAAGAAGAAATATTAAGAAGGAATTTGGAAAACTTGGGAGAAAATAATAGAGGAGAAATTGAAGGAGAAAATATAGGAGAAAATATAGGAGAAAATGAAGGAGAAAATAAAGGAGAAAAATAAAGAGGAAATGTAGGAGGAACTCAAGAGAAAAAAATAAATAAATATATTCCAAGAAAAAATGAATAGTCATGGAATGAAAGATAAAATAGAGAGAAACTTATATACAGGTCACTTAAATATATATATATCGATTTACATTAGGTACCAGTACCATCCAAACACATAAGGTACATTCCTAGCATTTATTTGCCTTACTTTCTATGTTAAGAAACCAATATGATATGTGCTATGAATTAATTGAACTTATAACTTATACTATGTTAATACAATATAAGTGAAAATATAATACTTTCTTATTTTAAAAGGATCATATATGTATGCAGTTGTAATTTCTCATGAATAGTGAAATCATGATTCATATAATTATAATGAATGTATCTATTAATTATATATATACATACATATATTATGAGAATAATATGAAGGTGAACTATCTATTTGAAATGTAAATATTTGTTTGTTCTATAATATATCAATATACAATGGAATAACAAGATATGGATATAAGTACTTGGTATTCAGAAGAAATACTATGTCGATAGAAACACATCAAGTTGGCGAATAAGAAGTCTTATATAGAGTATCTATAAAATGGTACACCATATTATTATATATATTAATAATATTGAATCACATATATATAAACCATTTCAATGATAGAATATCTAAAATATACAAGATAATATTTGAGTTATAAGATAATTACATAGATATCAAATGTATATCTAAATTATATATATTTAAATATTCTAATGCACATTATATAATGATATAATATATATATGTATGATGTGATAAAGGAATATAATCTAATTATTCTAATTATAGTACATAGGGATCTATTTTTCGCTCCACATTACGACATCTTAAGGTAGGGAGTTTATGGAGGGAGAGGCAGAGTAATTTCGGGCACATGACAGATTCCTCTAGGGAACTATTGTAGTCTGTTTCACGTGCCCTTTGGCATTGTAAGTCTTCCATCTTATAATGATCGTAGTAAGGAAGGGAAAGGTTCCTGTGACCTATATGAAGAGCTCTAGCTTAACTCTCAACAATTCATTTCCTCTAACTTTAATGACAATGATGGTCATATGTTGTTAATTATTCGATGATTCCCTAATTTACGCCTAACTGACAGAATTTTGGTCTAGGGACAAAAAGGGTCATCACAAATATTTACCCTCAAGAGTACTCTGAGATCGAATGAACTGACTAACCTCTGCATACCAAACATCCTCATGAAAATGATGCAATATCTGATCCCTCAACTTAGTACCTGTTGTCATAGAGTAGGCCCCATGGCGTCTCCTACTCAAAGCATCAGCAACCACATTCTCCTTCCCCTTGATGTATTGGACATCAAAATCATACTCACATAGGAATTCCATCCATCTACGCTGATGTGCATTCAGGTTCGGCTGAGAGAAAATATACTGTAAGCTCTGATGGTCAGAATGAAGCTCAAACTGATGACCCAAAAGGAAATGCCACCATCTTACTAAGGCATGAACCACTGTAGCTAACTCAAGGTCATGAGTGGGATAATTGAGCTCATGAGTCTTAAGTTTCCTAGACTCATATGCAATGGCTCACCCATTCTGCATGAGAACTGCTCCAAACCATCTAAGGAAGCATTTGTGCAAACAATAAAATCTGCTAAAGGGTCAGGCACTGCTTGAATATGAGCACTGGTAAGTGCCTTCTTGAGTTCTTGAAAGACCCTCTCACACTTCTTGGTCCACTCAAATTTCTTTCCCTTACGCTGAAGAGAAGTGATGGGATGTGCCACTCTAGAAAAACCCTCTACAAAACATCTGTAATAACCTACCAATCCCATAAAACTTTTGACCTTGGTCACTAAAGTATGTGCAGGCCAATCCATGATGGCTCTAATCTTAGATGGATCTATTGAGATGCCATCTCCTGAAATAACATGTCCAAGGTAATGAATCTCTGTCCTATAGAAAGCACATTTGGACAAACTGCCATACAACTGATTGTCTCTAAGACACTATAGTACCTACCTCAAGTGCTCTTTGTGCTCCTCTTCATCCCATGAATAAATCATGATATCATCAAGTAACACAATCAAAAACTTATCAAGGAAGGTGTGGAATACCCCATTCATAAGGCTCATGAAAACTGTTGGAGCATTGGTGAGTCCAAAAGGTACAACTGTGAACTCATAATGCCCATATTTGGTATGAAATGTAGTCTTAGGGATATCACTATCAACAATCCATACCTAATGGTAACTTGACTGAAGATCAATCTTGGAAAATACTTTAGCACCCTTAAGCTGATCAAATAAATCATCAATCCTAGGGAGTGGATACTGATTCTTGATGGTAAGCTTATTAAGCTATTGGTAATCCATACATAACCGCAAGGATCCATCCTTCTTCTTAATGAAGATAATAGGTGTGCCCCAAGGTGAAACACTAGGATGAATGTGACCCTTCTCCAAAATTTCCTCTAACTAGATCTTGAGCTCATTAAGCTTATTAGTAGTCATCCTATAAGGTGCCCTCGAAACTAGAGTAGCTCCTGGCACAAGATCAATATGGAAATCTACTGCTCTACGAGGAGGCATGCCTGGAAGCTCAGTAGGAAACACATCTGCAAATTCTTGAAGTATAGGATAATCATCAAGAGATGGTTCCCTTTCCTCCTCATCCTCTCTATCACTGATGGTAATGGCAAAAAGATGACATCCCTTCTGCATGCTCTGCTTAAGCTGCATGGCTGAGATCATATGAAGAGAGATGCCTCTCTAAATCTCACAAATCACAATGGGTGTACCATGATCATCAAGTCACTCAATCCTCTTTTGTCAACAATCTAACTTAGCTCTATGGGCATAAAGCCAATCCATGCCAAGCACTATGTCATAAGAACCAAGAGGTGTGATATGAAGATCCACAGTAGTGGTGAAATCACCAATCTGCACCTGGCTATCCTTCACTAAAGAGTTGATTGAAACTATAGACCCTGATGCTAACTCCACTTCCCAACTAACTTCCTGTCTTGCTTCCACAAGCCCGCAACACTCCACAACAAATGGAGATATAAAAGAATCAGTAGCACCAGGATCAAACAATATAGTAACACTAATATCGCTGATCATACATGTAGCCTCTATCACTGTGGCCTGGTGCTCGGCCTGGCGGTTATCAATCGCTAAAAAAATCCTGTGAGACTTTCCAAAGTCTCCTACTATAGGCTCCAATGCTACCATACGCTGACTGCCTGACAGCTGAACCTATGGAAAATCACAAGCTAAGTGCCCCATGGCACCACATGCATAGCAATGACCATGAGTGTGAGTCTGGACTCCTTGTGGCTTAGAGAACTACTTTCCTCTGGTCCTACTAGAACCACTGAAACCACCCCAAGAGGACTGTTGAGTCCATGCTGGGGGTGCATCTATATACTACTGTTGCTGATCCTTCCTCTCTCCTTGTGCCTACCACTATTTGGGCTTAGAGCCCTATTGTCCCTATGGTGGCTTTTGTTTTTGGTTTTGTTGAGTTTGCTGCTATGGGTTCTTATTAAAAGACCCCGAGGAATACCTGTTGTTATTCTTCTAGTGACTCTTCTGGTGCCCCTATGACTATGATGTGGAGTTATAGTTTTGAGACCTATCACGAGCATCTCTAGACTTACCCCTAATTTCTTTTGCAACCAAAGCCATCTCTATTGCCTCATGAAGGGTCCCTGGAGAGGTCATGTGAACTTGTCCCGATATCCAATCATTGAGTCCCTTAACAAATTGGTTGACTTGTAGCTTTTCATCCTTCATGTAGTCTACATAAGGTAATAACTCAAGGAATTAGGTCTCATACCATAGTACTATGAGTCCCCTCTGTTGGAGCTCGTGGAACTCATCAATCTACCTCTGTCTATAGTGTCTAATAGGTACCTATCCCAGAACATCTCTAGGAATTTCTCCCAAGTCATAGTGTCCATAGTGGTGTTGTTCTTAAATTCTTCCTATTTCCACCATGTGGAAGCACCTCCTCTCAAAAGGAGTACTACAAAATAAGCCTTGATATTGCTATCATATTGACGCAACCCAAAACACTTGTCTAAGCTCAAAAGCCATGCCTCGACATTTGTACCCTATGTAGAACCATAATACAAAGGTGGCTGTAATCGTAGGAGATCTCTAATATGGTCCCCAACATCACGGGGCACCCTCTGAACTAAATTGGGCAGTGGTGGTTCTGGCATGTGAACTGATTCCACCTCATGTGCCCCTTGCCATTCCTCACGATCACGTGGAGGGCTCCTATTCCTCTCTCTAGCTTCTGATGTCTATCCTCTAGACAATTGGTGCTCTAACTGAGGATTAACTGGAGGCAACCTTTCCTGTATAACTCCGATGAGGTTCTGTAAGTCTAACAGGACCTCCTGATTAGGATTAGGTGGTGGTGGTGGTGGCTGATTAACTGCTAATATCTCAGCCCTTTGTTCAACTTGCTCACGACCCAAGGGAGCTCACCTAGCCCCTCGTCCTCTAATATGTCTTCGAGCTTGATGTGTAAGGGGAGGCATTCTAACAATTACAAAAAGGTTAAAGTTAGCTAAGAAACGTAATGGGTTTAGGTTCCAACGTTGAAACCTAGGCTCTGATACCAAGTGTCATGCCCATAAAATTACATGCAAAAACACACCAACTTTTTTTTTGAAAAGGTTAAAAGTTCATGTCTAAGGTTAGCAGTTGACTATAGTTGTATAGTTGATCCTGAGAAGGCCTAGTACGAATATCTTAAGCAAGAGGATTGTAGTGTACCAAGGGATCAATTTTATACATTAGTTAATTCAATCTACTAGGTCAAGTAAATAGTTTCCCATAAAACAAGTTACGTATTCATGGTATACAATCTTGGTTAAGTGTACTAGGTACATTAGCTTAAATTGACCACCTAATTAAGCAGATTAAATACTTAGTAGGTTTCATTACTAACCAGTAGTGGATTAACGCAAAACTTATACAATCAAACTATACTGAAAGATATATTTGGACTAACCAAGGCCAATATATTAATTAAAAATATTAACTAATTATAATGTATAAATTATCAATTATTAAATTTATCAATTAATTAATAATTAATACATAAAAATTAACTAATTCTTACATTAATTAATAAATATTTATAACCTACTAATGGTAAAAGTATTAATTAATTAGTAACCCTGTATCAAATTAAAATTACTAAATTACTTATTAACTAAACCCACAAGTTAAAATATCTCAGGAATTTATATATTAATAAATAATTCATTTAATCAAGAAATACAATAATCAATAAATAATTATAATTATTAAAATTATAACAAAAGAAATTATTAATTAAAGAACTTATTAATAAAAAAAATTACCAACAATTAAATTTTTTAATAACTAATATTATTAATTAAATAAAATTATTAACAAATAAAATTATTTTTAAATAAAATTATTAATAAATAACAATTATTAATAAATAAAATTGATATTGAATAAAATTAATAATAAATAAAAATTAAAAAAATAAAATAACAAAATTAACCTTTACGCTATGCTTTAGTTTAAAGTCCCTATGGACTTACGTGGGGACCTCCCCCCATGCTGACATGTGTAGGGGGTACTTTTCCCTGTTGCGCATGGCAGCGCGCGAGAGGGGGGTGGGTCCCAAGGGAGATGGGGCCCACGGGTCCCCCCCTTACCAAAATTTTTTGTTAAAATTTTTTTTTTATAAATTTTTTTCTAAAATACATTTAATTAGATTGCAACCCACGTGAGGCATTAGACCTTTTTTTTTATTGACATACCAATAATGTATATATTTTTTTTAATGTAAATATTTGCTTATTTTATATATATATATTTTTTTAAGGCCCCTTTTTTAGAGTTTCTTGGGTGGCAACCCAAGTGGGTCCTACCCAAGTTGACTTGATTAAGTCTAATTGGGCTTAATATATACTTTATTCATTATCTCCAAGTGGATGCGAATAAAGGTATATTTTATTGTTTTATTTACAAGTGGACAAGGAAATTAATAGAATATTGACTGTGTTTTTTGGAAAATGTATGGAAATTTTTCCCATACATCTCTCTTTTTTTGGTTTCTTTGAATTTTTCACTTGTTTTGACTTCATTTTCTCTTTATTTTTGGCTAAGTGTCTAAGAGATTAAATAGATCTAGTATTATTTTTGCAAACATAAGGTAGGATGAATTTCTCCTACAAATCTAAGTAATCAACAATGAATTTTAGCATGAAATTGTTATCATAAGATCAACCAAACTATTGAAAATTTAAGCTCCTTTCTCCTTTCATCTAATCAACCTTGATAACTATTTTGTTTGATACTAAAGCTTAGATTTCTAAGGAGTTTGCTTTAATGAAATCTGAACACTCATCAATACAAATTTTCAAGCAAGCATTCTATTATGTTTTCATTTCTACTCATCTATGGTGGAGATCCACATGTGCAAAAGGAAAAAATTGACAACTTGAGAGGAAAATATGATGAAATGAGAATGGACGATAATGAGAATATTGAGAAATACAATCAAAGAAGTTGTTGCTGCTATTAGAGGTGCTGGTCGTAATCTTCTTGAAGAAGATGTGTTAAGAAAAGTATTAAGAACTCTTTTACTTCAGTATGGTATTAGAGTTTCAGATATTCAAGAGCTCATATCTCTAGGAACTATTGGTGTTAGTCTTGACGCTTTAATAGGAAAGTTGATTGTATTTGAATTAAGCAATTATGACAATAGTATGCCTAAAGTGGAAGCTACTTTCAAGTCATCATTGATTATTGCACCATCTAAGAAAGGAAAGGAAATATTGAACAACCCTTCAAAATTTTACTCTAATGATTATGATTCTTTCATGTCTGAAGATAGAGAGCAGGAAGAATTGGAAGAATTGTTTGCAAGGAGATTTTCTAGAGAAAAGGTAAATACAAAGGTAAGATACCTTTGAAATATTTTGCATGTAATAAAATTGGACACATAGCATCTAGATGTCCTGATGATGATAGGAAGGAGAAACCAAGGACATTTAAGGAAAATAATAAGAAAACATGTTACCTTGTTGACAAAGGTGTCACTGATGAAGAATCAAATGGTAGAGATGAAGAGGAAATTTTTCTTTTTTGTAGTGAAGGAAGAACCCTAAGAAGAAAGTGAAAAAACATTAGTATATAACTTGAATCACACTAGTGATTGGATTATTAAAAGTGGATGTACTCATCGCATGACTAGTGACATAAACAAATTCATTAAGATAGAGGAATGCGACAGTGGCTCAGTGATATTTGGTAATGATGCTCCATGTATGGTGAAAGGTAAAGGTTCCATTGATTTTAATGATAAGACAAATTGTGATGATGTTTATTGGGTTGATAGTTTAAAATACAAATTTTTAGGTTTTGGTCAGTTAAAAAATAAAGGATATTGATTGGAATTCAATGAGGGTATGTGTAGGATCATTGGAAAATTGGGATATTTAATTTCTACCAGTGAACAAACAAGTGGTAACTTGTTCCATCTGAGTTCTACTATTAAGAGTTGTCAGATTTATAAGGTAGAAGATTGTTGGTTATAGCATAAAAGGTTTTTCATGTCAATTTTGATAACTTGGTCAAAGTTAGTAAGATGAATATAGTAAGAGGTTTTCCTAACCTAGTGAAGCTCGACAATGTAATGTGCAAAGAATGTCATCTTGGGAGTTAACTAGTTCAAGTTTTATCAGAAAAAATTACTCTTTTGAAAGTATCTTAGATTTGGTTCAACCACTATGTGTGGTCCAATGAGAACACAAAGTTATTAAATGCTGATAGTTATTTTATGTTGCTTGTTGATTACTATTCCAGAATCATGTGAGTTGTTTTTCTTAAGGAAAAATAAGAATCTTTTCATATCTTCAAGATCTATAAAGAAAGAGTGGAAAAGGAAACTGAGACGACCCTAAAATATCTTAGATCAGATAGAGGAGGTGGGTTTAATTCACATGAGCTCATTTCATATTATGAATAACAAGGAATCAAAAGTTAGATGTCAGCTCCTAGGACACATCAACAAAAGGGAATTTCTGAAAGAAGAAATAGATCTATCCTTGATTGTGCTAGAACCTTGATGATTAAAAAAGGTGTTGTAAAAACATTTTATAGAGAAGAGATAAGTACTACTATTTACACATGAAATAGAGTTCAATTGAAGAAAGGTACAAACAAAACTCTTTATGAGTTATGGCATGGTCAATCTCCTAGTGTGAGTTATTTTAAATTTTTTGGAAGTAGATATTACATAAAAATAGATGAAAACTCAAAAAAGTTTGATCCAAAAAGTGATGAAGGAATATTCTTAGGATATTCCACAAAGTAAAAGGCTTATAATTTCTTAAACAAGAGAACAAGCAAGAAAATGGAAAGTGCTAACATGAGAATATATGAATTCTCTAAATAAAATGATGAATCCAATAAGAAAGAATTGGATGATTATCATGGGTTTGTATATATACAACTGGTGGAATAGGAAATTATTGATGAACCAATGGAAAGATAGGTTAGTGAAAAAGAAGTGGTACAAGTGGTTGAAGGTACTCCAATATCAAAACCAATATTTCCCATGTATGATAAACTAAATCATTCACTTGATCAAATGATTGGTGATAGAAATGTTGGTGTTTTGACAAGAAAAAAAGAAAGAGAAAGTACATGTTTATTATGTGAACTTGAGCCTAAAATTTTAAAAGATGCATTACAAGATGATGATTAGTTGAAGGATATTGAAGATGAATTAGAATAGATTGAGAAGAACAAGACATGGACATTAGTACCTAGACTGGTGGATAAAAATGTAATCGGTACTAAGTGGACTTTCATCAATAAGAGGAATGAGAAAGGTAAAGTAATAAAGAATAAATAAATATTGGTGTGAAAAGCTTATGCATAAGAAGAAGGATTGGACTATGGTGAAGATTGGAATATAAAATCTAAACCAAATTTGCACCTAGGGCTATGTTCATAACTTGCCAATCTCTTCAATGCTTGCTCCACCACAATCTTTCACTCTACAAATTCTATTCCAAGCTAGTAAAGGGAGTTTATCTTCTTCACTTGTACCATTCCAAAAAAATTATGTATTCTTTTCCCTATCATCTTAATCACCTTCCTAGGAATCTTAAGACACATCATAGAAAAAATAGGGATTGTTGATACAACTAATTTTAACATGAGAATCCTACCTGTAGAAGTGAGCCATTTACTCTTTAACCCATTCACATATTTAAAATAGCTATCAGACAAATCCTTCCAAATATTTGATCTACATGCATCCCTAAACAAAGGTATTCCAAGATATTTCCTTGGTAAGTTTTTGTGCCTCATTCCTAAAATCTTGCAGATCTCCCTTTTTTTTTTAATGTTAGTATTAAAAAATAAATTACAGATTGATTCCAATTTAGACATTGTCCCAAAGCTTTACTATATTTATCAATTGTGTCTTTCATAATTTTGGATTCCCTTAAGGAGGCTTCTCCCATCAAAAAAGTATCATCCACAAACTGTAGATAAGAAAGAGGATCAATTCTATCAACAACTTTGATTCCTTTCCATTTTCCATCACTTCTCTTCTTGGAAATCACCCGGCGTAGAGCTTTTACCATTATAATAAAAAGGAAGGGGGAGATTGGGTCTCCTTGCCTTATGACTTTATTTGATTCAAAAAATCCTTATGGTCTGCAATTGACAAGCAAAAAGAAACTCAGAGAGGTTATACAAATTTTAATTTAACTAATCCATGTTACAAGTAGTGGTTGTCATTGCACCAAAAGATTGACTTGTTAATGCCCGATACAACCACTAGACTTATAGAAGACATAGGAAGTGATTAAGCCGTGCCAAAAATTTTGAGGGGACAGCTGACCATTATGCCAATAATATCCCCCTTAACGTTACCTGAGGAGATTCGAACTTGTGACCAAGCTCTGATACCACTTGTTACAAGTAGTGATTATTGTTGTACCAAAAGATCGACTTGTTAATGCATGATACAACCACTAGACTTATAGAAGACACATGAGGTGATTAAGCCATGTCACAAATCTTGAGGGGAGCGCTAACCATTATGCCAACAATCCATTCCCTACCCAAACCAAATTTCTCTAATACCTTTTGTAAAAGTCTACGATTTACCCCATCAAAGGCCTTTCTAAGGTGCAATTTAATCATCATCCTCTCCATTCTTTTTGTTATCACTAAATGTATTGCCTCATGAGAAATAATTACCCCTTTATATATAGATCAGTTGAGAGAGAATACATTTTGTTCATTAGAGATAATAGATTCAAGAACATCTTTCAACCTATTTTTTAATAACTTTTGCAATAATTTTATATATTGTGTTACATAAAGATATCAACCTAAAGTCCTCAAAGTTATTTCATTAAGAACTCTTTGGAATATGGGAAATAAATGTGTTGTTAAAGTCCTTTAAAATGAAACCACATATCATATATTCTTTGACCACCTCCCAAATATCTCATCCACAAATATCTCAATAATTTTGGAAGGAGATAGATGAAAAACCAGATCTAGCCATGGGGCCTTGTCTCCACCTATGTTGAAAACAACTATTTTTACTTCCTCCTTTGTAACATGGGTTATTTATATTACATTTTGAGCTTCAGATATACAGTAGGGAATGGCTTCAAGAATATCCAAATCAATTTCTAACAATGCAAGGTCACAAGAGAAAATATTAGAGAAATATATTATCACTTCCCTATTAATCTCAACAACAGTTTGGAGAGAATTACCATCTTGATCCATAATAAAGAAAAAAAAATTGTGCCCTTTTAACCTTCACCAAGATATGAAAAAATCTTGTATTTCTATCCCCATCTTTCAACCAAGTCTCCCAAGACTTCTACTACCAAAAAATTTCTTCTCTTGGTAAGAATTATGAATATCGTTTGTTTAAATATTATCTTGTATGATATTCCTCTTCCCCCATCCCATTTGCAATCACTTTAGCATGTAATCGATAAAAGCATATCAATAATCAGATTCGATGTCAATTGATATTTAAAAAATACAAATGAATGATTATTTAATTATATTAATATTATGAGAATATATTAATATTATTTTTTCCCAATTATGAATGTATGAATATATACCAATATGTATAATAATAAGATATATTATTATTATTATTATATCTATTCGTATGTATATGTATGTGCATAATTTAATCTATTCTCATAGTATTAATATAAGTGATAACTATTTTTTCTAATCGAACCTACAAACATCAACACTCCCTCTTAGCCAGGGAAGATAAAAACCATCAAGGTACTTCTCACAATAGATCCATCAATATGAAGAGATATCACCTTACTGGGTGGCCGCAAGAAGTTGAGTCCCACTTTTGGCCAAAAAGTGGAAGTGTTTTCTCTGTTTTTCAAAATTTCTGTCAATTGATGTCCAAATTTGAAGCACTTAAAGATTGAATCTTGAAAAACTTCAGTAATATAAAATTTAGTGCTCGGAGTCTAGTTTTCAAATATGTAATTTATTTCAATATCCACATGGTATAAATTGAATTTTAGTATGCATGTCTAAAAACCACTTTTTCAAAATGCCTGTTTGAGGACCACACCTCACACGTGTATGGACACCCTTTTTTGAAGTAAATAAATGTATTTTTGGGAATCCTTTTAGGAAAAAGGCACCTAAAACATTGCAGATTGGTTAGAATATTTTATCTTATTTTTTTATTGAATCTTTTTTTATTAATTTTTAATTGACTATAAAGTACATTTTCGAAACCTCTGGTGTATGGACAACATAATTTGATGATAAGTTCACTTTTTTTTCAATTTTTTTTTAATTTGAAGGAAATTCTATGTAGATTGGTCTCATATAACTCATTTTTCAAAAAAATGTAAAATTAAAAAAGTTATTAAAGTTTTGGTTAACCTTGGTATTTCAAGTTTAGGTACCATGTTGACTTAATAAATATTGTATAAATATTAAAATTTATCATATCACTATAAAATTTATATTTTTATAATCAGCACAATAAGATTTAAAATGGGTTTTCATTTTATCAAAAAAATAATTTAGGAAGGTGTCCTAAAAATTATGGCAAGATAGAAATTTTATTTTGCAATGCCTTAGCCATTTTTTTGTGGGGTCAAGCATAGGCTTGGTCCACCAAGCCTATTCTGAACCAAAACCCAAGCCAACAAGTAAGGTTCCCGCTCATAGATTTACAAAATGGGTGCCCATTTTTTTAAATTCACAAAATGGGCACTTGTTTTGTGAAACTACAAAACGGGCACCCGTTTCTTAAAGAGTTGTTGCAATAAAAAAAATGAGATTGTGGGCCTAATCTAATGATTGACAACTTTTCAATCTATTTTTTATCGATCCACAACAGACAAAGAATATTTCTACCAACATTCTATATTTTTGTCTTATTTTAGATCTAACATTAAAAAAAGATTGTTTGAACTCAAAATTTGGTGCAAAAATGGGATCAAACCGATGTAGAAAGAGGTCAACAAAGGTTCTGACATCTGAGGAGATTGCAAAAAATAGAGAGGAGGCAAAATGACAACAGGAAAGAAGAGAAAGACTTCGAAACCTGAATAATGTTGGAGCATTGAGCTCAACAATTGTTTTAGAAGAGGAGGACGATGAAGACACCATAATGGATGCAGAGGTTGAAGAAGAAAAATTAGGTGCATCTTCTAATCCAGTATTGGATACAGGTATGTCTTCACATCCAAATGTTACAACTTATTCTGATAAAGATGTTCATGATTTGCTAGAAGCAGGTTACAATAAAAATGATTTAAATTTTATTCCTGAAAATAGATTAACAAATTTAATTGCATGTGAAATTTCAAAAATTAGTAATGTTAATCATAATGATAAAAGAACTAAAAGTCAAACCCCAATTGAAACTGAAAATCAAACACCAATTTAGATTGAAATCAACAATGTAAATGTAGACATAGAAACACCGATTGAGAAAGAAACTCATTTGAATGATAATGAAATAAATGAACAATTTCAATTAAAAATTGATGTGCTAGACAATCTATGTGGTTTGGTTTCATCGAGATAGATTAGGACACATGCGAGAAATTTTTTATAATAAGAAATTTGGGTTTCAATGTCAATTAATGTTACAATTAATTAAAATGTCTAAAATGTGAAAAGTGATGAAGAGGTTAGATATTTATGTGAAAACTAAGAAGGATGAGTCTCTAAAATAAGTTGTATCAACTGTTGCTAGTGCCTTTGACACAATTGGAAAGAAAAGTCATTCTAAAGATAGTAATGTGGCATGACGAGCAATAACAACTTTAGTAAAGAAAACTGCTACTGATAAAAGAATGATTTCAAACATAAGTGGATATCTTAATATTAATTGTAGAACTTTAACGAGAGCTGTAAAGAGAAGAGTTAACTTTGAAAGTGATCCGGAAAACCATTTATGGACATTTAGTGACAGACTCTCGAGGTCTGACATGAAACTTACTGGTGAAGTCAAAACTTTGATTTAAATTTTTGGGCACAATAATACAAGAGTATCCCCTAATGTCAGAGATGTTCTTACATTAAAAGCCAGTTCAAAAGTTCGTGATCCACATCCAAAACACCTTTTAGATATGACTCAAATAGAATTGTATTAAAAATTTGTGGATGATAAGGTGTTAACTATTAGTATTAGTCAAAGATCTTTTGAAAAATGTAAACCATGGTATGTAAGGATTAACAAAGAAAGAATCACCCGTTGTTGCAAAACTCATGTTCAATTTCATTATCATTATGATATTTTTTTATCTATACGTTCTACTATGCATACTAATGAAATGTTGCAGGAATGTGGTATAAATATACCACCTCAAACTGTAAAGGAGTTTATATCAAATTTATTTTGTAACCCACCTAATGAGCAATTTTATCTTTTGAATGCATGTGTTTTTGATGTATGTGATCTATGTGGCAATCTTAAATTATTAGATGAATGTTTTGATGAAAATATTTCATTTAATTTTGGACAACAATTAGTTGATGTACAAAGATTTAAAATTGTTGAGTATCCATTGAAGGATAGAAAAGTTGGAAAACGGTGTGACCTAATAACTGAAAAACTTAGTGTTAATGCTTTTATGAATGAATTCAAGAGTAAGGTTGTACCTAAATATGTGAAACACTCATAATTATAGATGGCTTGATGGACAATTTCACATATGTAAGAATATATTTCCAATTGGTAGTACACTGTCAGTTGTTGACTTTGCAGAGAACTACACGCTTGCACCACAAGATGATATCCAACCACAATATTATGATTCAGTGCAAGTAACATTTTTTGTTCATATTGTCTATAGATATGCACCTGATAGTACAGAAGAGGATCAAAAAATATTGAGAGAGTACCATTTCTATATGAGTGATAATAAGTTACACTCATCGGAGTTTGTCCAGTATTGCTTTAATACCTTTTATGAAAATTTAAGGGGAAGAGAAATTCATATAACACAACATAATATGGGTAGATAATTGCACAGGGCAATTCAAGAATGCTAGAATATTTTATTGGTTGAGTAGGATGCACAAGAAAATAAATATCCAACATATTTAGAGTTTTTTTGAGGCTGGACATGGGAAGGGACAACATGATGTTGCCAGTGCATGTGTTAAGAGAGTCCTTTGTAGAGAGAAACTCAAATTTGAGGAAAAATCAAAATTTAAAGATGCATGTACAATTGTTGAATGGTGTAAAACAAGTTTGTCTACAGGATCAAGTTAAAACTCTATTATTAGACATTTTTTCTTGCTAGTTGAAGAGAAGAATATCCTTTCAAGATATGATTGTAATACAATCAGTGAATCAACTAAATGACATTCATTTAGGAGTTCTAATTCTAACACTTGGACTATATGGACTAGGGAGCTTGCATATTTTTGTCAATTTTGTGTTGCAGGTGAATGGGAAGAATGCGAGAATACATAATGGGTTGAAGAATGGAAACAAAAATCCTTAACACCTAGTGAGAGACAAGATGAAGATGATATAATAAGTGAAGACCTAGATCATGCCTTTGCACCAAAAGATTATGATCATGTTTCAGACCTCATATAACCTAGTAATTTAATGCAATTTATTGTAAAACTTTAAATTATATATATTAGTTATATGTGTATGTCATATAATTTATGACTATATATATTTGAATTATAAACCTTTAAACAAGTTTTATTTATAGTGCATGCACTTAATTTTGTTTTGTAGGACGTGTATGATATTGTTGCACCTGAGGATAATGAAGAGCAGACAAAGTATTGGTTAGCTCGATGTGTAGAACCTAAGAAAAAGTTGATATGTCATCAAGTAGATGATGATAATTTTCAGTATCCAATTGGGTCTATTGTGGTAGTTGGTACATGGTTATGCAAATACCTAACAAGAAGGAATGGTTTACCAACTTTTGAAGACTATCAATTAGAAAAGAAGATTATGCACTATTCCCATTTGGTAGTGGCAACAACTATCAAATTGGAAAGATACAAAGGGAGACCTGCTAATAAAATATTATGGACATTTTCAATGGAAGAGCACGAGGCAATCATAGACGCATTGCAAAAAAGAGAGGATGCTAATGGTACATTAGGTTGAATCAAATATATACATGTAAGTTTTTGTTCAATTGTTATATTAACTTTAAAATTAAAATTAACTTTAAATGAACTTGTATAAATTCTAACATTTCAACATGTTTATTTTTATGATGCAGGATGTCTGGAAGAACACAGATGCATTGCAAATAAGAGATGATGCTGATGGTACATTAGGTTGAATCAAATTTATACATGTAAGTTTTTGTTCAATTGTCATATTAACTTTAGAATTAAAATTAAATTTAAATGAACTTGTATACATTCTAACATTTCAACATGTTTATTTTTATGATGCAAGATGTCTGGAAGAACATAGATGCATTGCATAAAAGAGAGGATGCTGATGGTACATTAGGTTGAATCAAATTTATACATGTAAGTTTTTGTTCAATTGTCATATTAACTTTAAAATTAAAATTAAATTTAAATGAACTTGTATAAATTCTAACTTTTCAACATGTTTATTTTTATGATGCAAGATGTCTAGAAGAACATAGACATGAACTCTTGTATTCATACAATTTTGGCTTTGTAATAAGTTCACATGAACTCACTTTTATACATCAAATTTTGTTTTAAATATTTAAGTTAAATTCATAACTTTGTATTCACCTAATTTTGTTGTAAATATTAAACTATGCACATTGGTTAGATTATGTTCACTTAATAGATCTCACTGTTTAATAGTTATTAAGTTTGTAACATCCATATTGTTCTTGTCAATTACATGTATTAATAGATGTCATTGTTAGATCTAGATGATTGTTTTTATAATTAATCAAAGTCTTCATATTACTTGTAAATGTATCTAGATATTGTACTTAGATCAATTACACATGAATTAATAGATCTCATTGTTAGATAGATGGTTTTTTTAGGATAAATTGATAAATTTAATTACAATTGATATTAAAAATGATTTATTTTCTATAAGCTCATATATATAAATAACAGCTCATGATTAAGATAACTAACATAACAAGTCCTGAAATAATTTACATGTATCATAATGTCCATCATATCAACTCATGATATATACATACAATCACAAAACAAATTCCTACTCTAAAAACAAGTTCAAGTACAATATATGATAACAAGTGGACTAGTATGTAATGCAAGTCCTACTCTAACAAAAAGTAAAAATAATATGAATAAGTCCAAACAAGCCCAAATAGTCATCATAAAACAAGTCCAAAGTCATTATAAATAATATGAACAAGTCCAAACAAGTCCAAAGAGTCATCATAAAATAAGTCCAAATAGTCATCATAATCTAACTCTACTCATATAGTTGATCTACAGTCCTCTTCACTCCACGTGAAGAGGATTATGATGCATCAACATGCTTTGTCTGGTCCTGAGTACCCTCATCCTGCTCTGTCTGGTCCTGAGTACCCTCATTCTGCTTTGTCTAGTCTTGAGTACCCTCATCCTCAACTACATGAAAAGTGGATGCAACCAAGTCCTGTAAAAAAAATTAAATTACAAATTTTTAATAATTAGGTGTAAAAGATCTAGATACACAATGGACATTGAAAAATTACTTAAATTAATCATCACCTCAAAGGATAGTGTCGATGGCTGCATTTGGCTTAATCCTGTAGCCATGCCAAGACTCATGGTGGTGTCGACTTGAACAACATATATAAAGCATGAATCAAACTTATAGTACATATATACATAAATTATTAAGTATATATAACTTAATTATATATTTATGGAATAAAAACATGTGTACATTACTTGTGTGTGACACATAGCTAATGTCACCAATGAGTCAAGACGTAAATGTGATTGTGCAACATGAGACAATCCAAAAGCCTACAATTGCAAAAAAATAAGTGTGAATCAAAATTGTACATAAATTAGTAAGATACAAACACTTATAATTAATAAATGAAAAACATACTACATGTATATGTGGCTGACTCTTGGTGACTGGTGGGGCAGAGAATGAAGGACTGCCAATCTTAGTGGTACATGAGAGACACTACAAAATCACAAAAATATGTCAATCACATTATCAATTAAAGTTTATTTTTCTTAAAGTTTAAATGTATCAAGATCAAAGTGCATACCGTGAATGGAGCACCGAGATGTCGAGGTGTCGATGTCATATGATGATGGCTAATGAATGATGGAGGGTCAGCCCTCCTCCATTCACCAAAAAATCAACATGTTATGCCTCATAATTGTATAAATAAGAAATTTAATATTGCGCTATATAAATTAAAATTAAATTTACCTATGTGGGATGATCATCATTTGCATTGAGTAAATCAACATATGAGGAGATATCATCTCCAACATCACCATGTGCTCCATCCTCATCATTAGCATATCCACCATGTGCGCCAACATCATTATCACCATATCCACCATGGGCAGCATCAGGATTAGACTGGGGACCCCTACATATACCCTCACAATTCATGCAAACATGTGCTCTGCTAGGGGCAGCCCTCACCTTCGTCAAGTGCTATAACAAATTTCCTGTAAGGGCACTCAAAGAACCAAGAGATGACTACACTACTCGTTGATGGACATGTGTAGGAATAATAGGAGAAGGAAGAGTAATAAGAGGCTCATTGCACACATGATTTCTAGTTCTGTCACTCAATTTGGCCCTTGGCCTATCCTGTGGCATGCCCCGACCAACCCCATGGAATGATCTCATGTCAAAATAATTGAGTTTCCTACCCAATACAAATTTAGCCCATAATTTTTTTTTAAAATAAAGCGGGACCTCATGATTAGCGTGTGGTGGATTGTCAAATACCATCCACCACCACTCCCAAAAATGCTGTGCTATACCGAGATGTCTACACCATCTAATGGAAATACGTGGCTTCTTGCCAAGTATCTGCTCACCCATTGTAGGGTTATAAAAAAAGCGTGCCAAATCAGATTTTGTAATTTTTAAATCATTAACCTCTTTATAAGAGAGGCCGTCAACATAATATGCACGCATACTCTCCCTGCCTGACTCCAAACTGTCAATCTCAGAGTCTAATGTGTGTACAAAATCTAGTATACCTTGCATGCTATTTGTAAGGCATAGTAGTTGGGCCAATGGATAGGGATAATTTCTAATAATATTTATGTCTCTTATTATCACCTCTACATTTCTCCTAATATTATCCCTTAACTCTCTAGGTGGAGGGGGAGGTAGAGGTGGTGGTGGTGGTGGTTCATGCTGACCTATAAGCTCATGAATATGAAAATTATCCATATTGCCAATTTGCATACCTATAAAAACATGATAATTTATAATTAACGTACTGTAAATTATTTTTTACCTTACAAAGAATGACTTAAATAATTAAAACTTAGAGAGAGAGAGAGAGAGAGAGAGACTTGGGGACCCCTACATATACCCCCACAAATCATGCAAATATGTGCTATGCTAGGGGCAGCCCTCACCTTGGTCAAGTGTTGTAACAAATTTCCCGTAAGGGCACTCAAAGAACCAAGAGATGACTACACTGCTCGATGATGGACATGTGCAATAATAAAAGGAGAAGGAAGAGGAACATGAGGCTCATTTTGCACATGATTTCTAGTTTTGTCACTCAATTTGGCCCTTGGCCTATCCTGAGGCATGCCCCGACCAACCCCATGGAATGATCTCATGTCAAAATAATTGGGTTTCCTACCCAATACAAATTCAGTGTATATTTTTTTCAAAAAATAAAGCGGGACCTCATGATTAGCATGTGGTGGATTGTCAAATACCATCCACCACTGCTCCCAAAAATGCTCTGCTATACCGGGGTGTCTACACCATCTAATGGAAATACGTGGCTTCTTGCCAAGTATCTACTCACCCATTGTAGGGTTATAAAAAAGCATGCCAAATCAGATTTTATAATTTTTAATTCATTAACGTCTTTATAAGAGAGGTCGTCAGCATAATATGCATGCATACTCTCCCTCCATGACTCGATCCTATCGATCTCAGAGACTAATGTGTGTACAGAATCTACTATGCCTTGCATGCTATCTGCAAGGTGTAGTAGCTAGGCCGATGGATAGGGATCATTTCTAATAATATTTATGTCTCTCATTATTGCCTCTACATTTCTACTAATATTATCCCTTAACTCTCTAGGTGGAGGTGGAGGTGGAGGTGGTGGTGGTTCATGTTGACCTATAAGCTCATCAATATGAAAATCATCCATATTGCTAATCTGTGTATATATAAAAACATGATAATTTACAATAATGTAATGTAAATTATATTTTACCTTACAAAGAATGACTTAAATAATTAAAAATTAAAGAGAGAGAGAGAGAGAGAGAGAGAGAGAGAGAGAGAGAGAGAGGAGGGAGAGAGAGAGTAGAGAGAAAGAGGAGAGAGAGCAAGAAAAGAGAGAAAGTGGAGAGAGAGAGAGAGGATAGAGAAGAGAGAGATAGAGAGAGAGGAGGGAGAAAGGAGAGAGAGGAGAGATAAAGAGGAGAGAGGGTTTCTAGATTTATTTTTTCCAGTTTTATAAGTTTAGGGTTTCTTAATTTAATTTTGTATAGGTTTATGTTTTTGTTAAATACTATCTAGGGTTTTGGTTTCTACGTAGAGTTTCATAATTTAATTTTGTATCTAGGGTTAAATTAAAAATTAAATAATAGTTTTCTACTTTGGTACGCTAATTTACAAAGTAAATTAAAATTAAAAATAACTACTTGAAATATAAAATATAATTAAATTTATACAATAATTTCAAAACAACATTAAACTACATTTTTTAAGACAGAAAAGATGAGAGAAGAGGAGAGAGAGGAGAGAGAGGAGAGAGGAGAGAGAAATAGGAGAGAGAGAAAAGAGGAGAGAGAGAAGAGAGAGAGGGAGAGAGAGAAAGAGGAGAGAGGGGGAGAGAGAGAAGGAGAGGAGAGAGAAAGGAGGGAGAAAGAGGAGAGAGAAAGAGAAGAGAGAGAGAGAGAGAAAGAGAAAGAGGAGAGAGGGAGAGAGACAGGAGAGAAGAGGAGAGAGAAAGAGGAGGGAGAGATGAGAGAGGAGATAGAGAAAGAGGAGAGAGAGATGAGAGAGAGAAAGAGGAGGGAGAGAGAGAGAAAAGAGAAAGATGAGAGAGAGAAAGAGGAGAGAGAGAAAGAGGAGATTGGGAGAGAGAGGAGAGAGAGAGAAAGAGGAGGGAGAGAGAGAAGAGAGAGAGAGAGAGAGAGAGAGAGAGAGAGAGAGAGAGAGAGAGAGAGAGAGAGAGAGAGAGAGAGAGAGAGAGAGAGAGAGAGAGAGAGAGAGAGAGAGAGAAAAGAGGAGAGAGAGAAGAGAGAAAGAGTAGAGAGAGAGAGAGAGAGAGAGAGAGAGAGAGGAGAGAGAAAGATTAGAGAGAGAGGAGATAGAGAAAAGAGGAGAGAGAGAGAGAGAATAGAGAAAGAGGAGAGAGAGAGAGAGAGAGAGAGAGAGAGAGAGAGAGAGAGAGAGAGAGGAGAGAGAAGATAGAGAGAGAGGAGGGAGAAAGGAGAGAGAGGTTTCTAGATTTATGTTTTCCAATTTTCTAAGTTTAGGGTTTCCTAATTTAATTTTCTATAGGTTTATGTTTTTGTTTCTATGACAAGGGTTTGCTAATTTAATTTTGTATAGGTTTATATTTTTGTTTTACTACCTAGGGTTTTGGTTTCTACGTATAGTTTCATAATTTAATTTTCTATCTAGGGTTAAATTAAAAATTAAATAATAGTTTTCTACTTTGGTACGCTAGTAAATTAAAATTTAAAAGAACTACTTGAAAAATCAAATATAATTAAATTTATACAATAATTTTGAAAACAACAAATTAAACTACATTTTAAAATTAAAAATAACTTGAAAGTACAATTTTTAATGACAAAAATCATAAAAAAATAATTAAAAACAATAGTACGTACCTGGAACATGAAAAAAATGACAGATGTGGTTGGCAGGGGAAGCAAAATTGGGCACCTAAGCTCTGCTAAACGTGATCCATTTTTTTGAAGGTGAAAATGAGAAGAAATCGATGAAAAAAATAAATAAATAGAATTTCAAAACGGGGCGCCCGATTTGTAAAAATAGGGTGCCCATTTTTAAAAATTCAGGCACCCATTTTTTTTTGGGTGCCCGATCTGAAACGGGTGCCCAATTTTTAAACAGGCACCCAATTTTTGAAAATGGATCAGGCTCCTAAACCTAAACGGGCACCCGATTTTTAAGAATCGGGCACCCATTTCATTTTACAATTTTTTCACCCTGTAGACTTTTGTGGGATTGGGACCCGACTTGAAACACCCACCCTACTATGATATTAGAAGGTATGGTCTGACCAGGAATATCAAGTCACATGATATTCACCAAGTACTCAAAATAATGTAAAAATATATATTACCTCAATGTAATATCAAAGTTTAGAGAGATATCATCTCATGGTATTAGGATTAATGGCCACAAAATATCAAGTCACATGATATTCACCATGTAATTAGAATACTGGCCTACCAACATCAAGTCTCATGATGTCTACCAAGTACTCAAAAGTTTATAAAGATATCATCTCATGATATTAGGAGTAATGGCCACATAATATCAAGTCACATGATATTCACCATGTACTTAGAGTACTATCCTACCAACATCAAGTCTCATGATGTCCACCAAGAACTCAAAAGTTTATAAAGATATCATCTCATGATATTGGGAGAATTAGCCCAAAGAATATAAAGTCACATGATATTCACCAAGTGCTCAGAGTAATGGCCTACCAACATCAAGTCTCATGATGGCCTCCAAGTACTCAATAAATATCCATAGGTAATGTGCACTTACCATAGGAACATTCCTATCATCTATCATGATGTGTTTCAACCATCATAAGAAGTCTATCACAATAAAAGATCACGACTTGTTTAAGGAACTCAATCCACCATGTAAGATATCATCTATTATGATATGTTTTAGCCATCATAAGATGTCTATCATGATAGAAGATCAAGTTATTGTAAGATCGTCACCTTCCAATAACTTTAACAAATACAAGTGATAATCATTTGGAAGTCATCACTTCATCATGATTTATGCAGGACCCAAAAGGCATTCATGATTCATAGTTGTCTGATTGTTATAGTTTCTTTAATCACTGGAGAATCTATCTCAACACGCACTACTCCCTCTGAATCAATATGTTTGAGATTATCAAAATTTGATTGAACCATATCCTCTATCTTCTCCCTCTAAAGATCAATTTCTTGTATCAACCTCTTTCTTCTTTTGAAATGTCAGACTCCCTCTACATCTAGTCTCAATCATCAATTTATTTGTAAGCATCAAGTTCTTTCTCCCTTGAATGCAATTTTCTTGTGCTTCCGTCCTAAAGGTATGTCAGAGAGAGATTACAAATAGCTCACTAAACTATATTGACTAGAAATACCAATGATAGAAGCATACAAGATTTTACTAACCAATAGTGTAGCATGAATTACAAACTCAAAAATTGTGTGGATTAATAAAACATGAAATAATTATCTTTTATAAATTTGAAGTATTTCATTCTCTAAGGTGAGCCCATATAGAAAATATCATGTAAATTCATAGAATGATGTCGCCATTCTCGAACATTACCAGAATTATTCACATGACTTGTCTCGAATATCCAAAGGTTCTATATACTATGACAACGTTCACTCTGATTAGATCTCCCTTCAAGTGGTTAGGCTTTTAAATAAGGAGCCTTGCTCTGATATCGTGTTAAAGTTTGTGATAATATTTTATGACTTTTAATTTTCTTTATTTTGTATATTAACTAATATAGATCTTTTATTATTTTTAGGTATGCATTGAATAAAAGACTTTGAAATTTACAAATGGGATTTCACTTTAATAATGCACAATGAGAGTGTGGAAGTATTATAAAACAAATGCTGATAGATGTATTTCCAAATTTACTTGCTGATTGAATATGAGTAGACTTGCATTCAATGTTGTATATGCTTGTCTTCATTCGATCATGAGAGGTCTATATATATGTGGAGCCATATTGATGAATAGACATGTCTCCACGTGTGGAGACGTGTCTCTTCATCAACATGTCTTCCACGATAATTCATTAAGCATAAACAATAACTTGTACCAATTCATGTCAAAGTGATACTAATCAGTGATTGTGTTATCTTACATCAAACGATACTAATCGATGGTTGTATACTAACCGATATCAATGGGTATCGAAGCCAAGTTAAAGTGATACTAATCAGTGGTTGTATATTAACCAATATCCATCGTTATCGATGCCAAGTCAACTCATACTAATAGGTGATTAGAATATAATACAAAATGATAACAAATGAATCAATGAATAATATCGATAATCAAATTTGATGTCATTCGACCTTTGAAAAATATAAATGAATAATTAGTTAATTATATTAATAATATGAAAATATATTAATATTAATTTTTCCCAATTATAAATGTACAGATATATATCAATATGTATAATAATAATATCCATTATTATTATATATATTGATATGTATATGTATGTGCATAATTTAATCTATTCTCATAATATTAATATAAATGATAACTACAAATATCAATAGAACCTGTAATAGAAAGGATTTCAGCAATGCATGTTCATTCTATCTTTGCTCAATTTTTGGCTAACAAGAACTTATCTAGAGCTTCTCAAAAAAATTAAAAATCCATTCCTCTTTGTCCAAGTAATTTACCATTGCTAAACTCCACTTCAATTAACCTATTTTCAATAATAAAGTTTGCAAAATCTTTTTGACTTTGACTTGCCCACTCTAAACCTCCTTTCTTCTCTGTCGGGCTAAGAATAGCATTAAAATATCTACCTAGGATGAACATGTCATTCGGAGCAATGTTAAGGACATATAATAGTCTTTTCCACAGTTCCCTTTTGCTAACTAGACTTTTCAGACCATAAAAGTTAATGGAATTGAATTCTGAAATTGCTTTGAATCCATAGCAATCCATTGCCAAAATCTATCTTATCTCACCACCTACACATCTATAGTTACTTCATTCCATAGCACACCTACTCCTCCCGAGGTTTCAATCGCTTCTAAGAGGTGATATTTCCATCTATTAGAGCATCTTTTGAAAGAATCTAGGTCACAACCTTTTAAATCTGTTTCTTGTAAAAACACTAAATATGGTTTCATCTAATCAAGACATCTTTTGATCAGACTAATCTTGTCAGCGGCATTGCAGGCCCTGACGTTCCATAATAGGACCTCAATTTACTTTGACCAACAACATTACCTACCATCGCCAACTTCATTCTTGTTGTCGTTTCTCCCCTCCTTTTCTTCTCTCCAATATTTGGTTTGCTTTGCATTGAAGGTATTTTCTCTATAGTTCCCACATCAATTATTCTTGGATTTTCTAATAATCCTAAATCATCTTCACCCCTCATTTCCTCTGTGAGAAATACTTAGACTCAGAATCCTCCGTGTTTCCACCACTATCCTTTACTCCTTCAAAGGAGCTCTCCAAATTTCAAATAAGGGATATTTGGATATCCTTGTAAAAGAGCTTATCACCATCATATCCACTCTTCTCCACCTCAAAATGAATTTTCTCTCCTATTCTAGTTTGTAGAGAAAGTGAGATGGGATTAGTTTTTGTGCTTGTCTTTTCCTTCCTATCATCCAAGATCTGTTCTCTGACTTCACTTACCAAGGGTCCTACCATAGACGAGTTCCTTTTAGATATGCTATCAAACACCTTCCCCCTAGGGACATGTTTAGAGGAGTGGTTCCCCATTCCAACTCCATCATCATATTATTGTTGATGCCCACATATGTCACTACGCCATTTCTTTCTTTCCCTTTTATCCCATGCACAATCACCCACCCCATTCTTTTTCAGTTCACTAGGAATATTACCTCCATGGATATTACTTTCTTCCTCTGTAAAGGTAAATCTATATTCATCTGTATCCTGGGATAGATTTCCACTATCATTTTCAAATATCTGATCCATCTCATCCTTTTGGCCTCCACCCAGACCTTGTTATTTTTGTAAATCGGACCAATCACCACACTGTTGATTTACTAGGAAATCCACCCAATCTTGTAGTTTTGATCTGCTATCATCACTATTTTATTTGGTAATTTTGATTAGCTCATCTGTTAATATACTGCACTCCAGTCCTTTATCTTTCACACCTATGTTGTTCTCCACATTGGAGTCACCCTTATCATTCTGATCATTGTTTATTTCTTCACATCTATCAATTACAATCTGTTGTTTCTACAGGCCTTTATCAGTTCTGATTTCAATTGTATCAGGTAATGGATGGCATTCTTTCCATAAAATCAAAATCCTAGTATAGATGGAGTAATCCATATTATCTAGAGCTTCCTCTTCCTTTACAAAAGCTCCTAACTTATCCCCAATCACTCTTAGAGTTTCACGCTTCCAATATTCATATGAAAGATTATGGAGTTTAATCTAGATTGAGATTTCTATAATCTCTTCCTTTAAAGGTTCAAGGAATCTAGATTTCTATAATCTTTTCCTTTAAAGGTTCAAGGTTCAAGGTTTGGGGACCAATTTGTGATGTAGAGGCCTTTCCATTTATCTGATTAGGACCATTGTTCAGATCCACTCCTTATCTTTGGTTGTAAGGCAGATCATAAGAAAAAAAACCATTGACTAGGGTTTTTAAGATACAATCCTTACTCCACTGATCATCACACCACTATCTTATCATACTAAAAGACGGCCAAGGACCCAACCATTTCATAAAGAAAGCCTTATCGTTTAAAAAACTTAGACTCAATCCACTCTTTGTTTACTATTAACAGTGAAGTAGCTCGTGGACGGTCAGAGTGATTGCTTACCTTTTAAAATTGAGCATCTTCATTTGCTAGGGTTTTGGGTCGCCAAAACTTCTTCTTGAGTTGTTTGAAATCAAGTTCCTCTAATGTTGTTGACCTAATAGTTGACAGAAAAATTGCAGGATTTGCAAACTTTACTCAAAGTTAATTGATTGACTTGTTTTGTCCTGCCATATTGATTTGTTGAGAATAGACTTGTATTTGGGTATATGTTGAAGTAATGAGAGCTTGAGAATGCACGTGTATGTAAAGTTTGTGGTCATCTAAAACTACTTATTTGAAAAGTTTGTGGTTATCTGAAACCACCTGAATGTGAGTTTTGTGGGCTAGAGAATGCACTTGCGTGCAAAGTTTGTGGTCAGCTATAAACCACTTCAGGCGTCTAATAGTTTATGATAAATTTAAACCATTTTACTGATGCCACTTTTTAGAAACTCAACAATAGAAACACAAATAAACAGTAGCATATGCTACTGCAGATAATAACAGATAATTTATTTATTTATTAAAACTAATTACAACCGTATCAATTTGTAAACAAAAGCTAATAAAGTCAATTTATCTAGAGATACAAGTAAGGATTGTATCTATATATTAATAAATTCAATTTAGCGATTCATCATCTGTTAGGAGTGCTTTGCTATTATTGATAAAATTTCAATGTGGCGGCCTGTATGTTGCAGATTTTATTTAGTGGAGGCCTGGTATGCCTTCTTACAACAAGGGATTGTTTTTCCCTTTTTGCCCTTGCTAGGATTTAGTTTATCTTCTTCCTCGTTGATGCTGTCATATTAACTCTACGTTTCCCTTAGAAATTACAGTATCTGCCACGGCACGGAAGGGTACTAGCTGAGGAAGGTTTTACCCCGCGCATGCAAAACAGGTGATGTTACAACTCAAGAACATTCCATGCAAAACAGTTGATGCTTTTAATAATTTCCACGAGACTCTAAACAGTTAAACGCATACGTTCATTCTCTGCATTCTCTGCAGTGTTGAGAAGCTTGTTAAAATTATTGGCCGTATAATTGTCTGGAATATGACCTATGACATTTGTCACTCATTGTATGGTTGAGTCTGCTCATACTATGTCTACTCTGCGTTTGGAACACACAAGAAATCAAATAGAAAATAGAAAATAAGAAATCAAATAGCAATCAAAGTTAAATAAAGATTCTAATCCTAAATGAGTATTGTTGTGGAGGTATTACAGAAATAGCCAAAATATTATAAATATATGCATGGTTAAAATTTTGAAGTATAGTAGTTTGTTCTAAAATAATATTTATATAGTATTGAAATATATGTTTTATATAGTTAAAATAAAATATATTAATGTATTGTATAGATAGATTAAAGATAAGTATTCTAAAATTTTGAAAGTATCAAGTCATCCAAGTTTAATATTTTCTAGTTAGAAATCTTCAAAGACTTCATTCAAGTTTGAAAGATTAGGTATAAGAAGTTTAATAAATCTCTTTCTAGAAAATTTATTAAATTATTTTAGTACAATATGTAGAATGTCATTTTTTATGAATCAAATTACAATCTTGAATTTAATTTGAAGATTAAATAATATATATCAAGATTAATAATATGTACCACCTATTAATTGTGGGTAGGCCTAGGGTTAAGGTCAGCATAAGGTAAAAAGTTGGTTAAAGTTAAATTTTCTATTTTAAGATGAGGGTTAGGTTTAGGGTTGGAGTTATGGTTGGTAATAAAACTCAATTATTGTTACAATTGATGTTACAACTCAAGAACAATAAAGTTTGGAGGTAGGGCTATAATTGAATTAGGGTTAGGGTTAGCATTAGAACTCAAATAGATTAGAGTCTGTGTTCTTATGATTTAAATTAGAGTTAGAGATTGTGTTAGAGTTAAAGGGTTTCATTACTATTAGGGTTAAGGTTAGTATTATGGATAGATTTAATGTGTGTTATATTAGAGTTAGAGTGTAATTAAGGTTATTGTTTTGTGTGCAATCCTAATCCTAACCAACTAGAGATAAATGCAACCTTTTTTCATTATAAAATTTCTATAGGTTCTTTATGCATTACCAACTATTAGTACACTATTTTAGAAATTGAATCATATAATGTCATCACAAGTGATATCATGAAGTATAAGATCCAAGTCTCTATGTTTGTCAATAATTAAGTCTGAAGGAACTATGTTAAAATCCTACTAGAATAACCTTTGAATGTAATATGATTGTAAATAAAATGAAGAATGCTTAGTTGTAGTTTATAATAAGGAGGAGAAGACAAAGAAGAATGAGAAGAAGAGAAGCAAATGACAAAGAGAAGAAAGAGAAGGAGGAGGAAGAGGAGGAGGAGAAGGGGAAGAGGGAGGAAGAAGAAGTGATAGAAGGAAAAGAAGGAGAAAATGAAGAAATAGAAAGAGAAAATGAAATAATAGAAGAAGGAGAACAAGGGGAAGGATAAGGAGGAGAAGGATGAAAAAGAGAAGGAGAAGAAGAATGAGAATAAGGGGAAGAGGGAGGAGGAGGAGGAGGAGGAGGAGGAGAAAAAGGAGAAAAAGAAGCACTAGAAGGAGAAGAATGTGGAGAAGGAGAATAAGGGGAAGGAGAAGGAGCAAGAGGAGAAGAAGAAATAGAAGAACGAGAATTCAGAGGAGAGGAGGAGGAGAGGTTTACATATATGAAAAGAAAAGATGTAATTATTCACCAGATGTCTCCTTACACAAGAAATTTTTTTACAAATATTTTCATATTAGCACCAAAAAATCA
Source organism: Chamaecyparis obtusa (assembly GCA_027943335.1). NCBI lineage: Eukaryota > Viridiplantae > Streptophyta > Pinopsida > Cupressales > Cupressaceae > Chamaecyparis > Chamaecyparis obtusa. Next base: position 283,561 of record BSBK01011103.1, on the reverse strand, counting down.
TTAATACAGATATATTTTGCTATTGATGTAACCATTACACATCATTAGAATAGAACTGCTAATTAATATATTTTAAAAATTAAAATACAATCTCCCCTTACAAAAATTGCCTAACTACACAATACAAAACATTTTAATATACAAAGCTTGCCAAAATATGAACTTAATAAAAGGTGTCATATTTTCACAACTATTTAATTATTCTACTTCTTTTAATTTATTTGAACTTAAATTTTATTAATAACTTATTCACGAAATTAGCAAGTAGGCCCAATACTAAATGATAAAAGATACGCTGCAATTTCTAAACATAGGGAAAGTTGATCAAATTGCAGTTTTACACTAATTTCAATTTTCCAGTTTGTATCGCACGAAAGGGGAGATATTGTGTAGAACATGATAAACTCTTTAGGATTACCGTTGTATATCAATCTATTGCACAGTAGAAGTGATAAAACAAAAGATTACATAGTTCGACATCACTGAGATGAGTTCAGACTGTTCTAGACATTATATGATAAGGTTCGAAAATTCTGATGAAAATAATAAGTAGCCATCCTCAGATTCATAAATAGCAACAGAAAAATATCATTTAATGAAACAAACATATCTAAACCATGGTATTAATTCCATGGTCCTCTTGAAAGGCGAATGCTGTAGATTATATTCAAAGGCATACCACTGTGTATTGGTTGATCATTTCCTTTCTCATCATCCAACGAGAAAGGTGTTTCTAATCCAAATGTCCATTTGATGGCTTCCCTAATACTCTCAGTTGTTGCTGTTTCATAAATAAAAACTCTCCTGCTTACAGTCCCAAAATTTATCAGGACACTCCGATCTTTTTCCACAATGGTTTTCACAATTCCCAAGTATCCTCGAATTGGCTCACCCTTATTCTTGCTTGCACTGTATTGCTGAAGTATTCCATCCCATTTCTCTGAACAGGCCCTTGGGGTTTTATCACTGTTGTTATTGAATTTCAATCTGCGAGATATCTCTTCCCAGAGACCAGCATAATTGTCTTTGAAAATCTTGAATTTCGCATCAATTTCTTTTCTGCACAGTACAAGATTTAGGGTCTCCTCCAAACTCCATGCTAGCTCATTTGGGTCGTGACTGGGATTCCCATCAATGCATTCCAGACCCTTCAAATGGCCTTCAATTGTTTGCCCTTCAATCTTCCGTCTCTTGACTTCCTGTAAAAGTTTGTTCCACTTTTGACAACACACTTTGCTTGTTAAACCATTATTGCGAAATGTGTATATGGAATTCAATTTGGAAGCTATCCTGTCCCAAAGATAGTCTTCTGACCATTTGCCACACTTGAACATTTCATCTATTTCTGCCCTGTACTTGACAAGATCAGTGGTCTCATTCAAACTCCACCTGATCCTAGAACGCTTGGGTTTTGAACACTCCACTGCAGGTTCATTGTTTCCCTTTGAATGTATGCTTGGATTTCCTTCATTATCAATGCATTGTTGATTTTGATCCAAATTTGTGGAACCAGAAAAAACATAGCTTTCTGCCTCGAATCTACTGTTGTAAAAGAATTGCACATCTGGAGCTTCATCTGAAGATTCTATTATATTTGGGCATTGTCGAAATGGAATGGTAATGTTGTAACAGGGTTCCATATCTGGAACTCTAGCTTGAAGCCCTGGAATATCTTGCAATATTTGAGCTTGATTGGTTTTGCTGCACAGAGTTTCCACATCACCACCTGCACTAGAGATATTGGAATAGGCCTCCACCTCTGTCCATGTAGCAGGAACATGGAACAAGTCCTCCATACCTAGAATCCTGCCTGAATGCTGTGGAAATGGTTGAGATTGGATGCTATTTTTGGAAAATGGCTGAACCTTCATCTCTGGCCATGTAGGTGAAGGCCCTGAGATATATTGGCATTTCTGAGCTTGATTGGTTTTGTTGGATAGGGCTTCAACATGACCACCGCCACTGGAGATATCTGGAGAATATTGGTAGGGGATGCAATTGCTGGAAAAGGCCACCACATTTGTCCATGGAGCATTGGACAAGTCCCCCAGAGCCCTGCCTGAAGGCTCTGAAATATCTTGGCATTGTTGAGCTTGATTGGTTTTATTGGACAGGGCTTCCACATTGCCACCTGCACTAGATATATCTGGAATATGTTGGTAGGGGACGCCATTCCTTGAAAATGCCTCCATTTCTGCCCATGGAGCTTTGGACAAGTCCTCCATATCTAGATCCCTGACTGAACGCTGTGGAAATGGTTGAGATTGGATGCTTTTGTGGGAAAATGGCTGTACCTTCACTTCTGGCCATGTAGCTGAAGGTAGTGTCATATCTGTATAATGAGGAAATCGAAAATTAGGTTTCCTAGAGCTATCTACATTATGACCTCTAGCTGAATACTGAGAAATATCTTGAATGCTTTTGTTGGCAAATGCCTCCACATGTAACCCTGCACCTGAATACCTTGTAATATCTGAAATAGGGTTACGGTTATTGTCCTTGTTGAACAGTCCCTTCTGGAGATTAGATTCCTGAAATTGGATGTTTTTGTTGGAAAATGCCTCCTCATGTAACCTTGCACCTGAAAACCTTGTCATATCTGAAATAGGGTTAGGGTTAGGTTTACTGTTCCTGCTGGACAAGCCCTTCAGGATATGAGACTCTTGTAATTTGTTGTTTCCATGTTTGTGCAAGTTCTGGAAATTTTGTCCTCCATCCAAATAGGTTGAACCCAAAGTATGACAGTTTTGCACTTGATTTATTTTGTCTACAAACATCTCCTGTGTGTTTTCATGTAGCCAATTACTATTAAAACATTCATGAAATGGATGCAGTGCAGCTGGTACAACATCAAGTACAATATAATTAGAAGATTACTAGGTTCGACCTCAGTCATCCATACCTGGTATAAGCGGTTGGTGTAAACTAGTTCTGGAGATGCATTGTCCAATTGAATGCTTGCAGTTGGATTATACCAATTTGAATCAAATGTTATGGAAGATGGAATCCTTTGCTCTGGAATAATATTATCTCTTTCCTCATGGTTTGTAGGGTTATTCCAAGTAAACCCTATGTTATCTGTCCCGCTGCTTTCTGTCTCAGTCTCCAAATGTGCTCCCTCTTCTTCGCTGTTGAAACCCATATAATTACCTGAGAACAAGATTGAGTCATTAAGAACCGATGCTACTATAGCTGCTTCAACACTAAACACAATTTGTCTGAGCTTTTTGCTGTTTTTGCATAAGTTTTGGCTCACATTCTGAGATCATTATTTGTCATTTGTTTACTATCTTAATAATGAATCATAGCAAGTAAATTCTTATATCAGACTCTGCGTGCCGCTCTAAAATCATTATCCATTTGTTTACCATTCTGAGAGCGTGATTGAAACCCCGCCATCTTTTCTACAAACTCTCTAAAGTGCTATAACTAATGCTTATTATTTGATGAATAGCCCTTTCCATATATATATATAACTAAATTCATATTATAATTACTTGGAACACATCCAATGCTTGGCTACGATGAAACCTAATGCTTATTATTGAAACACACCTTTTTTCCTACAAACTCTCTAAAATATGAAACACATCCAATGCTTTGCTAAGAAACCTCTATTACTGATCTAATATAAGGACATGCACATTATATATAGAGAGATGAGTATAATGTACCTGTAGCCATATTGTTATTTCATGAGGATTCAATCCTTCCTCAGACCTTCTATGCTTTCTTACACCTCAGTTTTTGACCACCTGGTATGCCTAGCTTTGACCATTAATGGCCGTGTTTCTGAATTTGCGAGGGCTCCTATAAGTATATATTGACCTTTTTGTGGAGGCTCGCCTGAATTAACAGCTTGTCCATTTGGGATTGGGTGCTTATATGGGTTTCTGTAGTTCTAATACAGATTGTTTTTGGCTGAATTTGTGAAAACTAAAACAAAACCTTGACTAATAGTTTTACTGTAGGCAGTGTGAATGTTGGTTAATTAAATCGATTTATTCTGCGTAAACATCACACATTAATGACTGATTTTTACATAAAAAGTATTAAATAGTCAAAATTGACTTACTTTTTGAAAGCTTAATTTTTCCCTTAGTGTGTGATCTTTAAGGTTGGCCCCAATTTTCTAATATTAATTTCGTGTGTGTGAAGTTAGCAAAGCCGACTTTGCCAATTAATTACATGGAGTTCCAAGACCCAGATATATACCACCAACTTTTTAAAATATAAAGCTGCCATGGTCATTCTATTCTTCTTGTTGCAAATAGGTAATTTAATGAAGTTTTCTTTATATTGAATACAAATCATTTCAAGCAATTACTTATATTTATATTAAGAAAGCCTGCATTTACCATGATGTTCTATGTTTTGTTGAATTTTGTATTACATTTTTCAATCTTTTTGTCTTTTTAATTTTTTTATTCAGATGGTGTGGATCTTCTTATACTATCTTTTATCTTATGTGATGCAAAATGGGCTTTAAATTAGAGTTAATTTGGATTAATTTAGTAATTGTCATGATTATTTTTTTAGATAATATTATGTATTTGTCTACTGAAAAATTAAAATAAAATATATTGAGAGATATAATATTGATATACTTATTTTTAAGGAATATATGTTGTACATATAATGACACCTCATGAATGATATCTATTAGTATCTTTTACATAAACTTTTTAATAAAAAATATGTTAGAAACATTTTTAGTTGCAATATGTAAGATGTAAATTTAGTCCCCACCATCATTTTAAGATAAGTAATTCTTAAATATTTGGTTAAGTATTTTTTTAATACATTTAACATAATAACATGTTACTTATGTCTTGCAAGTCTCTAACACAAATCTGTACCATAATTTTTTGATTATCAAGTCTTTAGTAAACCATCCTTCCATAAATGGTTGTCTCTACACCTATAAATAACCATTGCACCTTCATTCAAATGATGAAACCACTTATAATATAAACAATTAAGCAATAGAATCATGGAAGTGTTACTACAAAAATCATTTTTATGTTAACCTTGCTTAAGCTTAGCTCCAACATTAATTAGTTATCTTAAAGTTACTTTTGCAAGTTTTTATTTAATATTGTACATATGATCAAATTAGTTATCCTAGGTGTCATTCTAGAAAATAAATAATACATTATTATTTAATAATTGTTTAGGCTTTTATTATACCGATCTTGCATTTGATATTTGTGTTAAGGGTAGTTGTAACTGTAGACACCTAAAACTATCCTAGGAAATTACAAATTTCTTCTATTAATTAAATATGCATTCCTATTTATTTAATTGATTCATTAGCCAATTCCTCTATTATATTTAAAATAAATATTCCTATTTATTTATATAATTCACCGAGCGCCTATGATTAAATAAATTATGATATATTTAATTACCCATTTACTATCTCCCTTTTCTCCTATTTATGGAATATATACATTTATTTATTTTATAATTTCATGAATCCTCTTCAACCTTAACCCACCAATCACTTCCACTCACATGGATCAACTCCACATATTTTGAGCTTATGACAAATGACATTTATCTGTTTATTTGAACTTTCCACCTTCACATATCAAGATATTATGTAAGGTCAATATATTCTACTCGTCACTCCATCCCTTCCACTCATTTCCTAATGCCTCTTAATCTCCTTTATTCAAAATATTATCTACCTAATCCTCATTTTCCCTCACATTATCCTTAACTTCCCTCTATTCCTAGCCACTCTCCTATCACCTCTTAATTCTAGCCCTTGATTTTCATAAGAATTCTATAAAAAAAAGGCTTTCTTCTCACATTTACAATCTTATGTAATCCTTTTATCATGGGCAATATCACTTACTTGAGCTTTACTAGAACCTCTTCTATTGTATACTTAGTGATATTTGAGATCTTATTATCATTATCATCTTCATATCATAGCCTTCATACATCCAATTTTACAGTTTCACATTAATCAACCAATCTCCATTCTTTCATAGTCTCTTTTACACGTGTTTTAAAAATTAAGAGCACCCAAATTTCACATACAAGATCTTAGACGATAAGAAGATAATGGATTCAAGCATTTCTTAGGCACATTTTGTAATTTGTATTGTTTATTACATTTTTATGCATTATTGAGGAAGTTGTCTATTGGATGATGTTAATTTTACTTTGTGTACCTAGGGATTATAGTTGGGCTTAGTGGGTTCACACGATAGGTTTTCCAATTTCTATTAGGAATGAATGCTAAATGTTTGGCAGCCATTCTGTAGTAGTTGTTGTTGCATTCATGACTATGATTGTCATTGATGTCAACATAGTGATTTACCAAAGACTTGTAGAGAAGCAGATAGAGTTTGGATTAGCGCACGTGGGTTATTGCAGTTGGAGCTATGTGATGTTGAGGATATACTCTTTGATATGTTATATGTCTATGGTTAAGAACATAGATAGTAATTCATTTATTCATGGAAGTTATGAGCATTTTGGTGGAAGCAGTATTCAGGCAGTGTTCCTGAGTAATGGTTTGTGAAAATCGAATGATATCTCCTAATCAGGATGGAATATGGTTTTTTGTAGTTAAAGGGAATTTGAAGACACATTGATAGTGATGTGGATGATAGTGCAAACTTCGAGGTCACATGACTAAAGGTTTATTGTATTTGGAAGCCAGCAGTTTTGTGTAATTTTGGTGTAGCGTGTGGAAACTTTTATATTGTAATTGTATGCCAACTCATTTGTAATTATTTGAGTGTGGTATAAAGGAAGGAATGTATTTCCTTTTTGTAATGTAGTTGTGATATGGAAGTAACGGTTGTGTGTGATGTTGTATGCATGAAGTGAAGAAAAGAGCTAAGTATGAAAGCGAATTTGTGAAGGAAGACATGTGAGGTACAGAGATCTAAAATTGAGATCTGATGTAATAGTGAGTACGGTTTGGAATAGTTAGAGAAGAGGTAACATATTATTCTGCTGAGTAATGCAAAGATTAGTTGGATATTGTGTTCAATGATCTTACCCTGAAGCTGTTTGGGTAGTGGGTCCTTCTGTCTTCCATAACTCTTAACAGGGTTAGAATCTTTTTACAGGGATTCAAAATCTCCTAACAGGGATTCATATGTACTGAATGTATTTCATAAGACTCCTAACAGAGTCCATCCTTTCACAAGGAATATTCATATTAGTGCATCTTTTGTGGGCATCATTGCCACCGGGGTTTACTCTTTGATCAAGATGTTCCCTAGTCAACATATCTTGTGTCATTGTGTTATTGTGTATGAATATCTTTCTATGGTTGTTAATTATATTGCTTATATGGTTTAATGTTGTTGAAGATGATAAAAATTAGAATTATCTGATAACTAATTCACCCCCCCCCCCCTCTCAGTTATCTTGGTGGACTTTACTTTCTAACAATATCCACAATACTAATTTTGAAACACCTAGTGGGATACTACTCACTTTTAATAATCTTGTTTTATTTTTTTAAAGTAATTTTTATAAAGTTGTAGGTCTAGAATCATCAGAGCCACCAAAATTGCTTATTTTCTGCTAAAAACCTATGCATTTTCTCTTTTTATTTTTTTATTTTATCTCTATTTTTACAACTTTATTTATTTCCACACATTTATGTAGCTATTCCTCCACATTGTGAAAGGATCATGTGCATATATTGGATCATGTGTATATGTGATGATTTTTTGCACATATACACAAGTTATTTGTGTGCTTTTTCAACTTTTCTACACTTCTTCTCACTATTCATTATTTTGTAAGTCCACCATTCTTGCACTTGTGACTAATAGGTTTTGTGCTTCGGTAAGGTACACCTACTTATTTGAGTTTTTTTAATGTACTTCTATAATAGAGAGTTGTCAATTTTAGATTTGGTTTTGATTTTGAGATAACCCTAATGGACTAACAAGTAGTGTAACTTATTTTTGTGGGTTGAAGAATTAGAGTGAGATTGCTAACAATTTGTGGTTGTATATTTTACATTATTTTTCATAGATTTAATTAAGTTTATTTTTTCTACTAGTGAATGAATCACTCTAGTTGTCTAATATTAGCTCATATTTGGTTTTGGTACTTTGAAACAAATCAAGTGTTTGATGTGTTTATACTTTATATTATAGTAACTCATAAAATAGTACAAGACTATCCTCTCCCCTAACCTTCATGAGCCTTGGGTTTAAGAGAAATCATTCTTATCAAGTATTTTATTTTTTGGAGATCTTTCCTTAGGGGAGAAATTAATCACCCCAAGGGAAAAACTCAATGAAGAGCTTTCCTTCAGTCCACTCTATAAATGGTTAAGCCATAGAATACTTGGATATGTATATCTATACTAATAGTTCCCCAGTACCCATATTCATGTGAGGTGTGTCAATCCTTTTATAGGGATTGGATAGACACTTAAGTGAGTCATGACCACATGTATAGACATCAAGAACCTAAATTATGAATAAATATGTTAGATTAGAAACCACCTTAATTATCTTGGTGCATAAATTTTAGTGAGAAAGAATTGTGTTGTTGATGCAGTCAATGATCGAGAATCCTCGAAGGAGATGTCTGATCCTTGGAGCTATAAATTCCCCATCAGAAATTCCCAAATAAGATACAAAAAAAACCATTAAAAGGAAGAAATATCACATATAGTATCCTCAAGCTGGCTTGCAAATGTAGTTATTACATCAGATAAACCTCATTCCCAATCACCATTGTCAATATAAAACTACAAAAAAGTCATATATTCTCATTTTTGTTAATACCAAGCTCACAAGAAAGGAACAACTGATTATCCCTCAGAATTGTGATGACTTCTAGATCTACCAAACCACATACTCTAGCTATCTCTTTTATTTTATTGATCATCATCAGATCCCAACTCTTAGATCTTATATCAACCTCCTATGCCACCCTCTAAGCTCCGCCCCCCCCCCCCCCCCAAAAAAAAAAGAAAAAAGAAGAACCACAAGACCTACTTAAATACAAGGTCACCAACCACAAGTTAGCTTATCCAATCACAATCTTCAAGATAAAGAAATAGTTTACAAATTTATAGGTCAAGACCTAAATAAATAAGAACACCCCAAAATAGATACATCATGTCATGTGAAGACACATGGAGGTCGACCACATGTATAAGAACATAAAATAAATCACCACGAAGCTTCCAATAATGTGAAACTCTATCACAAGACAAATTTCACCACCCTGGCTATTAGAATAGGAAAACCAAATAGGACTAGACCAAACATTAAATAAATTCATCTGGAAACACCAAAAAGAGTTGTGAAGATAGACACATGATCTCTAGGATGTCTAGAAAAAAACATAAGGATCACATAAGAAAAAAATTGAACTATGACAATCGCTAGCCTAAACACCATAAACTACCCAATTGGAATAGTAAACAAATAAACTGAAAGGAAACATTTTTGGGTGATGCAAGATTGTCAATGACCCAAGGATTCTCCTACATAAGATACCCTAGGTGAATAAAATATGTTCTATAAGAGTACTTATGGGCATTTGATAGGATTTAAGACATAAATCCCATGTTTATTCTTAACCTACATATCCTCTCCATCAAAAGGAAAATAGCTACTCTGACTCTGCACATGACTATCCATACTATTGTTGATGCAAGTGTTCAACACCAACCCAGTAACATCCTTCTCAACATTCTATATCATGATGCTTATTCTATTGGTTCCACAATCATTGCTCTATTTCTCCAATCCCTTCAAACTAGTTTTGTCTTTATTGCTCCTACAATCAATATTCAATGTCTGCTTCCATTTCCATTGCTTGACCTCATTCCTGACATCATTCAATAAAGTTTCAGTATCATCCACCAATATACTCATGATATTATGCTTCTCATATGATACCACTCCTCTGGTACTCTATTGTAACATCATCCAATTGTCACCAGCCTTCAAATTTACTAGTTTAGATCTATGCATTAGTTTCAACAACAATTGTAACACCTTAGAAATCTTCTCATCTACCTGCTATAAATCCAACAGTCTAAAGCAATCTATTCTCCCAAGGTGTTTCAATTTCTCATTACACTTAGGTTCTTAGCCTTCCTTCCCTCCTCCTTCAAAGGAATCAAAGTGAACTTATGGCCATCCTCCACTATAGACACAATATTCCTTCAACACTCATGTGAATAGCACCAAAATCAAATTGTGAAGGTCAATCCAACAAGAGATGAAAATAACTCATATTCACCACACCACATAATACCTCATCATGGTATGGACTAATGTTGAACTTAACCCAACATTGTTCTTTTAATTTTACCATATATTCATCTTGACACTAACTTATCCCATATGGACAAGGATGTTTAAAGGATTCCCTAACCCAAGTTTTAGTACCATCTCCTCTGATACAAGTTTTTTGTTACTACCACTATCCATGATCACTTTGCAAAATTTGTCTCCTAATTTACAAACTATCTGAAACAATTTCCTTCTCTACAATGACTCTGGTTCCTTCTTTCTTAACATCACTCTCCTGAACTTTAGAGATTCTCCCATTTCAGGTATAGCTTCATTCTCAACAAGATCTTCATTTGTTTTCTCCTCATGTGCCGCTAGATTTTGTTTTCCTCTACTTGAACCCATCGAACATTGATAATCCCTATGTCCAAAATTAGGACATTTGAAACAAGTGCCCTTGAATTGTTTTCTACTACTACCCCTTCTATGAATCTTCTAATTAAGTTCCTCTTCAATCACAAGTTTATCTTTTCTTTTGTCACCAACTGATTTATACTTGACTCTATTTGTAACCTATCTTCTTTTCAACTTACCTTCTACCTTCAGAGCATACTGATAAGAATATTTAATTGCACTAATCCTCAACATACTCAACTCATCTTGAATATTAAGGTTTAAACCATTACCATACCTAGAAAATTTCTCCTTATATTCTCGGTGTCCAAATCTGATAGACATTTTATAGAACTCTTTAGTGTACTCCTTTACTGTCAAGTCATTTTTCTTCAAGTTTTGCAACTTCTTAAACAATTCTAATTCATAATCCTCTAGTATGAACTTGCATTTAATTCTAGAGACCATAACTTTCCACCTAGTGATCTTAGGTTTACTATTATCTTCCATATCCTTCTGCAACTCTTTCCACCATAAGGTAGCATGACCTTTCAACTTAGTCCGTGCTAATCTAACTCTATGTGGATCCTTAATATCTTCAAGCTTAAAGTAGTCCTCTAGTTCATTAATCCAATCTATTAATTCCTCAGGATGTAATGAACTATAAAAGTTAGAAACATCAAATCTATGAATCTTACCCATTTGTTCCATATCTCTTAATAGTATTTCCTCCTCAGTAGGAATCTCAACTTCAACTGTTTCAAGATCTTCAACATCCTCTTCAAATTCATCTTTAGTCTCAAGGTTTCTCCTAGCTCCAGTTAAAGAATTATGGATTTCAGTCCTCATCTCATTTTTGAATTCCTTCATCATCTTCTATAATCTTCTAGTATTCATCCTTCTAGGAGGTATGTTCACCAAGATTCCAATCTTCAATCTCCTTAGGTTCGGTGATCTAATCACAAGTGTTAATTGCCCAATTTGATCTAGAAATCTACCAACACCAACAATCTACCTCGAGCAACTAGGTCTGTTTGGTAACCAGGAAAATACCAAATTTTCCACCAACTGATCTTCCTTGTGAAACCTCTACAATTATAGGTCAGATCTTCTACTCTTCCACCCCAAAACTAGGTTCACGAGTCATGATATTCAATCCTTCCAAGCCTTAGCACTTCAACAACCAGTCCTCCTTTTTCCATCTTGCACTAACCTTTGGTTTATGTAGATCAAATCCTCTCCTATGCAACTCCACAACAACAAGGTTTGCAAGTCAGAACTTGGGGGTAAAAGTACAAACCTGTGTCACACTTTTATAAAGAAAAATATCAACAACATGCAAACTATTCAACTTTAACGACACAAAATTCACATTTGTGTTTAGAATTTGAAGATGATGTAAACTGATGAAATGTGTAAAACTAGATGAAATTTATGTCTATAATTTATTTATTTATTTTTGAATGAGAATTGATATAATTTTTTAATTTTTCAAGTCCATTTTTTAATTGCTGAAAAATGCTAAAAATCTAGGGTTTAGTTCCCATCAAAAAGTATATGCAAATAATCTTTTTTCCTCTGATTTCAAAATATGTTATAGATGACATGTATAGCTAGTGCATAAAAAAAGATTGGTTTCTTATGTATATTTTTTCCGTTATGACTACTCAAAGTCAAACTTATCCAAAATTGACAATTTTTGTCTCCCATGAAATTTTCCCTATCAAATCTACATCTTTCACAAAAAAAATTACATATTCTTGAAGAGGACTTTCTCCTCTAGTGTTAAATATAAATTTTAAATTTTTTTGTTATGATTTACTATTTTTTTTCTTTTTTTGAAGCAACATCTTCTCAAATGTTAAAATACCTACTTATAGTATTTTACAATTATAATATATTATTTGTAATCAAAATATTATAAAATTTATATGCTCGATAATCTTAACTCCAAGCTCTACAAAAGGGCATTTTTATTTTTTGATGAAATTTGATTTTTCATGGAGAAATAAGCTGCAGAATTGAGAAGTTCTAAAAATGTTCAATTTTTGCTTGTTTGGCTACCACATAGGCAGTTTCAACTGAACCTAGTTCGATCGGACCATGTTCGGTTGAAACTAGGGCCAACCAAACATGGTCGCCTTAGTGATTGAGTGCTTAAACCCCATATAAAAAATAAAATTTTCGAGTTAAAAAATGAAAACCAAATTGTTTTGTACTTGTAAAATAATAAGTGATTTTTTAATTAAAATCATTTGTTGGAAACTTTTTATTATTATTTTCATTTGAAAGGCAATTATGAAGGACAATCATCAAGAAGGTATGTTTTTTTTGTAAGATATTTTTATATTTTATTTGGTTTTTTTAAATTCAAGCATTATTTCATTTAATTTTTTAGATTAAAGCATTATATTATTTTATTTTTTATCTATGAACTTATAAATATTGTTTATAGTTTTTTATTGGGTATATGATTTTTTGTATGTAGGTGAATTGAAGCTTTCAATTCAACGGAGAATAATAGGAACATAACAAGAAAATATGATCAAATAAGAGATGACAAATTAAAAGGTCATACAAAATGTAATGAAGATCAACATGTTGAAGTACATGAAGAACCTATTGATATTCAAGAAGATGCAATTCAAGTAGGAGAACAAATTGGTAGTTCTCAACACAAAAGAATATCATTTGACATTAAAAATTTGATGGAGATGAATGAAGACACACTTTTCAATCAAGTTTCATCTGAACACATAGTATCTGAAAGCACAATTAAATTGCATTGCAAAAATTTTTGGGATGAAAATTTTGAAAATAAATTCATGTTTGGAAGAGCACAATTATTTGCAAGTTGATTTAGGAAAAGAGAGATGACTCTTGTTTTAGAGTTATTGGGTGTCGATAATAGGAAAAGCTCTACTGATAATGTTAATCAAACAATAGTTGAAAATTTACAAGATACATTTAGCAACATTAAGAACACAACTCAAGGAGATGATTTAAGTGTTGTACGTAGAGCGTGGATAACTACAATATCTAGTAAAAAGTTGACACGGAGAAAACAAGTTTGTGCAAGTTTTGATTTAATGCAAGTATCTAGAAGAACTGTTCATTAAAGATATATCAAGATGAGAAATATGTTAAATGAAAAAATTGAAAAGAATTGGGTAAATATTTATAGACTTGCTTGAAAAGACAAAATTTCTAAAGATGTAAAAAGACAGGTTACTGAATATCGAACTATTTTCTCTTGTGTTTCTTCCAATAGAAGGGATACTATATAGATGAAAGATGAAGAGACAGGTATGAAATATCAACATCCAAATTTTTTTATAGATATAACACAAAGTGATCTATTTCAAGCATTCAAGCAAGAGTTTTTAGATGTGAAAATATGTCAGAGAATGTTTGAGAGGTTGTGTCCTTGCTTTGAATGCATAATTAAGGTATGCAAAACTTGTTTTCAAAATCATGCTGAATTTCATCTCTACTTGCAACTATATAAAAAATCTATTGTAGTACTTAATCCATAAATGGTCATCCCTAAAAGTATGACACAATTTGTGAAGTCTATTTTGTGTGATAAATCAGAAGATTCAGATGAGTTCAAAGTACAATGTATAAAAAATACATGCAATGATTGTGGAGATTTACATGAATTTCCACTACAAATTGAGAATATTGATGTTTCAATGCCAGTTTTGTGGAAGAGATTTAAATATGAGGGTATGTGCAGGATCATGGTATGCCAAAATGTGGCGATGTGAAAAAAACTTATTTTCACTCGTCCAAAAGTGCACAAATAGATTTGTTGACTTTTTGGTAGGCTTGGGTGTCAGTACACCTAGCGAAACCAAAATCCAAACCTGAAGGCATTATTGGATATCCGATAATATCGGATATCCAATATTTGCCAGTGAATATAAATCACTCTACCCAGCCGCGTTCAACATTTTTTCATTGCAAAAATGTGAACGCAGCTAGGCTTTCGGATATCCGATCTCATATCCCCTATCCGATTTTTCCCAAATTGCCTGGGTAAGTGAAGCTTCTATTTTTTATTGTTTTAATTGTTTTTTGTTGTTTTTAAATATAAATATATAGTTTTTTATATAAAAATTAGTGTAGCGATGAGTTTTTGTATTGTTTTTTAAAATTCATTGTAATTATCTTTTTTTTTTTCATTACTATCAGACATGGAATCAAAAAACCCTCCTAATTATCCTGTAAACAATCCAGACCCACCTCCCAACAATCCCCCACCTCTAGAAGATGTACCTGTCACAAACCCTCATCGTTTAGAAGATCTAATAGGAGATAATCTAAATGAACTTAGAGGATTGGAAACTGCATATGCCAATATCCCCACATTACACCCCATGTTTACGACATTGAACACAATAATTAAAAACATGGAGAAACTGACACAACAACATAATGCTGCACTTGTTTGGCGTGATTCCATGCATGCCTAGTTTGACGATGGGCTTGATTATGATCAAGTCATGAACCTAAATATAAAAAAACATGACATAGATAATCTTTTTGTGGATCCTAAAACGAGTCTAAAAGTAGACCCTAAAAAAACCAAGTTGTCAATTAAATGGTGCACAAATAGTGCAATACGTGACAACTTTTTGGACCGTTGGTGGATGATTTTTGATAGACCACCTCACAACAATTTGGATGTCCCATTTTATTTTCTTAGAAAATTGTATGCTGAATTTGTGCTCGGTCACAAGGTGGATTATTGGAGTATGAGACAGAACCAGGGTGTAGGTTTAGGTGCTCCGCAAGACAGGCCATCATCACAACTGGTGAAATCCAACACAAATGTCCCCCCTCCTGAGATTTCACCACCTCCCACAGTGCAACATCCAGACATTATTGTTGAGGTCAGCTCACAGACTATTCGAGCCATTGACACATTGAGTGATTTGCTGGTTACGCAGAGCACAACATTGTTGCCTCCTCATCCTAATGCTTCTAGCACTTCCACGAGCTCACATGTTTGTGTGGCCCACACTTGCGTTATATGCAAGAATATTTGCCTTGGTCCCCTGACTGATAGTGATATATATAGTTTCGGCTTTGATGGGGATGACTCTACACAACACACTACATGCATTGAAGTAGCTCATGGAGATGTGCATCAGAAGCCTACAATGCCATGGACTCCCACTATTATGGTAAGGGTAAACCATTCACTTTTTACATTGTTTTTAAATTTTATTATTCCTATTTTTAGTAGAATTTCCTTATAATAATTTTCCACTTATGTCTTTTTATGTCTTACATTTATGTTCAGTTGATGACAGAGGAGGAGATGGCATAGGTGGAGGGGTCCACACTTTCGGCCATATCATTTGGTCTTGACTCTTCTACGGTGCATATGTTTTAATGTACTCATTGGTTTCCATTTAAATTATGATAATAGTATATGTACATTGTTTTCTAATTTTTATGATCATATTTTACATACTGATGTAGGTGTCACCAGTTGCCATCGGGGGGCAATGTGAGGGGGTGCAAGTCTTAGCTGTTGATAAAGGAAAGGTAATTAAGTAATTTAGTTTGTTTATGCATACATGTATACTTGTCATTGTGTGTACTCATTTTTAATTTACATGGTTTATTTGATAGAGAGTGGCATGTGATGATGTCGTGAGACCCTATCATCATGATAGAGTCATAGACGTATCCATTCAGAGTGATAGCCCCACAGTACGTATATTTCTAAAGTTATTTGTGTGTATTTTTCTATCAAGTATATATGATATGGTCAAGTTATGATAATATGAAGTATCTGTTTGACTTTTGTAGGTCACTCCTAGTTTGAGGGAGCTAGAATGGCAAGGGTTTGTATCGTTGATGACTCAGCCAACAATCCCTGAAGAAATTTCAATAGAGGTAAGTTTTAATGTTAATTTGGTTATTTTGTAAACATATATTTGCTACCAAGTTTTTAACATTAAATAGTATAACTCATAGATCAATCTCATGTTCATAAACATATATAGGTGGGAGTCATCATTGGTGGCACTATTCCTGCTCTACCTAGGACATCTATTAGGTCTCCTACCCACGGGAGAAGACAGAGAGGTGAGGTATATGAGAGTTCAATTTTAGTTTAAATTTTATTTATTATTGCTGACTATGATTCTGAATTTTAATCTAACTCAGGGTTTCACTTTTGTGTTTGAATGCAAGATCCATTAGAGCCGAAGAGTACTTCAAAGAGTCTCCATTTTGATGATCCACCAGTAGAATAGGATGTCCTAGAAATATTTGTAGTTGAACTTCTTATTTTGAGATGTCATATGACATATTTCGAGATGGCATATGCCACATTGTATCTAGATATGTTGACATATAATCATGAGGATAGAATTATTGTTCATTTTGATATATATATGAAACTTGATATTCAATCCAATTTGTTAATTATGTGTTCATTTATTCATTGTTAGTATGTAAATATGCTTGTGTGTATGTACTCTTGTGTACAATTTATGCCTTAAGTATATTCATGTATAGTCAAGTACAATATTCATTACCTAAATTCACGTGTATGGGCTACGTTCATGACTTAAGTGAATTCATGTTGTATGCTTTATAATTATGTGCTACATGTATGCTTCATGACTTAAGAAAATTTATGTGTACGCTTTATGTGCTATGCGTGTTCACACGTGTAATTCATCACTTGAGGTATATAAGGATATCTATTAAAGTGGTTTCAAGGTTTGTAGACTTACCTTTTACTCCCAATGGATAAAAGACTTCAAAATGGCCTAATTACATAATCAAACACCCTTTTGGCAATAATCAAACACCCTTTTGGCCATATAAAAACATATTGGTCTTTTGGACAAAATATCAGTACTTTGTCTGTACCCCTGCAAATACACTAGGAATGCCTAAGAAACATGGTCTTGTAGCATCTCATGGATCGTCGATACCTCTCATGAGGTCCAAGTTACGAGGCTTGATAGTTTGCTGACCAATCATGCTTAGTGCAACTTTCAACTGACCCTCACTACAAGTTTTGGCATCGAGCGAGACTGGCGTGCCAAATTCAAACAAATTTGAATCTCCAAGAATGGAGAGAGGTTATTGTAGGCCTAAAAAATTCCACCCTATAGCATCTCATGGATCTTCAATACCTCTCATGGGGTCTGATTTACAAGCCTCGAAAGTTCACTACCCAATCGTGCTTAGTGCACCTTGGGGACACTTTGGTCCGGTGTGGTTCAAAACGTTCTGCTGACTCAATGGTCAAAATAGGGTTGATCCTAGAATTTACCAACCCAACTAGAGCCAATGGCATAGTCCATTCAGTGTCAAGATGAATGGTTTGGAAGTAATCCATTGGTGCAACTTTCAACTAACCCTCACTGCAAGTTTTGGCATCGAGCGAGACTGGCGTGCCAAATTCAAACAAATTTGAATCTCCCAGAATGGAGAGAGGTTATTGTAGGCCTTGGAAACAATATCTTGTAGCATCTCATGGATCTTTGATACCTCTCACGGGGTCTGAGTTACAAGCCTCAAAAGTTCACTGCCCAATCATGCTTAGTGCACCTTGGGGACACTTTGGTCCAGCGTGGTTCAGAATGTTCTGTTGACTCAGTGGTTGAAATGAGGTTGTTTCTAGCATTTACGCACCCAATCATAGCTAATGGAATAGTCCATTTGGTGCCAAGACAAATGGTTTGGAAGTAATCCATTGGTGCAACTTTCAACTGACCCTCACTGCAAGTTTTGGCATCGAGCGAGACTAGTGTGCCAAATTCAAACAAATTTGAATCTCCCAGAATGGAGAGAGGTTATTATAGGCCTTGGAAACATCATCCTATATCATCTCATAGATCTCTAATACCTCTCACTGGGTCTGAGTTACGAGGCTTGAAAGTTCACTGCCCAATCATGCTTAGTGCACCTTGGGGACACTTTGGTCCATCGTGGTCCGGAACTTTTTGCTGACTCAGTGGTCAAAAAAGGGTTGTGCCTAGCATTTACTCACCCAAATAGAACTAATGGAATTATCCATTTGGTGCTGGGATGAATGGTTTGGAAGTAATCCATTGGTGCAACTTTCAACTGACCCTCACTACAAGTTTTGGCATCGAGCAAGACTAGCGTGCCAAATTAAAAAAAATTTGAATCTCCCAGAACAGAGAGAGGTTATTGTAGGCCTCAAAAATTCCATCTTGTAGCATCTCATAGATCTCCAATGCCTCTCACAGGGTCTGAGTTATGAGGCTCGAAATTTTTCTGCCCAATCATGCTTAGTGCACCTTGGGGACACTTTGGTCTAGCATGGTCTAGAATGTTCTGCTGACTCAGTGGTCAAAATGGGGTTGTGCCTAGCATTTACCCAGCCAACTAGAGCTAATGGCGTAGTCCATTTGGTGTTGGGACAAATAGTTTGGAAGTAATCCATGGTGCAACTTTCAACTAACCCTCACTGCAAGTTTTTGCATCGAGCAAGACTAGCATGCTAAATTCAAACAAATTTGAATCTCCCAGAATGGAGAGAAGTTAATGTAGGCCTAAAAAATGTCATCTTGTAGCATCTCACAGATCTTTGATACCTCTCACGGGGTCTGAGTTACGAGGCTTGAAATTTCATTTCCCAATCGTGCTTAGTGCACCTTGGGGACACTTTGGTCTGGCATGGTCCAGAACATTCTGCTTACTCAGTGGTTGAAACGGGGTTGTTCCTAGCATTTAACTGCCCAACTAGAGATAATGGCTCAGTCCATTCGGTGCCAGGATGAATGGTTGGGAAGTAATCCATTGGTGCAACTTTCAATTGACCCTCACTGCAAGTTTTGGCATCGAGTGAGACTGGTGTGCCAAATTCAAACAAATTTGAATCTCCCAGAATGGAGAGAAGTTATTGTAGAACTTGGAAATGCCATCCTGTAGTATCTTACAAATCTTTGATACCTCTCATAGGGTCCAAGTTACGAGGCTCGAAAGTTCATTGCCCAATCGTGCTTAGTGCACCTTGGGAACACTTTGGTCTGGAATATTCTGTTGACTTAGTGGTCGAAACGGGGTTGTCCTTAGTGTTTACCTACCCAACTGAAGTTAATGATGCAGTCCATTTAGTGCCAGGATGTAATCCTTGAACACTATCCCTTCACCAGGGAATCATCATTTTACTTTGGACACATTTGACCAATTTTGACTCAATGACTCCAACTATTACATCATTTGACGATACAAATGTAATGGAATTAAGACAATAGAAATGTAATCATACAAAATTAAGATGATACAAATTATATAAAGATACAACATTCATAGTAAGGAAACACATTTTTTACGCTTTACATGGCATTAAGACAATACAAATGTGAGCTTTTAATATTTGCAAATCAACCCCATGGGCTCTTTTATATTTCCAATTTTGCATCAAATTTTGCATCAAATTTTTTATATACAAAATTTGGCATCTAAATATGCACATTACATTTGATTGTTGTTTTCATATAAAAAATTTGGCATCTAAATATGCACATTACATTCGATTGTTGGTTTTATATACAAAATTTGACATCTAAATATGCAAATTACACAACTATATATAAAAAATAAGTGTCCTTTCCGCTCCAATCCCTACATTTGGAAGGCAGAAGAAAAGTTAATAGAGAATATAAGAAGTGCCCTTTTGGCATCTAAATATGCAAATTACAGAACTATATTTTAACTCTCTTTGCTTGAGAGGATTCAGTATTGCTTCATGATCAACAGTACTAATAGTCCAAAGTTCCTTTGTCTTTGTTTTCCTTGATGTTTCAACAACTTAACATTGGCTGCTATAACAAGGTGTGAATACATGAGAATGGTTTTGTGCTTCTCATAGTCTTCAAACGTCAGAATGCCATTATTTCTAATCATATATGTGCACAACCATGTTCCCACAACAACATGTGATCCTGTTGGATATGTGAACATATCATCATCTGTCATCAGTTGTGCAAGTTTCTGATTTCCTCATACACAACGTGCTAACTAGTAATCTGATCTCTCATCATTCCCTTCTGGTGCAACCAATGCAAAAACATGTCTTGGCTGTAGAAGATTTGAAAGATGGTCATAGTCAAGTGAACAATCCATGTCATCATTTATTACAAAGACTATGAGAGATAAAGAAGTAAGATAATGTGGAACCCATGTATCAACCCACTCACTTGACTCATACTGATCCCAATCACATTGAAGACAACTTAGACAATAACAAGCTAGTTCTCATGTCCAAATTATCCATGTACCAACATCTAAGCTTCGAAATGAATGCATTTTTAAAAAATCTTTCACAGTTGGACAATCCAACCTATCTCCTATTATGCCCAACTCAACCAACCAAAAGAATCTGTGCACCGCTGAATCAAGAGTCCCCCCCATGACAATGTTAAAGTACACCAATCAACAATAGAATAGGCATCAATGAGTTCTGCACCTCAAATCCTTAGTTGCTCCTTAACTAGAGCTCTCTTTACGCATGCACCTACTCCATCATGCTCCCATTTTCCATGACTAGCCTAAAAAAAACTCCAAATATGAGGTACACCTCTCTCTACATGCATTCTACATAAACAATAAAACATATGAGCATTTTTTAATTGACCTGTGCAATTATCTGACCAAATGAGATGTCCCTCCATAGCAATATTATTTTCCCACACCCACTCAAAATAACTCTCAAAGTAATGTTGGACAAAATCAGATGAGTGCGATCTATCATCACTCATATAAAAATGGTACTCTCTGATTATCTTCCAGTCATCTTTTGTACTATCAGGGGAATGTCTATATGTTATGTGCATAAAAATAGAAACTTGAATAGAATTGTAATATTGAGCTTGCAACTCATTTTGGGGCTGCAATGTATAGTTCTCTGCAAAGTCAACAACTGATATAATAGTGCCAATCAAGAAAGTGTCCTTACACATCTTGAATTGTTGATCCAACCACTGAGACCTGTGACTATGCCTTGCATACTTGTAAAAAATATTCTTCCTAAAATCCAAAATAAAATCAGCTACCTTGCATTCTTTAGTAACCAATTCACATCTAGAGCCTTCACCTCCACTTTTTAATGTATATTTAACAGTTTCATATACCTTTTTGTGGACAATTGTCTTTCCAAAATTGTGTTCACAACCCTCATGAAAAAATTCAACAAACTTCAGTAGCCCACCACACTCTAAGCACTTGTCATTTAAGCAATATTTTCTAGAAAAGAAACATCCATCATCTCTAGGACATAAAAAATGATCTAGCAAGTCTCTTGATGATTTTGGAAGAGCACTTGCACCACACTCCTTCAACATTTCACTAGTATGCAAAGTAGAATGAATGGATCGTAACAATTCATGGTGCATTGAAAACTCCACATGATATTTTCAGCAAAAAGTATTTCAAATCTTAAGAGGCACATAAAAAAAAGGCTTCAAGGCTTCAAAAGCTCTTTGTGATATTTACAATGTTGGATGTGTATCATAAATTTTTTTGAACAATATTGTTTGACTCACCTCCAAATAATGTTTGGGATGCAGGCTGCAGTCTCGAATGCCAATTCTCAACTTCAAGACATCCTTCACATTTGGTGACACTCTTGAGTTAGATTGCCAAAATAGTTGAATTTGATCCTTCATAGCATCGGTAAGCTTCTTATCACAACATGAAAGTCTCCCACCATAAGCCCATGTATCATTTTGAAGAGGATCATCAAGTCTTTCTCTTCTTGCAAGTGCTCTATCCAAAGTTTTACGATTTAGATTCAAGTCAACACAAGTTTGTCTCATCAAATGAGCCTTTCTAAAATGATGACTTACCAAAGAGGTTGTAATAACCCTCCTAGTAGCTCTCTTATCTTTTTCCTTGGTAGTCTTCCCAATGGAATTGAGAGCACTAAAAGGATTTCTCACAATAATAGCATTCCGCTCCTTTTTCTTGTTCACACTAATCTTCAATTTGACTAGTATACGTCTCATCTTCTACATCTTTAACAATTGCACAAACATTTGACATTGCTTAACCAACGTCTTGTGCCTAAAAAATTGATCAAAAAGTTTTGAAACGCACAACCGAATGGTTCTTTCTGATCTCTTGCCATCGAAATTGCTCATTATGTTCTCATTAATTTCAAGTAATCATTTAGTTCTTCTTGAAGGTCTCAATTTTGAAGTTAGTCTTTCTTCCTCTGAAGGGACTTCATTTCTCATATAATTTGGAGATGTGTAGTGTTGATTTGGTTCTTCTACACCATTATCATTGTCAATTCCTTCATATTCAATCAGTGGACTATCATTGGCAATGTCCACACTTCCATTGGCCACATCTACATGTTCATTTTCAAAACCTACATTTTCATCTTCAAAACCTAAATTCTCATTTTCAAAACCTACATTTTCATCTTCAAATTCATGTTCTTCACTTGAAACCACATTCAAAGGTGGGTCTATGCCGACATCTTCATTCATATTTAACATTCCTTGTCTTTTATTCTGATGGGCAACCCTATCCATTTCTCTATACACTTCAACATCTTCATTTGTGAGTCTCCTCTTCCATTTATGCTTTCGATGACTACTACTCCCCATAGTTAGACCAAAAAGTAGATGCAAATAGCTTCGGTAAT
Organism: Chamaecyparis obtusa; assembly: GCA_027943335.1. NCBI lineage: Eukaryota > Viridiplantae > Streptophyta > Pinopsida > Cupressales > Cupressaceae > Chamaecyparis > Chamaecyparis obtusa. The sequence continues at coordinate 260,263 of BSBK01011103.1, read as the reverse complement.
AGAGAAAATCTCCCCCAAAAAAGATAAAATACCTTTGGTAATAGAGAAAATCACCCCACAAAAAGATGAAATACCTTTGCTAATAGAGAAAATCACCCCCAAAAAAGATGAAATACCCTTGGTAATCGAGAAAATTACCCCCAAAAAAGATGAAATACCTTTGGTAATAGAGAAAATCACCCCAAAAAGTGGTTTTTTGTCTTCTCACTGAAACTTGAATCCTGTAATTCAAGAAAAACACATGACTCTCTGGAGGGACCCAGAGAATCTCATTTTTTTTTTAACACCAATGAAAAGAATCAGATATCTGATATCTTACTCTTTCTCACTCTCACTCTCCTCTCTCCTCTCTTTCTCTCCTCTCTCTCTCTCTCTCACCTAGAGAGAGAGAGATCTCACTAACCTTTCTCTCTCCTCTCTTTCTCTTTCTCACCTAGAGAGAGAGATCTCACTCACCTTTCTCTCTCCACTCTTTATCTCCTCTCTCCTCTCTTTCTCTCTCTCACCTAGAGAGAGAGAGATCTCACTCACCTTCCTCTCTCCTCTCTTTATCTCCTCTCTCCTCTCTTTCTCTCTCTCTCTCTCACCTAGAGAGAGAGAGATCTCACTCACCTTTCTCTCTCCTCTCTCTCCAATGTGTCGACAAGGGTCATGAGGACTTCCTAGGGGTCCTAACACATGATAAGGCATACTAGGACCCCTAGGAAGTCCTCATGACCCCTTTTGACACATTAGAACCCTCAAGTGTGTCCTAAGGGGTCATATATATATATATATATATATATATATATATATATATATATATATATATATATATATATATATATATATATATATATATATATATATATATATATATATATATATATATATATATATATCTCACTCACCTTTCTCTCTCCTCTCTCTCCAATGTATTAACAGGGGTCATGAGGACTTCCTAGGGGTCCTAACAAATGATAAGGCATACTAGAACCCCTAGGAAGTCCTCATGACCCCTTTTGACACATTTGAATGCTCAAGTGTGTCCGAAGGGGTCCGACCCCTAGGAAGTCCTCATGACCCATTTTGACACATTCGAATGCTCAAGTGTGTCTGAAGGGGTTGTAGGACCCCTTAGGAAACACTTGAGGGTTCTAATGTGTTGAAAGGGGTCATGAGGACTTCCTAGGGGTCCTAATGTGTGATAAGGCATACTAAGACCCCTAGGAAGTCCTCATGACCCCTTTCAACACATTTGAATGCTCAAGTGTTTCCTAAGGGGTCACAGGACCCCTTATGACACACTTGAGGGTTCTAATGTGTCAAACGGGGTTATGAGAACTTCCTATGGGTCCTAATGCATGATAAGGCATACTAGGACCCCTAGGAAGTCCTCATGACCCCTTTCGACACATTTGAATGCTCAAGTGTGTCCTAAGGGGTCATAGGACCCCTTAGGACACACTTGAGGGTTCTAATGTGTCAAAAGGGGTCATGAGGAGTTCCTAGGGTTCCTAACATGTGATAGGGCATACTAGGATCCCTAAGAAGTCCTCATGACCCCTTTCGAAATATTTGAACCCTCAAGTGTATCCTAAGGGGTCATAGGACCCCTTATGACACACTTGAGAATTAAAATGTGTCAAAAGGGGTCATGAGGACTTCCTAGGGGTCCTAACATGTGATAATGCATACTAGGGCCCCTAGGAAGTCCTCATGACCCTTGTCGACACATTTGAATGCTCAAGTGTGTCCTAAGGGGTCATAGGACCACTTAGAACAAACTTGAGGGTTCTAATGTGTGGAAAGCAGTCATGAGGACTTCCTAGGGGTCCTAACATGTGATAAGGTGTACTACAACTACTAGGAAGTCCTCATGACTCCTTTTGACATGTTTGAATGCTCAAGTATGTCCTAAAAGGTCGCAGGACCCCTTAGGACACACTTGAAAGTTTTAATGTGTCAAAAGGAGTCATGAGGAATTCCTAGGGGTCCTAACATGTTATAAGGTGTACTAGGACCCCTAGGAAGTCCTCATGACCTCTTTCAACACATTTGAATGCTCAAGTGTGTCCTAAGGGGTTGTAGGACCCCTTAGGACACACTTGAGGGTTCTAATGTGTCGAAAAGGGTAATAAGGACTTTCTAGGGGTCTTAACAAGTGATAATGCATACTAGGACCCCTAGAAAGTCACCATGACCCCATTCGACACATTTGAATGCTCAAGTGTGTCCTAAGGGGTCCTACGATCCCTTAGAACACACTTGAGGGTTCTAATGTTTCGAATGGGGTCATGAGGACTTCCTAGGGGTCCTAACACATGATAAGGTGTACTAGGACCCCTAGGAAGTCCTCATGACCCCTTTCAACACATTTGAATGCTCTAGTGTGTCCTAAGGGGTTGTAAGACCCCTTATGACACACTTGAGGGTTCTAATGTGTCAAATGGGGTCATGAGAACTTTGTAGGGGTCCTAACATGTGATAAGGCATACTAGGAACCCTAGGAAGTCCCCATGACCCCATTCAACACATTTGAATGCTCAAGTGTGTCCTAAGGGGTCCTATGACCCCTTAGGACACACTTGTGGGTTTTGATGTGTCGAATGGGGTCATGGGGACTTCTTAAGGGTCCTAACATGTGATAAGGTGTACTAGGACCCCTAGGAAGTCCTCATGACCCATTTAGACACATTTGAATGCTCAAGTGTGTTCTAAGGGGTCGTAGGATCCCTTAGGACACACTTGAGGGTTCTAATGTGTCAAATGGGGTCATGAGGACTTCCTAGGGGTCCTAACATGTGATAAGGTGTACTAAGACCCTTAGGAAGTCCTCGTGACCCCTTTCAACACATTTGAATGCTCAAGTGTGTCCTAAGGGGTCATTGGACCCCTTAGGACACATGTGAGGTTTATAATGTGTCGAATGGGGTCGTGAGAACTTCCTAGGGGTCCTAACCCATGATAAGGCATACTAGGACCCCTAGGAAGTCCTCATGACCCCTTTTAACACATTTGAATGCTCAAGTGTGTCCTAAGGGGTCGTATGACCCCTTAGGACACACTTGAGGGTTCTCATGTGTCAAATGGGGTCATGAGGACTTCCTAGGGGTCCTAACATGTGATAAGGCATACTAGGACCCCTAGGAAGTCCTCATGACCCCTTTCGACACATTTGAATGCTTAAGTGTGTCCTAAGGGGTTGTATCACCCCTTAGGACACACTTGAGGGTTCTAATGTGTCGAAAGGGGTCATGAGGACTTTCTAGGGGTCCTAACATGTGATAAGGTGTACTAGGACCCCTAAGAAGTCCTCATGACCCCTTTCTTCATATTTGAATGCTCAAGTGTGTCCTAAGGGGTCGTAGGACCCCTTAGGACATACTTGAGGGTTCTAATGTGTTGAATGGGGCCATGGGGACTTCCTTGGGGTCCTAACACATGATAAGGTGTACTAGGACCCCTATGAAGTCCTCATGACCCCTTAAGACACATTTGAATGCTCAAGTGTGTCTTAAGGGGTCGTATGACCCCTTAGGACACACTTGATAGTTCTAATGTGTTGAATGGGGTCATGAGGACTTCCTAGGGGTTCTAACATGTGATAAGGTGTACTAGGACCCATAGGAAGTCCTCATGACCCCTTTCAGCACATTTGAATGCTCAAGTGTGTCCTAAGGGGTCATAGGACCCCTTAGGACACACTTGAGGGTTCTAATGTGTTGAATGGGGTCATGAGGACTTCCTAGGGGTCCTAACATGTGACAATGTGTACCGGGACCCCTAGGATGTCCCCATGACCCCATTCGACACATTAGAACCCTCAAGTGTGTCCTAACAGGTCTTATGACCCCTTAGGATGTAGTTGAGGGTTCTAATGTGTGGAAAGGGATCATGAGGATTTCCTAGGGGTCCTAATGCATGATAAGGTATACTAGGACCCCTAGGAAATCCTCATGACCCCTTTAGACATATTTGAATGCTCAAGTATGTCCTAAGGGGTCGTAGGACCCTATAGGACACACTTGAGGGTTCTAATGTGTCAAAAGGGGTCATGAGAACTTTCTAGGGGTCATAATGCATGATAAGGCATACTAGGACCCTTAGGAAGTCCTCATGACCCCTTTTGACATATTTGAATGCTCAAGTGTGTCCTAAGCGGTCCTATGATCCCTTAGGACACACTTGAGCATTCAAATTTATTGAAAGGGGTCATGCGGACTTCCTAGGGGTCCTAACATGTGATAAGGTGTACTAGGACCCCTAGGAAGTCCTCATGACCCCTTTCAACACATTTGAATGCTCAAGTGTGTCCTACGACTCTTTAGGAAACACTTGAACATTTGAATGTGTCAAAAGACGTCATGAGGACTTCCTAGGGGTCCTAGTATTCCTTATCATGTGTTAGGACCCATAGGAATTCCTCATGATCCCTTTCGACACATTAGAGCCATCAAGTGTGTCCTAAGGGGTCCTACGACCCCTTAGGACACACTTGAGCATTCAAATGTGTCAAAAGGGGTCATGAGGACTACCTAGGGGTCCTAACACGTGATAAGGGGTACTAGGACACCTAGGAAGTCCCAATGACCCCTTCCAACACATTTGAATGCTCAAGTGTGTCCTAAGGGGTCCTACAACCCTTGAGAACACATTTGAGGGTTCTAATGTGTCAAAAGGGGTCATGGGGACTTCCTAGGTGTCCGAGTACCCCTTATCATGTGTTAGGACCCCTAGGAAGTCCCCATGACCTCTCTCTCTCTTATATCTAGAGCTTTCACCTCCACTTTTTAATGTATATTTAAAGGTTTCATATACATTTTTGTGAAAAATGTATCTTAAATGTTCTTACATCAATTTTTATGCCACCGTTAGTTTCTAGAATAGATGATGAGCGTACAGTGGTTGTTCAACTATGTGAAATTTATTTTTGAGAGTTAAAAAATTAATTGATTTATTCAATCGAGGGGAAGTCCATTGACATCTACTTAAGTAGAGTTAGACTGTCAAAATTACAAGGAGTCTGTAGAAAAATCTCGTGTTGGATATTTTCAAGAGGATTTGGGCTGAAACTGTCTGTCCTCAAATCAACTGTGCAGGTATTTTTTTGAAATTATTTTGTATATCATTTATAATATAATACATACTAATATAAAAATTTATATTATAATATTTATGCTATGCTATTATTATTTAATAATAATATTTAAAATGAAATTAATATTAACATAACAAAAATATAATTTAATATCAAACTTGAATTAATATTAACATAAAAAGAATACAACTTAATTTATAAGACAATTAATATTACTATTAAAAAATACATTTTTTTTGAAACTTGAATTTGGGAAAAGCGGGTCAATTGAAATTTTAAAATAGGCAGGCTTTTTCGGATATCTGATATTATCGAATATCTAATTAGGCTTGGTATTTGCTTTGGCATTACCCAACATGGGTGGTCAACCCTTTAGGCATGTTTCAGGAGATAGTTCTTGATACCGAGACTTCGATCATGTAGCTGATGACTATTTTTTCACCCGAAATTGATGAAATAAAAAGGGTTTCTTAAAGACATTATCAGCTTTCCATCAATATAATTGCTGTCAAATTTTGAGTTATGTAAGTAATTATTACTTATTTTTCAATTGAGTTATCTTTAAAGTCGTAACTGACATACTGATTGAAAAACAACTATAACTTTCAAACCGTTTAACCTTTTTGAAATTTGAAACATGCATCACATTCTATGCTTTGGCTACTATAAGAATATTTTTTTTTTGAATTTGGTAAAATTTTGAATTAGTTAAGGTGGTCAGACACGAGAGTTTTTTTACTCTAAAAAAGTTGTAGTAGAAAATTCATAATTAATTTTTTATTTGACCAAAAATTACAAAAAAATATGCGTCACATCCAGGCATGAGTCTACTACTTATATCTAGAGTCTTGGGAAAATATATCATCATTTGATTGTGATTAAGGTGGTCAGACATACATGTACTTTTTATCTTTTCCCTAAAATTTTTGTAATACTGCATTGAAATCTAAAATTTTGAACAATTAGACAAAAAAAATTAAAACAAGGGCTAGTAGTTTAGAAACTACATTCAATTTCCTACAGATTCCATTCTAACAACTTTTTCACATAAGGTTCATAAGATGTTCAACCTTTTATGTCAAGTTGACTAACCCTGATTTTCTGATTTTTCATTGCCACTTGAGGCCATAGTTTGGTATACCATGATCCTGGACATACCCATGAGACATACCGAACTAAAATAGGAGATGAATCCAAAATAATTGCATTGAAGGAGAGTGAATTTACCTACCTTGAGTTTATGCCTAGATTTCATACTATGATATATCCACATATCCAACATTGCCATGGTGCATGATGGAAAGATAAATATTTTCATGATTCCAAAAATTGTTTTCCACTTGGTTGTATTCTTTTAATTGTAGATTTCTCTAAGAACTATACATTTTCCCCTCAATCGAAGCTTCAAGGTCAATATTATCATTTTGAACAAGTTGCAATATTTGTGCAAGTGATCTATATACATAGTTGGATTTGGATGGGATAGAAATTGTTGATCAAAATAAACGCATTATCATCAAGGAGGTTCATTTCTATATCAGTGATGATAGAGTTCATGATAGGAGCTATGTGGGTCATTATTTTGCAATATTTTTTGAAGATCTTGCGAATTGTTGGATAAAATCTTCACAACACTGGATTTGATCTAATGGTTGTGAAGGTAAGTATACGTGTATTTCAATTCATTTTCATTCTCATCTTTTTAAGTTATTAAATTTGTACATGTGATGAACTATATTTTTTAATGATCTTACATATATGTACACATGTGTACAATGTTATCAATCAAGACAATTTAAATCTACAAAAGCTTTTAATTGGATAGTCATGCAACATGTTAGATGCAATGTTAAGTTTATGTGGAACTTCTTTGAAAGTGGTCATGGAAAAGGGGAACACGATGGAGAAGGAGCATGTGTAAAACATGCACTTCACCAATATTAGCTTGTAGGTACAAAAATGGTGTTTGAAACTTTAATATTTAATATCTTGAAAGAAGCTTCCAAATCCATCTTCTTTAAACTAATTTAGTTCATGTAAATTTACATGTTGTACAAGTAACATGATAGAGAATGCGAACAATTTTTTTGAATGGTTCCAAGGTAATTTTGCTGGTCGAGACACCCAATACAACAAATGTTATTTTTGGGAAGTGAAAGGTAAAATTTATTTTGTTTAAATTCTTGTTTATATAATTTTTAATCATATGTGCTTTTCACTTTTATCATGTAATTGTTGATCTAAAAATGTGTGCAAATTTCAATTTTTTTTCATATTTGTAACAGATATAGATCGATCTAATCCTTATAGTTTTCAAAGAATTGGTGGTATCAGAAGTTTACATCAAGTTATGACTATAGGATAACACATGCCTCCATTGATTCAAGTAAGAGAAAAATCATGTTTTTGTGCTGACTATGCTGAGGACAATCCAATGAGTCAATGTGATAATATTGCAAATGGATATGTTTCACGATGGGATATGAAGGATTTGATTAGAATGCCTCCTTATGAATATGATGACATTGACATAAACATTCACAATCCTATATATTCAGCTGATTTTGAATATGTTTCTAATTTAGTTGTTATAGGTGTGTGCACATGTACATGTATATTTTTTTATTAATTTTAATTTATCACAAGTGGTGATAAAATTATTTTTATGTTTTTATTTAATTTTTAAAATGCATGGAAATTTGTACATGTAGGTGATATTTTTGTTGTGGTTGCAGATCCTGACAATGTAGAAAGTGTAGATTATTATCTTCTAAGATGCATGAAAGAAAAATATAAGTTTCCAGAAGTAATTATAGATGGTGATGGATAATCATATCCAACTGGTCTAGTTATCATTGAAGGCACAAATTGTCAAACTATGAAGGTAGAAAAAAAATGGTGTTTAATTTGTTGAATACATGCTTGGACAAAAATTTCTACATTATAGTCATTTGGTTATAGAGAAAAAGTTTCAATTTGAGACATTCCCAAAAAGAGGACTTGGCAACCAAAATTGGAGGTTTCCTATTGAAGAACATGAAAAACTTTTGGAGATAAAAGATAGAAAGGATCTAGACTATATGTATCCAGAGCTCTAGGATAAAATTGTTTTTTGTAGCTTTCACACTTTCACAAATGAACTCTAGTTTTTTTAGCTTAAAACTAATAAATGATCTTATAATGGATATTGTATATGCTTTTCTATATAATTATGCATGCTTGGACAATAATACTTTGATCTATATATAACTATGACCTATTTGGTTTATGATAAATTAGTAAGAATAAAATGCTTTTACACGTGTTGTTATATATATACTAAATGATGTACATACTTTTATTTATTCTTTCATGGTTCAATGGTATGTTCAAGTATGTAATTTTTATATGTTCTTATATATTCTTTGATGGTTTAACTAAATGCACATGTTCTTTGATCTATGATTTGATGGTTCAATTATGCATGATTGGTTCAATTATTTATGCTTTGAAATTCTATTATTCATATGTTTTTATGTATGTTTTGATGATTCAATAGAATATGTTCAAGTATAAAATTTATATATATGTTAGATTACATTTATTCTTTTATGTCCTTAGATCCCTTAAGACCCATTAGGACCCATTAATACACATGAGGACCCATTTCGACACATTAATTTACACATTAGAACCATAAAGTGTGTCTTAAGGGGTCCTGTGACCCCTTAAGACACACTTTATGGTTCTAATGTGTGAAAATATGTCCTAAGGGGTCCTTAGACCCTTTAAGACCTATTAGGGACCATTAAAACACATTATGACCCATGTCAACACATTAATACATGTTAGAACAATAAAGTGTATGTTAAAGGGTCATAAGACCCCTTAAGACACACTTTCTAGTACTTATGTGTATTAATATGCTGAAATGTGTTGTAAGGGGCCCATAGAACTATTAGGATCCTTTGAGATCCCTTATTGACACATTTTGACACATTAATACACATTAGAACCATAAGGTGTGCCTTAAGGGGTCATAAGACCCCTTAAGACACATTAATTGTTATAATGTGTATTAATGTGTTGAAATGTGTCACAAGGGGTCTTAATGGATCCTAATGGGTCTCAATGGTTCCTAAGGGGTCTTTAAAACCATTAGTACACATTAGAACCATTAATGTGTCTTTAGGGGTCCTATGAACCCTTAAGGAACACTTTATGGTTCTCATTTGTATTAATATGTTGAAATGGGTCCTAATAGGTCTTTAGACCCCTTAGGACCAATTGAGATACATTAGGACCCATTTTAACACATTAATACACATTAAAATCATTAATGTGTCTTAAGGGGTCCTACGACCCCTTAAGGAACACTTTACATAGTTCTAATGTTCCTTAATGTGTGAAAATATGTCTTAAGGGGTCTCAATGGGCCGTAACAGGTCTATAGACCCATTACAAAAAGATTTGATACATTAATGTACACATTAGAACCATAAAGTGTTCCTTAAGGGGTCACAAGACCCCTTAAGGGACATTTTATGGTTCTAATGTGTATTAATATGTCGAAATGTGTCGTAAGGGGTCCTAGAACTTGTTAGGATGCATTGAGACCTTTTAAGACCCATTAGGACCCATTAAGACCCATATTGACACATTAAGACACATTAGAACCATAAAGTGTGCCTTAATGGGTCATAAGACCCTTTAACAAACTTTATGGTTCTAATGTCTATTAATGTGTCATAAGGGGTCTTAATGGGTCATAAGGGGTCTAAAGACCCCATAGAACCTGATAGGACCTATTGAGACACATTAGGACCCATTTCGACATATTAATACACATTAGAACCATTAAAGTGTCTTAAGTGGTCCTATCTCCACTTAAGACACACTTTATGGTTCCAATGTCTATTAATGTGTTGTAATGGGTCCTAGGACCTATTAGGATCTATTGATACCCTTTAAGACCCATTTTGACACATTAAGACACATTAGAATCATAAAGTGTACCTTAAGAGGTCATAGGACCCTTTAAGACACTTTATGGTTCTAATGTGTACATTCATGTATTGAAATGAGCCATAAGGGGTCTTAATGGGTCTTAAGTGGTCTAAAGACCCCTTAGGACTCATTGAAAAAAATTAGGACCCACTAAGACACATTAATACATATTAGAACCATTAATGTGTGTTAAGGCATCATATCTCTCCCCAAGGCACACTTTATCATTCTAATGTGTATTAATGGGTTGAAATGTGTGGTAAGGGGACCTAGGACCTATTAGGACCCATTCAGACCCTTTAAGATCCATTTTGACACATTAAGACATATTAGAACCATAAAGTGTGCCTTAAGGGCTCATAGCACCCTTTAAGGCACTTTATGGTTCTAATGTGAATTAATGTGTCTAAATGGGCCATAATGGGTCTTAATGGGTCCTAAGGGGTCTAAAGACCCCTTAGGACCTGTTAGGACCCATTGAGACACATTAGGATGCATTAAGACACATTAGAACTATTAATGTGTCCTAACAAGTCCTATCACCCCTTAATGCACACTTTATTGTTCTAATGTGTATTAATGTGTCAAAATGTATCATAAGGGGTCTTAGGACCCTTTAGGACCCATTGAGACCCCTTATGACACATTTGACACATTAAGACAAATTAGAACCATAAAGTATTCCTTAAGGGTTCATAGGAACCCATAAGATACACTAATGGTTCTAATGTGTATTAATGTCTCTCAATGGGTCTTAATGTGTCTCAATGGGTTCTAATGGTTCTATAGACCCCTTAGGACACATTAAGACCCCTTAGGGCCCATTTCAACACATTAATACACATTATAACCATAATGTGCCTTAAAGGGTCATGAGACCCCTTAAGGCACACTTTATGGTTCTCATGTGTCTTAATGTGTCGAAATGGGTTGTAGAACCCCTTAGTACCCATTGAGAACCCTTATGAAACATTAATGGGTCCTAAGGGGTCTTATGACCCCTTAAGGAATACTTTATGGTTTTGATGTATCTTAATGTGTATTAATGGGTCTTAAAGGGTGTCAATGGGTCTTAATGGTTCCTAGGACCCCTTAAGACACATTGCGACCCACTTCAACATATTAATACACATTAGAACCATTATGTGTATTAAGGGATCCTATGACCTATTAAAGAACACTTTATGGTTCTAATGTGTTGAAATGTGTCATAACATGTCTCAATAGGTCCTAAAAGGTCCTAAGGGGTCGGGTCTTTAGACCCCTTAGGACTCATTATGATCCCTTATGGCCCATTTTGAAAAATTAGTATCACATTATAACCATAATGTGTCTTAAAGGGTCATAAGACCCCTTAAGGCACACTTTATTAAATGGTTATAATGTGTCTTAATATGTTGAAATGGGTAATAAAGGGTCATAGGACCCATTATGACCCCTTATGAGACATTAGGACCCATTAAGAAACATTATAATCATAAAGTGTGCCTTAAAGGGTCATAGGACACCTTAAGACACTTTATGGTTCAAATGTGTGTTAATGTGTTGAAATGGTCCATAAGGGGTCTTAGGACCCATTGAGATAGGTTAAAACCCAATTTGACACACTAATTTATATTAGAATCATTAATATGTCTTAAGGAGTCTTAAGACCCCTTAAGGCACATTTTATGGTACTAATGTTTCATATTGTGTCAAAATGGGTCTTAAAGGGTTTTGAATGGGTCCTAGGATCCCTTAAGACATAGTACAACCCATTTTGACACATTAATACACATTAGAATCATTAATGTGTCTTAAGGGGTCTCATGACCCCTTAAGGCACAATTTACAATTCTAATGTGTCGAAATGGGTCATAATGTGTCAAAATGGGTCCTAATAGGCCCTAAGGGGTATTTATACCCCTTAGAACCCATAAAGACCCATTATGGCCCATTTTGAAACATTAATACACATTAGAACCATAATGTGTCTTAAAGGATCATAAGACCCCTTAAGGCACACTTTATGGTTCTAATGTGTCTTAATGTATGGAAATGGGTCTTAAGGGGTAATATGACCCATTGATACCCCTTATGACACATTAGGACCCATTTCAACACATTAATACACATTAGAATCAATAATGTGTCTTAGACCCCTTAGGAGCCATTAAGACCCCTTATGGCCCATTTTGACACATTAATACACATTAGAAATCTAATGTGTCCCAAAGGGTCATAAGGGCCCTTAAGGCATAATTTATGGTTCTAATGTACATCTTAATGTGTCAAAATGGGTCCTAAGGGGTCTTTATACCCCTTACGACCAATTAAGACCCCTTTATCACCCATTTTGACACATTAATACACATTAGAACAATAAAGTGTCTTAAAGGGTCCTATGACCCCTTAAGGCACATTTTATGGTTGTAATGTATCTTAATGTGTCAAAATGGGTCTTAAAGGGTCTCAATGGGTCCTAACAGGTCCTAGGATCTCTTAAGACACATTACGACCCATTTTGACACATTAATACACATTAGAAACATTAGTGTGTCTTATGGGATCTTATGACCCCTTAAGGCACACTTTATGGTTCTAATGTGTCTTAATGCTCCAAAATGGATTGTAATGTGTCTAAATGGGTCTGAACAGGTCCTAAGGGTTCTTTAGACCCCTTAGGACCCATTAAGACCCCTTTATGACCCATTTTGACACATTAATACACACTAGAATCATAACGTGTCTTAAAGGGTCATAAGACCCCTTAAGGAACACTTTATGGCTCTAATGTACATCTTAATATGTTGAAATGTGTTTTAAGGGGCTGTAGGACCTGTTAGGACCCATTGATACCCTTTAAGACCCATTTTGACACATTAAGAAACATTAGAAACATAAATTGTGCCTTAAGGTGTCATAGGACCCCTTCAGACACAATAATGGTTCTAATGTGTATTAATGTGTTAAAATAGGTCCTAATGTGTCTCAATGGGTTCTAATCAGTCATATGGGGTCTTTATACCCCTTAGGACCTATTAAGACCTCTTATGGCCCATTTTGACACAATAATACTTGTTAGAAACATAAAGTGTCTTCAAGGGTCCTATGACCCCTTAAGGCACACTTTATGGGTCTAATGTGTCTTAATGTGTCAAAATGGGTCTCAATGGGTCCTAAGAGATCCTACGACCCCTTAAGAAACATCACAAAATTTTTTGACACATTAATACACATTAGAATCATTAATGTTTCTTAAGGGGTCTTATGACCCCTTAAGGCACACTTTATCGTTATAATGTGTCTTAATGTGCTAAAATGGGTTATAATGTGTCTAAATGGGTCCTAACAAGACCTAATGGGTCTTTAGACTCCTCAGGACCCATTAGACCCCTTATGGCCTATTTTGACACATTAGAACCATAAAATGTCTTAAAGGGTCCTATGACCCCTTAAGGCACACTTTATGGTTCTAATGTGTCTTAATGTGTTGAAATGTGTGGTAATGTGTTTGAATGGGTCCTAAAAAGACCTAATAGTTATTTAGACCCCTTAGGATCCATTAAGACCCCTTATGACCCATTTTGACATGTTAGTATCACATTAGAACCATAACGTCTCTTAAACAGACATATGACCCCTTAAGGAACACTTTATGGTTCTAATGTGTCTTAATGTGTTGAAATGGGTCCTAACAGGTCTTAATGGGTCCTAACAGGTCCTAGGAAGCCTTATGACACATTGCAACACATTAATACATATTAGAACCATAAAGTGTGCCTTGAGGGATCATAAGACCCCTTAAGAGACATTAATGATTCTAATGTGTTGAAATGGGTCCTAATATGTCTTAAGGGGTCCTAGGACCCTTGAGGACCCTTGAGGACCCATTGAGACCCTTTAAGACCCATTTCAACACATTAAGACTCATTAGAACCATAAAGTGTTCCTTAAGGGGTCATATGATCCTTTATGACACTTTATGGTTCTAATGTGATACTAATGTGTCTAAATGGGCCATAAGGGGTCTTAATGAGTCCCAAGGGGTCTAAAGACCCCCTAGGACCTATTAGGACCCATTGAGATACATTACAACACATTTGGACACATTAGAACCATTAAAAGTGCCTTAAGGGGTCATAGGACCCCTTAAGACACATAATGGTTCTAATGTGTATGAATACATATTAAAATGGGCCATAAAGGGTCTTAATGGGTCCTAAGGGGTCTAAAGACCCCTTTGGACCCTTTAAGACCCATTGACACATATTAGGTCCCATTTTAACACATTAATACACAGTATAACCATTAATGTGTCTTTCATGTGTCAAATTGGGTAAGGGGTCTTAATTGGTTCTAAGGGATCTAAAAACCCCTTATGACCCATTTCGACACATTATGAACCATTTCGACACATTAAGACACATTAGAACCATAAAGTGTGCCTTAAGGGGTCATAGGACCCCTTAAGACACATAATGGTGCTAATGTGTATTAATGTGTCGAAGTGGGTCGTAAGGGGTCTAAAAATATTCTAACGGGTCTAAGGACCCCTTACAACATATTAATACACATTAGAACTAGATAAAGCATGTCTTAAGGGGTCATAGGACCCCTTAAGACACGTTAATGGTTATAATATGTATTAATGTGTGGAAATGGGTCCTAATGTGTCTTAATGAGTCCTAATGGGTCCTAATAAGGGGTGTTTAGACCCCTTATGACCCATTTCAACACATTAATACACACTAGAACCATAAAGTGTGTCTTAAGGGGTCATAGGACCCATTAAGACACATTAAAGGTTCTAATGTGTCTTAATGTGTCTAAATGGGTCGTAAGGGGTATTAAGAGTTTATAAAGGGTTTAAGGACCCGTTACAAAACATTAAAACACATGCTTTTATGTTCATGCTTTGATGTATGTCCCCTTAAGACATCCCCTTAAGACATTAGTAAGAATTTAAATTGTTTTTATGTTTTCTTTTAACTTATGACATTTAAATATAGTAATTCATTCTAAGTACATATGTGAAATCTAAATTAATTAAATAAATATTAATTTTATTTTAACTAACATGTGCATAAAAAATATACATTACGACATGAACATGTACACAAAATAAGTCTACTTAATGAACACATAAACATTCATAACATGAACATGTATGTTTTGATGGTTGAATTTAGTATGTTCTTACATGGAATTTGTATATGTTCTTATGTATGCACTTTAACATGTTTTCTATTATGTACATGATTTTATATTCATGCTTTGTTTTTATGTCCCCTTAAGATATTAGTAAGAATTTAAAATGTTTTTGTGTTTTTTTTTAATCTTATGACATTTAAATATAGTAATTGATTTTAAGTACATATATGAAATGTAAATTAATTAAATAAGTATTAATTGCATTTTAACAGACATGTGCATAAAAATATACATTAAGGCATGAACATGTACATAAAATAAGTCTACTTAATGAATTTCCATAAACATTCAGTACATGAACCTGTATGTTTTGATGGTTTAATTTAGTATGTTCTTACATGAAATTTGTATATGTTTTTATGTATGCACTTTTACATATCTTTTGTTATGTACATGCTTTTATGTTCATTATTTTATGTATGTCCCCTTAAGACATTCCCTATTAAGATATTAACTTGAGAATAAAATACTTTTATGTTTTCTTTTAGCTTACGAAAAATTTAATTGTACAATACAACTGATTTTAACTACATGTACATGAATTAGAATCGTGGTGAATATGGAGCCCTTCAATAGATGGAAGGAAGTTTTCTTATTGCATTTTGGGGCTCAAGTTTGTAAGTAAAGATCTGGTAATGATTGGGTGGATCTTTGTTATCTATCCTCTATTTGGATCCCCTCATGAGGTCTCTCTTGACTCTTTCCTTATCTTAGTCCCTAGATGTTTTAGTTTGGGAAGCTACTCCTAATGGAAAATTCTTGTTCACCTTGGCCTTCATGGATCCTCTTGAACCATCCCCTTCCCCAAGATGGGCTAAAGCTTGGTCCCCTGGTTTAATCCCAAAGATCAACATCTTTTTTTGGTTGTTGTTGCAAAATCGTATACTCATCGTTGACAACCTTATCAAGAGGGGTTTTCCTATTCCCAATATGTGTGTCCTTTGTAAACCCAATGTCGAGATAGTGTAGCATCTTTTTATTCACTGTCCCTTTGTGGTGGATGTCTGGCTTTCCCTTCTCTCCTCTTTTGGCCAGGCCTAGGTTTTCCCCTTGACCATTCTTGATTGCTGCTCCCAATGGGCTCCTATATTCTCTTCCTCTCTAGATTTTAGGAAACTCTGGTCCTAGGCCTTTCCTGATCTTTGCTGGGGAATTTGGAGAGAGCATAACAATAGAGTTTTTAGAGATTTATATGCTCCTTCGAGTGTCATTTCTTCTAAAATTCTTCATGATGTATTTGAATATTTCTCTATTTGTAATGGAACTAACATTTTTTTAGGTAACTTCTTGGACCTTCTCTCAAATCAAGTTGATCGTAGAAGCCCAAAAATTGCACTTGGCTTTTTCCTCCTTTGGGGTGGTATAAGGAAAATTTAGATGGGGTGACCAAGGGAAACCCTAGCGTGGCTAGCAGTGGAGGAGTGAGAAGGAATCACCATGGTTTCTGCATTTCTACTCTTTCACTTCCCCTTGGCACCCAAACAAATCATTATGTTGAAGTCGTGGCTTTTCTCCATGTTATTAAGATGGCCCAGGATTTGGGAGTAAATTTATTATGGCTCGAAGGAGACTCTAATAATATTATTAGGTGTTTGAATGGTTCCTCCCCTTTGTGAACCATCGAAAACATAATAATGGAGACTAGGAGAATTCTCAACACCTTTGAGAAGGTCCATTTGTCACACATGTTCATGGAATCAAACCAAGTGGCTGGTACCCTATCCAACGTGGCTGTAAGGTAGAAAGGTATTGTGAGGTGGAGTAATGGAAAGGATCTCCTATAGGATGTGAAAGCTTTGATCACATGGGATTTCATTCATGGAAAGGATGGAGCCATATGTGGTAATTATGATAATTAAAACACATTTTCTAATGATTTTTTTCAAACATGAGTACAGGGGTATTATGACCTATAATAATGAGGTGTTCATTCCAAACGCTTTCTGGATTTTAAGGAGAACCAAATATTTAAGCTTTGGTATCCTGCTTCATTGTAAGTTTTGAAGGATTTACAAGAGAAACTTCCCCACCCTTATTTTCCTCCCACTCTGAATTTTTTTGAAATGCAAAATTTGTGATAGGCATAACTGCACCATGGGTGGCCAAAGAATCAAGAGAGAACCAATAGACTGTAAAAAATGAAAGAAAAGAAGCATTATTTGGGAAATTTTGCACAAGGGTGGTAATACTCCTTTCATGGAGAGACTTCATGGTGGTAATCATGAGGTCACCAATTTGTTTCTCAAGAATTGGAATGAGGGAAGTGTGGAAATTAATGGTTTCCAGTTTATCATAATGGAAGAAATCATCTCCTTGGTTACTAGTATTCCCATTATTGGGAAAAAAATCTGAAGAGACCATAGGATCTCAGACCCTATAGTGAATGAATTCCCTAAGGACCCAGAGGAGAAAGAATCTCTCATGAAGTCAGGAAATTACTACCATCCTAAGGGCATCAAGAAAATTTGGAGATTTGTGCTTTGGGCTATTATCTACTACATGACGTTGGATTTGAGATTATTTGGAATTTTTTAATTACCATTTCATCATGCTCAATCATTTTAGACATAGTAAGATGGTGTCCATTCCCTTCTACCTTTATTCTTCCAGAAATGAAAATATCAATGGTTATAGGGGAAAACCTAATGCTAACTCTACCTTTCATGAGGTTTTTTTGTTGCTTATTTATGAGTACTTTAAGTTGCAAATGGTGGGTAAAATTATTAAAGATAAGAGGGGTAAGGAGGATGAGCCAGGGTTTGATTACGAGCTCTCTAATACTGAAGATAGTACTGGGATGCACTCTAAAGACCAGGAGGAAGAAGAGATTAAGAAAGAGGCTTCTGGTTCTTCTTCTAAGAAAAGAAAATTTAATTTGCAAAATGTCAAGAAAGAGGTCAAGGGCCCTTCCCCTAAGAAATAGATTAAAATTGTTATATCTTCTAATGAATATTACAACGAGGAAGGGGAGGACATGGATACTGATGAGGAGGTTCTAATAGAGAAGGGAAAGAGGAAAATGAGGAAAAAGGTCCCTAGGAACTCTAAGAGGATTAAATTGAGAAAGAGGAGGTAAATGAGTTTGGATTAGGTTTCTATGGACTTTGAAGAGGAAGGAAATTATAAAGGAAAGGGCAAGGCTACACTTTCTCCCCTATTCCTCATGAGACCACTCCTAAAGATTCTTTGGATTCTAGGAAGAAGAAATTTTTTGAGGATGATATGACCACCCAAGACACCCCCCTACACCTCAGTTGGATCCTCACTAGGATACCAAAGGTAAGAATGTTGCGTGGAAGTATTTCAATTTTTATACTACCAAGATGGGCATTAATAGAGAGATAATTAACCCCATGTTGCCTAAAGAGGAAGGTGGAAAAATTGAGACTAATGAACTTATTGATCCCTCACTAGTTGTCCTGAGTGATTCCACCAGGGAATTTGATTTCAATCTTTTTAATAATGCTAGGAATAGTCTGCTTGATAATAGATCCATTTAATGGCTTTTATTTGAGGTTGGTAATCTAAAAACTAGGATGTGAGAGTTGGATAAGAAAAAAGGTGAGAATGCTGACAAGAATAGGTCTACACCTAATCCCCTCCTCAATATGGCTGAATTTTAAAAGTTGGAGGCCAGGATGCTTGATATGGAGAATAGGGTGTCTAGCATTGAAAGCACCCTCAAGGGAATTGCAGATCAAAGCTTAAAAATTCTCAAAGCCTCCAATGAGCACATAAGGATACTTATTGCCAAGATGGAGGCCATCCCCTATGATAAAGTTGATGTGTGTAGCACTGGTGAGTCGAAGGTTACCCCGGGGCTAGGGCCAAATTTTCTCGAGAACATATCTAGAGTTGTTCCTCTTGTGTTTTTCTATTGTAGTTTTTGGTGCTATCTCTTTTCCTGTACTTTTTTGGCTATCTTTTTTTTGTTGGCCTTGTTGTTTGGCCTTGTTTTGGTGTGTGACCATTCTTTTTTCTTGGATCTTTTAATGTAAAATCTTAAGCTTTGTACAAGGTTTCAGACACCCTTCGAAACCTATTTTACGTAATAAAAAACTACATGTATGTATACACTTAGAAATGGTTTCATTAATTAATTAAATATTTATTGTTTAATTGATATTGACTTGATAAATTAATTAAATATTTATTATTTAATTAATAATTATTTCCTCTATTTATTAAATAGATTTTTCAATTTATTTAATAAATTCACTATAGTCTATTCCTCTATCCTAAGTCTTCTAATTAGTCTTATTTAAGTGATTTAATTAAATACACAATCACCTAAATATGACTAAGTCATCTAGTCCACCTCACCTACCTAGTCACCTAACACCTCACTTTGGCTAAAATAAATAATTATTATTAATTATTTATTGATAATTATCCTCACCCACACATGTCCTATTCTTAAGGGCTATGTGGCCTCATAGGACTTGGTCTCATGACCACATGTCCTCTCTTAAACCAAGTCAAGAGACAATCCCTATTCCTAAGAGACTTCTTAAGCCACCTCTAAGGGTCAAAGGTGACTCATGGGACACTTGTACAAAGAGTCCTCATGAGGAAAAGGTCTCTCCCTCTTTCCCTCTTTGGTCTTTGTGATACACTTGACATGTGTCTTTCCCTTCCACCTTGTTCTCATCCATGTCAATGTGAGAGGAACATCATCCCTATTCTTCCTCTCACATTCCAACTACATCCCCCTTTCTCTCAACTCCTTCAACCAAGTCAATCCTAGCCCTAGGATATTCCACCTTTCATTCTCCACCATAGGATTGTGCCACCTAGGCTTAGATCCTCCAAAATTCTATAAAAGGAGCCTAATTTCTCCTTTGTGAGCTAATAGGTATTTTTGTATTCAAACATTCAAGCATTCAAGCAATCAAGCATTTTCAAGAGCATTCAAGCCATAATCAATCCATCTTCATATCATTTGCATTCACCATATTTGCATAATTAGGATTTAGTTTTGCATATAATTCACTCAATCTCCACACTTTAGTATCATGTTGGGCAAGGAGCTTCAAATTGGAAATTTGAGAGCTCAACACATCCAAGAAATTAGAGCATAGGAGGACAATGGAGACAAGCTACATGGTAAGTGAAGGTAAAACCTTGTTTTAGCTTCAATTTTAATGTATTCTTCATTGTTGTTTGCTAATTAGTTTGATTTGTTAATCTTAGAATAGTTAATTTATCATTTAGAGTAGTTAGCAAAACTAATTTGCATACATTTTTGGTGCCCATGGTGGGGCCCTCCCCATGTTTTTAACATTTTATTTGCAATTTTTCATGTGCAGACATTTCTAGGTTTTTCCTGTGCATTCATTCACGATTCTTGCGCATCCATTCATCTGTTCTGTGCATTCATTTCTGATCAAAATTGTCACTTTTCTTTTTTTTAGTTTTTTGGCTTTTGGTTAAAACCTGCGCATCCATCACTCTGTTCTGTGCATTTATATGTTTCTGTTGTGCATTTGTTAAATCCTGCACATCAGTTTCATAATTCTACACCATTATTCACTATTACTGCGCATCTGTTATTCATAGTACTTAATTTTAATTTTCCATTTATTTTGATTTTAGCTAATCTTTTTAATAATTTTCTATTCATTTTGGTAGTCTTTTAGGCTATTTTGCAGGACGTTGTTTTTGAAGACCCCATTGCCAAAATTTATAACAAGTTTATTTGCAAATTTTTAAGGGGTTTGCAAAATAAACCATAATTTTGTTTGGGCTTTAAAACAAGACATGTTTTTCAATTTCATGTGTCTTCTTTAGAATAGATTTTGTGTCTATTGTGTCTTATTTAAATATCTATTTGTAATCCCAAAATTATAACAACGTATCCTCTCCCCTCGCCATTCATGGACCTTGGGTGTAAGAGAAATTGTTATAATTTTTAGAGGGTGCTCTTTGGTGGGAAAAGAGGTACTCACCCTAAGGAATGACCCAACTGGTAATAAGCTAAAGCCAAACCCTTCCAAACTGGTATATAAAAAATGCTAGTGTGATTAGTCTCACATTAGATAGGTGTGAATTTGTTGTGGCAACCAAAATCTCCTCCAGTACCCCAGTGGTGCATTAAAGTCTTACTTAGTAGAGGTGAAAGCCTTGCTTTGAAAAGATTGGGAGAGCCCCCTTAATTGGGAAAATGACTTGATCAAAACCACCTGAATGGATGTCCTTATTAAATACTTTTGTTTAGTAGCCAAAAAGCTTCTATTTGCTGGCTCAAGGGGTCACCCAAGCCTGTGAAGACACCCCACATTACTCACGGTTCATAGTAGAGATAGCAGTTCTCTGGGAAGTAATGACCCATTGAATTCAGAACTTGGTGTGCCTAAGAAGTGAATGCATTGTAAGGAGGAGCCTGTGCCTCCAAGTTCCTAGGCTATCCACTATGGATTTGCGTGGCTGGATTTTATTATCCTAGTGGGGATTCAACAGATATTGTCCTTGCCAGCCTTAGGCTTGTAAGCGTGTTTGTGCATTCATACTAGAACAATTAGATTAAAATCATTTCGGTCTTGTGTGTGTGTGTTTATGCATTTTTCATTTGCCAAAAACTAGAACATTAGAAAAATCCAAAAACATCAGAAAATCAAAACAAAATTCAAAATCTTGTAGTTCCAATCCATCTGAAACAAAATCCTATGCATTCATACCAATTTGTTGCACATTAATTAAACTATTCTGTGCATTTGATACTTTTTCCACGCATCGGTTCTAAATTGCTGTGCATTTGTTTCATTTCCCTACGCATTTATCAATCTGTCTTGGGCATTTGTTGTTGTGCATATAAAACAATGAGCATTTCCACAAGCTTTGAAATTTTCAAAATCACTTTTTCAGATACCCATTTTCATCCTTAGTAAGATTATGGAAAAACATTCGAGCTACACAGACCTCTGATCCTTAGTTTGACCATTTTCATCTCTCTCCATCCATTTTCATCAACCTTTCTTCACCAAAAATCATCAAACCATTTCTTCTAATCTTCTGAAATTCCAAATCTAGTGTTGAAAGATTACCCTATCTATCAGATTTTGATCTTTGTGATTTTATCCTATTAAGATCTATCATCCTCAATCAAACTTACCTAGGTTACTATCTCTTGATTTTTCTTTGTCATATCATAGTGAAATCTATACTTCCTATTGACTTAGATTTTATCACATTGGCTCATCACTTTTCAAAATCTTTTCACTATCTTTTCTATCAACCACTCTTTTCATATCTTTTCATCAAACATCTTTCATCCCACAAATCAATTTTCACATTTTTATGGTTCAAAATTGATCTTAGAAACTAAAACAACCCGTTGATTCAGAATCCCTAGACAAAATGGAAGGAAACAAAAGTAATGATGAGAATCCTTGGCCTGAAGCTCCTAAGAAAACTTCACTTTTTACATATGAAGAGGAACCCATAGATCAAGAACTTAGGGATGCTACACAAGATCCTAGGTTTTATCATGTCATGGAAAGACTCTTAGACCTAGATAAAGAGATGTATTTCCTCATGCTTTCTTAACAAGGAGCCAAACTAAAAAGTGATTTTGATATTTCTCATCTTAGAGAACTGACTATTGTAACCAATCAAGAAATTCCTAGTAGTTCTCAAGATACTCATGGAGCAAAAGAAACCAAGCAGCCATCTGATGCTTCTCAAAATGATCAACAAAACCATGCTTCCCAAAACAATGCTTCCCACAAAAATGTTTCCCAAAACACTCAAGGAAACATGTTATCTTTGGATCCCGTTCTACAACAAATCTAGATACTTCAACAACAAATCCGTGACATCCAAACTGGATCATCAACTAAGAAGAATTCCTTGGATGATATATGTCCTTATCCTTTTGATAAGAATTTAGCAATGATTCCATTCCATCCTCATTTTGAGGTACCAAAATTTGACAAATACAAAGGGAATTCGGATCCACAAGACCACATTTGTGAGTTTTGTGCCGCTTTTATTGAAGTCTCTCACAATGACACTTATCTTATGCGACTATTTCCATGAAGTTTAGGAGGACAAGCCATGGAATGGTTCTCCAAACTACCCCCAGGCATCAAATCTTTCAACGAGCTTCTTGAAAAATTTGTGACTCATTATTCATATAACATCAAACATGAAGTCACTATGCTTGATCTTTGCAATGCACATCAAAAGAATGGAGAACCATTCCTTACTTTTTTGCAAAGATGGCATCAATTGTTTGCCAAATATCCATGAATGATTCCTGAACAAGAAAAGATGGATATCTTTGTGCATAACCTTACACCATAAATGAGTTATAGGTTACAATTGCAATGTCCACCAAACTTCAATAAGCTCATAGAAAATGGTATCAAAATTGAGGAAGCCATGGTTCGAAAAGGTGAGATAAAACTTTATTCCAAAGACAATGGTGGGTCCTCAAATTCCAATCCCAACAACTACGTACAACAATGACAAATCAAAATTCTAGAATAAAAATAAAAACATTGTCAATGATGGGATTGTTGATAATCATAATGTCAAACCAACACAACCCCTTCTCAATATCACAAGTCAGGCCAATGCTACTCAAGGTACCTACAACAATCAATCAGAAAATCCAAACACCAACAAAGACTCATCAAAACCAAGATTGCTTTTTATGTCACCTCGAAGAAATTTTACTCCTTTAGGGGAATCTCTCAAATCAGCATTACAGAAGTTAATCACAAAGAAACTCATTACGCTTCCTAAAACAAAAGACTTTCAACCTAGAGTAAAAACCTTCTTGGTGGAATGCGAATGATTATTGTGAGTTTCATAGAGGAAAAGGACATAAAACCAATGACTGCCTAAGACTCAAAAATGTAGTTCAAGACTTAATTGAAAGTGGTGAAATTGGTGTTGATAGACATACCTCAAATGAATCACATACGGCTTTCAAAGATCCACTTCTTGAGCATGAAAAAGGAGGTTCTTCCAACACTAAGAATGACAATCAAGCCAATTATAATTCTACTCCCTATCGATACATTGGTAACATTTTTGAATGTCATCCCTCTAAGTATTATGCCAATGTCATTACCATAAAGGAAAAATTAGAGAGTCAACCAATCCATGTTACTACTCATGCTCAATCCAAGGTTACCCTCCAAGGAGTCCCATCTAAACCAAATGAACCTCAAAACAACTCTGTTTA
Source organism: Chamaecyparis obtusa (assembly GCA_027943335.1). Classification (NCBI taxonomy): domain Eukaryota; kingdom Viridiplantae; phylum Streptophyta; class Pinopsida; order Cupressales; family Cupressaceae; genus Chamaecyparis; species Chamaecyparis obtusa. The sequence continues at coordinate 235,811 of BSBK01011103.1, read as the reverse complement.
TGTCCCAAAGTCTACACCAAATATTTCCAACTAGTACAATCTTTTGGAACAACTCAAGAAAACACCTACCCAGATATCCATCTTAGAGCTTTTACGTCTATCCCCATCTCACAAAGATATCCTTGAAAAAGCTCTCTTAGAGACCTAGGTCCCCACAAATCTAGATCATGATCAATTTCAAGCTATGGCGGGACATTTAACAACCCTGCATTACCTATCCTTCATTGAAAATGATGACTTAGCTATTACCCAACCTCATAATTCTCCCCTACATATCGAAGTCCTTGTCCAAAGTCACAAAATCAAATGAGTGCTAATAGATGGAGGATCTGGCTTGAACATATGCACATTGAAACTAGTCCTTGCATTGGAATTTTCTGAAACTGCTGTAGATCCAAAGAAGAAAATTACAATAAAAGCCTATGATGAAGAAGAGAGGTCATCCAAGGGATCTATTGTTCTTCCTATCAAAGTCGGTCCTATAATCAAAGATGTACCTTGCCAAGTTCTTGACATGGATCTTGCTTATAATATTCTATTGGGAAGACCATGGATTCATTCCATGCAAGTTGTGCCATCAACTTATCATCAGTGTTTGAAATTCCCTCATAATGGTTAGGAGATCACTATCAAAAGAGACACTAATCCATTCTAGTATTGTAACACAGTAAAGACATCTGACTCTTTGATACCTTATAACCGTACTGGATCTTCTACAACTACACCCAGTGATCCTAGTAATATAGCATCAACTTCTAAATCAAATGGGATCAAGATAGACATAAAAGAAAGAAGTATGGGAGAGTAAAATTTAGGTCAAACTCTTTGCATCATAGAATTGCCTTTATCTCCTAGATCATATGGTAGATATTTGATCATTAAACAACAATCAGAACCCCCTTCAACACTTGTTTATAACACATTTATAAGTGGGGGCACAATATCCAAAGAGGTAGCTAAGCATAATGCTAATCATTTTCTTAAGTCATAGAAGAATGAAGAGGATATCAAACATGAATATATATCACTTGATGTCTATGGTAAAGGGTATACTTTGCTTCAAAAGATGGGATACCAAGGTGCTGGACCTATAGGGTTACAAAGAGAAGGTGTTATCAAACCAATTTTTTAAAATCCAAACTATCAAAGAGACACTATAGGATTAGGATACAAAGGAGAAGGACCAAAGGAACCAAAAGGAAAAGCAAAGATCACACCTTTTCATGAGATATCTAAAGCTCTTGCCTTACAATTTAGAAAGAATGGTATGTATGTAGATCCAGAGAAACAAAGGATAGCATAGAGAATCATTGATAGACTTGGGGATAATGATGATTCTGACTCAAATGATTATGAATGGGATTCACTATCTGATTGTACTAAAGAGATAGGAGTTGATGTTTTCCATCACTATAGTAATGATTACCATGAGGGAGAGAGTTCAAAGACTAACTCACTAAGAGTAGTCCCATGTGATACTACTTTTGTTGATTGTGAGGAAAGTGACCTTTATCTTGCAATAGATGAATCAGATGAGAGTATGGAAATAGACCTCGCTGATACTATCATAAACCTTGAAAATTTTTCCATCAATACCATCTCTACCTTTGAAACTGACCCAAATGATCCAATGCCCCTTGTACATCCCAAGGTTATTGATTAGGATTCTCCCAATCATCTAGAACTTGATGTTTTCCATAATGATGATGCAATCATTGACTATCTTGAAATCAAGGATCATTTACCACCAGGGGATCACAAGTTAGGATTTCCTATAGAACTCAATGACATGGCCTACTTTGGAGAGGGTGCCAATCCTTTCAGTCATAAAAATATAAAAATAATCAACAGATCTAATGGTGAAAACCACTCAGTGGCAGTATTAGATCCAAAAATAGTAAAAAGAAAAGATGCATCTAATGGTGAAAACCTCTCTGAGGCACCTAATGATGGAAGGATTGACACTCTTCCCAATTATTTGTATTGAGAGCATTCTACTATTCTTATAGAACCAACAGTACCTCTTAACATTGGAATAGAAGAGTCTCTGCGCATCCTCAAAGTAGCGGCATCCTTGATAGAATCAGAGAAAGAAGTTTTTGCAAAATTTTTCAAAGAAAGACAAATCAAATTTTCTTGGTCCTATGTTGATATGCCGGGGCTGGACCCTAATCTCATTATGCATCATTTATCTATTAGACTAGGTGTAAAACCAGTTAAGCAGAAGCTTCGCAAGATGCACCCACATATTGCACTAATGGTTAAATCATAATTGAAGAAGCTCCTAGATGTTGGATTCATTCATGCTATTGATTATGCTGAGTGGATTTCAAATATTGTCCCCATCTCCAAACCAAACAAGTCTATCAGAATTTGTATTGAATTTCAAGATCTTAATAAGGCTTGTCTAAAAGATGACTTTCCTCTACCAAATATTGACATCATTGTTGATCTGATAGCTAGGCATGAGATGTTATCATTAATGGATGGTTTTTTTGGCTATAACCAAATCAAGATTGCGCTAGAAGACTAGGAAAAGATTTCTTTGACTTGTTCGTGGGGTACATACTACAGGCATGTGATGCCAATTGGCCTCAAAAATGTTGGAACAACTTACCAAAGAGCAATGACCACAATCTTTCATGATATGATGCATACCATTATGGAGGATTATGTTGACGACATTTTAGCAAAATCCAAAGACAGAGCTGGTCATTTGAGAGTGTTGGATAGAATATTCACCCAAATGGAAAAGTATTAGATTCGGCTCAATCCCAAGAAATGTGCCTTTGGAGTCACATCTAATAAACTGTTAGGGTACATTGTCTCCACCAAAGGAATCAAAGTAGATCCAAAAAAATTTAAAGCAATAATGGAGATGGCTTCCCCCACTAACATCAGTCAGTTAAGATCTTTCCAGGGACGTCTCTAATCCATCCAAAGATTTGTTTCTCAACTAGCAAATCGAAGTCATCCCTTTCAACATTTGTTGCATTAAAATATCGTATTCCAATGGGATGATAAATGTGAAGAAGCTTTCAATAAAATCAAGCAATATCTGGCGAATCCTCCAACTCTGATGTCACCAATTATGGGCAAGCCACTCTTGCTCTACATTTCAGCTATGGTAGTTTCACTAGGTGCTCTTCTGGCTCAACAAGATCATGAAGGGAAAGAAAAGGCCATCTACTATATTAGTCATACCCTAGTGGGATATGAGCTAAATTATTCTCCTATAGAAAGAGCATGTCTAGCCATTTTTTTTTGCTTCACGGAAGTGGCGACATTACATGTTGTCACATTCTATCTAGCTCATCACAAAGATTGATCCTTTGAAGTATCTATTAAGCAAGACAACATTGATAGGCAAATTGGCTAAGTGGGTCATGCTACTTAGTGAATTTGATATTGAATATATAGATAGGAAGGCTATTAAAGGGCAAGTGATAGTAGATTAGCTAGCCGATGCTCCATTAACGAATGACCAACCTATACATATAGATTTTCTTGATGCACACATCTTAGCTTTATCTACACAAACATGGAAACTATACTTTGATGGATCATGTACTCAACAGGGTTTAGGAGCTGGTATTCTCTTTGTCACAACACAAGGATACATGATTCTGAAATCTTACAAGCTACTCTTTCCTTGCACCAATAATGTAGTAGAATATGAAGCTTTGCTGATTGGGTTAAAGATGGCTTTATAATGGAAATTAATTGAAATAAATGTCTATGGGGATTCTCAGTTGATTATAAACTAGGTTAATGATGATTATCAGACTAAAGATGATAAGTTATTACCATATAAATGTATGGTTGATGACTTCAAACAATATTTCTCAGTCATCACTTTTGAGAAGATTCCTCGACATGATAACAAGGCTACCGATGCAATGGTAACGATTGCTTCTTTGTTTGATACAGAAGATACTAGGTCCATTTTGAGTTCTTGGTGGAATCCCTGATTTGTCCTACATATGATGATCCTAATATGAGTATTATATGTCATCTAATTGGACACGATTCCCCAATCTATGGAAAAATCTATTCTTATCTGAAAAAAGACATCCTACCCCTTGAGCTATCCCAAAATAAAAAATGAACTTTTCTCTACCAAGCCTCCCGCTATGTCCTAATCTCTGACACCCTTTATCAGCGAGGTCTTGATGGTACACTCCTACGATGTCTCGAGCATGATGAAGCTCAAACTTCCTTGTGAGATGTACATGAGGGTATTTGTGGGACACATTTGAGTGGTCCCTCTTTGGCTAAGAAACTCATGTGTATGGGTTACTATTGGCCTACCATGGAAACAGATTCCTTTCATTTTTCTAGAGCATGCAAGAAATGTCAGATACATGGAAACCTTATTCATGCTCTAGCACAAGAGTTGCATCCTTTTACAAATACTTTGCCATTCAGTCAATGGGGACTTGACCTCGTGGGTGCTATCAACCCTCCATCTTCCAATGGCCACAAATGGATTATCACTACAATCGAGTATTTTACTAAATGGATTGAGGTTGTTGCATTGATCACCGCCATAGGGAAACAAGTGTCTATGTTTATCCTAAATTATATCATTTGCAGATATGGTATACCTATGCATCTCATTACTAATCATGGGAAACAATTTCAAAATCAGGACATGGATGAACTGTGTGCAAAATTCCATATCACCCATAATTATTCTACCATATACTATCCCCAAGGAAATGGCCAAGCTGAGGCGTCAAATAAAACTATTGTTAAAATCCTACAAAAGACTGTCAATGACACTGGCCGTGACTAGCATATCCAACTGAATCTAGCCTTATGGGCTTACCGCACCTCCATCTATACTCCTACTAGAGCCACCCCATATTCCCTTGTCTATGGATCTGAAGTAGTCCTGCCCCTTGAGGTCGAGTTGCCTTCACTTCATGTCACTCTCAAAGATTTGATTCCTGATGAAGAGTATAGAGTTGCACGACTGACTGAACTAGAGCTGTTGGATGAATACCATCAGAGAGCTTATGATCATTTGAAAGTCTATCAGCAGCGTATGTCTTGTTAGTATAAAAACAAGGTAAAGATTAGAGACTTTCAGTTGGGTGACTTAGTTCTTCGAGAAAATCCAAAGAATTAGCAACATCATGAGAAGAAGGGCAAGTTTGAACCCAATTGGTTAGGTCCTTTTGTAGTAACAATAGTTTATGGTTCTGGGGCTTATCAGTTGTCCACACCTGAGGGAGATCCTTTGGATCACTACTAAATTTTACCTTAAATTTTGACGAGAGTTAGTCAAATTTTCTACAACAATTGGTCGAATAGGTGACTAAAACTATCGTTGATCTTTTTTCATCAAATTTTCTACATGGTAAATAATAGTCAAAATTTCAACCCCATAACTGGTCAAATTATCAATTACAAAAATCCCTTGGAATAGGAAGAATAAGATGTCGATCAATTGGTTAGACGGTCAAAATTGAGACCATTTTGTCATTGAATTATCCACCCCAATTCGTCGAATGTATAGCATCCTAGTTGAATTTAGTCCATTTGGTCATCGAATTATCCATGCAAATTCATTGAATGGATCATCAAACATATAGCGTCCTGGTAAATTTCCAAAGTTAAGCACCTCCAATAATACTCCCAAGACCATTCTTGTGGCTTACCATAATGACAACTCATTTCTTAGTTTCCTGAACTATTAAATTGCCTCTACAAGTCCATAGTACTTCCAATATTAGTAACCTATCTAGTTGTGAGATTTTCATATTTGATCTCTTAACATATTTTCTAGAAGCCCTCATATTTCTCTTAGTAAGAATAGTTGTGGCATAGGATCCTTCAACTGTTTGTGGACCCTTTGTCTTGTAAACAATGACCAATCTTTCAATCAAATGCACCTTATGTTTGACGTGTTGTGGTAACTTTCTCATTGTAGTGATGAATCTATTGTTTAAATCAACTATTGTCTCATAGATGCCCTTTTTGATAGTGGTAAGTTCATGTATAGCCAACTTGATATTGATCGGATCAACATATTGTAATCTAAAAAAACTCATAAACTCCTCCCAAGAAATAGTACTACTGTCTAGGATATTTTTGTACCATTCTTTGGCACTTTCTTTTAAGGAATTCACAAATAGTTTTATCATGGCATCCTCATTGTCTATCTCATATTCATGTGTAGTATTGATGAAATAAATTAGATGTTCTTCCCCAATTATTGCATTATTACCTTGAAACATATGGATCATTCCTTTTATTTCAACTATTGGTACAGTTTTATGGACATGGTATGACTGTCCCAGAATGACAAAATTTTGGTGAGTTAATTTGTTTATGTAGAAGTATGAATGGATTGGATCAATGGATTGGAATGGACATGGGCAGAGTATAGAAGAGTTTAGAATGATGTTATAGTTTCTTATGGATGAGAAGGAAAAGCCATAGTGCTTAGGGGAATAGTGTGATGACTATCCCAACTAGAGAATCCCTCATATTTCTCTCAGTAAGCTGAATAGTTGTGGCATAGGATCCTTCAACTATTTGTGGACCCTTTGTCTTGTAAACAATGACCAATATTTCAATCAAATGCACCTTATTTTTGACGTGCGGTGGTAAATTTCTCATTGTAGTGATGAATCTATTGTTTAAATCAACTACACATGAATATGAGACAGACAATGAGGATGCACAAACAAGAATGATTCATATGTTTCAAGGTACAAAAATCTCCTAGATAGACAAAGGGTCCACAAATAGTTGAAGTATCCTATGCCAAAACTATTCTTACCGAGAGAAATATGAGGGCTTCTAGTAAATATGTTAAGAGATCAGATATGAAAATATCACAACTAGATACAGCTACCCCAGGCAAGCCAGTTTGCATAATTGGACAAGTTGAAAGGTGCCATGAAGAACCTATAATATAAAGTTGTGATTCTCTAGTTGGGACAGTCATCACACTATTTAGAAGAAATATGAAGAAATATGAATATGAAGAAATAGTACTACACTCTAGGATATTTTTGTACCATTCTTTGGGACTTTCTTTTAAGGAATTCACCAACAATTTTATCATGGCATCCTCATTGTCATCATTCAACTTCAAACTAAAATAAGCAATAGGTTTACCTTCTTGGCTCATAACAGCTCCTATTGCAGTACCACTAGCATCACAGTATACTTGAAACATCTTATTAAAATCTGGAAGTGCTAAAACAGGTTGTTCTGTAACTTTTTATTTCAACAATTTAAAACTCTTATCTGCCCCATTAGTCCACTTGAACTCTTTTCTATCCCCTCTCATTGTTTCAATCAAGGGTCCACATATACTGCTAAAATTTTTGATCAAATTTTTGTAAAAGCTAACCAAACCATGAAAAGATCTTACCTCAGTAGCACTCCTTGGAGTAGGCCATTCAAGGATAGCCTGTATCTTCTTTGGATCCATTTTCAGACATTCTGCTAAAAATACAAATCCCAAATACACTAATTCCTTCTTCACAAAACTGAACTTCTTCAAATTAATCAACAATTTCTCATCTCCCAACTTCTCAAACACCATACAAATATGCATCATATGTTCCCCCAATGTCTTGCTAAAGATCAAAATATCATCTAGGTAAACAATGATAAACTTACCCAAAAATTCTTTTGGAACCTCATTCATGAGCCACATAAAAGTGCTCGGTGCATTGGTTAGCCCAAAAGGCATGACTAACCACTCATATAGTCCTTCTTTTATCTTGAAGGCAGTCTTCCATTCATCTCCTTCTCTAATCTGAATCCGGAGATATCCACTCTTCAGATCTATCTTTGAGAAATACACAGCCCCACTCAAACAGTCCATAATATCATCCATTTGTAGCAATGGAAACCGGTACTTGATTGTGATCTTGTTTATTGCTCTAGAATCTGTACACATCCTCCATTATCCATTCTTCTTTGGTGCAAATACCTCTGGTATAGCACAGGGACTCAGACTCTCTCAAATCAACCCCTTCTGCAATAACTCATGTACTTGTCTATTCAACTCTTCACTTTCTACTGGTGTCATTCTGTGTGCTGCTTGTTTGGAAAACTAGCTTCTAGAATCAAATCCATCTAATGACTAATCTTCCTTACCGGTGGTAATCTATCAAGTACATTATCAGATACAATATCCTAAAAATCATTCAACAAATCTGTAACCTCTACAGGTACATCCTCCATTTCCTCGTTACTCACTTTTAGAATTAAAGAAAAACACACATACTCATGCCTCATACCATCTACAAATTTTCTTCCATCAACAAAATTTATTCTTGCATTACCACATACCTTTTCTTCAGTCTCCTTCAATGGCTTTAGCTTATGTCGCACTACATCCTTTGTCAGGGAATAGGTATTTGCACGACCATTATGTACAACACATCTATCAAACTACCACGACCTACCCAACAAAATGTGGCATGCATCCATAGATATGATATCACATAGTGCCTTATCATGATACTTTCCCATCTTGAACTTTACTAGTCACTGTTCACTGACCATGACCTTATGGTCATCCTGCACCCAGGCAATCCAATATGGATGTGGGTGTTTTTGTCTCTTAAGCTTCAACTTTGTCACCATCTCTTCTGACACCAAATTGTCAATGCTTCCACTATCAATAATCACATCACAACATTTACCCTCACACTTGCATCTAGTGCGAAATAGGCTCCTCCTTTGTTCAGGTTCATTCTCACTACTTAGCAGGACTCTTCTGTTAATCAACATTTCTCCTCTTTCAGCATCTTCAGAATTTGAGGATTTGGCATCTTCATCTACATGTGCCACTCTAGCCTAGCCTTCATTCCTCCTATCCATCCTTCCTTGGCATTTAGGACATTCAAATTCCCTATGACCTTCTTCTCCATAGTGAAAACATGTTCCACGGAAACCTCCTCTTCCTGAACCTTGTCCTCTTCCTCTTCCTCTCTGATCTCTATTGTTCTGATCTTAGAAATGATTAGATTTGTTTCCTCTTTGATTTTGACTGCTATTGGCCTCATCCTTCTTTTTCAGATCTTCATTTTAGCCTCCATATGACCATCCACTAGATCATCCACCGTGACCTCTTCCATTTTGTCTGCTCTTGAACTTCTTGTTCAGCTTTTCCTCTACTTTTAGGGCAAACTGGTATGCCTCTTCAATACTATTCATTCAAACCAGATTCAGCTCCTCCTGAATGCTTGACCTCAACCCATTAAGGTAATAGGAAACTTTCTCCTTATTAGCTTCTGCATGTCTTGTTCCGATGAGGATTTGATAGAACTCCTCTGTATACTCCTGAACAGATCATCCTGCTTGCTTCAAACTTTACATTTTCTTCAGTAGGTCAAGCTCATAATCAACAGGGATGAACTGTCGCTTCAATTTATCCACCATCCGATCTCATCTTGTGATTTTATCTTTCCCTCTTCTATTTTTCTCCAATTGAATATCTTGCCACCAGATCTTCGTATGACCTTTCAGTCTGGCCTTCACAAATTTAACCCTATCAGGATCCTCAATATCTTCATACTCAAAATATTCTTCACATTCATTGATCCAGTCGATCAACTCCTCTGGGTTAAGATTTCCTAAAAATGCAGGAACCTCAATCTTAGGTCTTTTTTCGATCTTAGAAATGGCCTGAAAAAGTCTTTCTTCCTCCTAGTTTACAACTTCAACTTCTCCTTCTTGATCTTCTTCTTCGGCTTCATCCTCACTTTCATCTGTGATATTAAGATTCATTCCTCTATGAATCTCTTCTTACAATGCTCGCAGTTGTCTCTGGACTGCTCTAACCTTAGGTGTTACAACACTAGCTCTTCCACCACATTCCCTTTGTGAAGGCATTTTCATGATGCACACTGAAACCATAACCATGGTCCTGGTGCAAACTACCTCATAGTCGGTAATCTGTTTACACAAAAACCCTAACCCACGGTCCTAGTGCAAACTACCTCACAATCAGCGATCTATTTACACACTCAAGAAATCTTGCTCTGATACCACTTGATGAAGGGTGCTCCCCTTAATACTACAAACACATAACAAAAATAGAGAAATAACAATAATATGCAAGAACAAAAAATTGGCTTCTTATTATCTCCACAAATGTGGAATTACAAACTTTCAGAATTACAATATGCAAGGCCACATGGGAATTCCCTTACAATATTTTGTAGGACAAAGCCTCAAATCAATACCCAAATCTGCTACCGAGAACTATCCTGAACTACCCAAGACAACACTACAGCCTTCCTTATATAGGCAATTTTCCACTACCTAGGAAGGTTCTAGAATTTTTAGCCAACAAGGTCAACCAAACTAAGAATTATTTTATTTTCCATTTTATTACATCAAAGTCGGCTCAAAATAACTTTTGAAACCCAAATAGAAATTTTGAAAGAAAATCATATTTTGCCATTTCAGGTGACCCAACTTCCGGAGACTATAAGTCATCACCCGTTGACCCGACTGACTATTATAACCCCATTTCGAAAAGGGCACAAGGAGCTCTACAATGCCTAAATCAAACAAGCTTTAGTTAGCCAAAAAATTTGACCTCATTTGGGGCCTCTAAAGCCTTCAAAATTGAGTTCAAAGTTTTTGTACCCTGTTTCCAAAACTGAAAAGTTTCAATATCTTAAAAACCAAACTTGATCTAGCAATGAAACTTTACAGGTATGGTGATATGACTAAGATGAACCTCAAACTGTGAAATTAGAACATTCTAAGATCGTATGACCAACTTACTAAAAGTAGCAAGTCTCCATAAATAACAACTCTACACAAGATAGCCCTTATTGAAAAGAAACTAGAAATATTTTTGGGTGATGCAAGATTGCCCTTACACCCAGGATGCTCCTGCATCAGACACCCGGGGTAATTTGAGAAGTGACCCTGTCATGACTCAGGTGTGAAGAGGGAAACCAAGATGGTTAGCCTCCTACTTTGTCAGCCATGATGAATCTTCAACAGGTCATCCTTTCCACTTGACCAAATATTCTTCATATGTCCTGTTCCTTGTGCTTCTGCCAACATGACTATCCAGTATACCCTCAATCTCCTTAGTATCTGAACTAGTTGCTGGAATACTCCACTATGTTGCTGTGATCTCATCTTCAACATCTCCTTCATGATACTCCATCAAATTTGAAATGTTAAACACTATTGAAATATTCAACTTAGTAGGCAATTCTACCTCATATGCATTTCCTGAATCATGCTTCTTCAGTATCTTACATGGCCCAAACTTCTTCATTTTTAGCTTCTTGTATGTACCAACTGGAAATCACTCCTTCTTCAAATGAACCATGACTTCATCTCCAACCTAAAATTCCTTATGCCTCATTTTCTCATCTACCTTAGCCTTATACTGCGCATTCATCTTGGTAATGTGCTTCCTCGCCTCCTCATGGATGTTCTTCAAATGTTCTACAAAATCTTTAGCTTTAGCACTACTTATTTCTCCTTTATCTATCTTCCTCAACTTAGATGCATTTTTGGGACTACTTCCATATACAATCTAGAATGGTGATTTAGCAGTGCTCCTGTTGACAGAATTATTATATGAAAATTCCACCTATGGTAAAATCAAATCCCATCCTGTTGGCTTATCTCCAACCAAACATCTCAGCAAATTCTCCAAAATCCTATTCAACACCTCTATCTATCCATCAGTCTATGGATGATGTGATGAATTAAACTTCAAATCTATCTTCAACTTCTTCCACAATGTATGCCAAAAATAGCCAACAAACTTAGTGTCTCGATCTGAAACTATGGTCTTTGGAAAACCATGTAGTCTCACTACTCTAAAAAATAATTCTGCTACATGAACAACATCATTAGTCTTCTTGCAGGGAATAAAATGTGTCATCTTTGAAAATTTGTCAACCACCACAAAAATTGAATCATGTCCCCACCGAGTCCTCGGTAAACCAAGAACAAAGTCCATACTGATATCCTCCCAAGACTTCTTCGGTATAGGTAATGGCTGATACAACCCTGTATTCTACTTCACTCCTTTCGCCATCTAACATACTCCGCAACTCTGAAAAAACCTCTTCGCATCTTACTACAACTGCGGCCAATAATAATTCTCACTAACCAAAGCAAGGGTTTTATCATGACCAAAATGTCTAGCTAGTCCTCAGCTATGCTTCTCTTTGATGAGATTCTCCCTCATAGAACTTTGTGGAATACACAACTAACTCCCCCTAAATAGCATATCATCTGGAATGATAAAATCCAACTACTTCATTCTGTCTAGAGTAACAGGTTCTTTACAAGCTTTCCAAACTTCACCAAAATTAGGATCTTCTAGATATAAATTCTTGAGTTCTTTGAACCCAACCACCTCAATCTGCATCTTTGTCAACAATAGTTTCCTTCTGCTAAGCACATCTACAACCTTGTTAGACTTTCCACTTTTGTGTTTCAAATCAAATGTATAACTCTGTAAAAACTCAACCCATTTCAAATGCCTCTAATTCAACTTTCCTTGACTATTCAAATATTGCAAAGCTTGATGATCAGTATACAAAACAAACTCCTTAGGAAGTAGATAGTGTCTCCATTTATTCAATGCTTGAATTATAGCATAAAACTCTTGATCATAAATATAATATTTTCTCTTGGCATCATTCAACTTCTGACTGAAATAAGTAATAGGTTTACCTTTTTGGCTCATAACAGCTCCTATTGCAGTACCACTAGCATCACAGTCTACTTGAAACACCTTATTAAAATTTGGAAGTGCTAAAATAGGCTGTTCTATAACTTTCTGTTTCAACAGTTTAAAACTCTTATCTGCCCCATTAGTCCACTTGAAATCTTTTCTATCTCCTCTCATTATTTCAGTCAAGGATCCACAAATACTGCTAAAATTTCTAATAAAATTTTCTATAAAATCTAGCCAAACCATGAAAAGATCTTACCTCAGTAGCACTCCTTGGAGTAGGCCATTCAAGGATAGCCTGTACTTTCTTTGGATCTATTTTCAGACATTCTGCTGAAATAACAAATCCTAAATACACTAATTTCTTCTTCACAAAACTGCACTTATTCAAATTAATCAACAATTTCTCATCTTTTAACTTCTCAAACACCATATGAATATGCATCATATATTCCCCCAATGTCTTGCTAAAGATCAAAATATCATCTAGTTAACAATGACAAACTTACCTAGAAATTTTTTTAGAACCTCATTCATGAGCCACATAAAAGTGCTTGGTGCACTGGTTAGCTCAAAAGGCATGAGTAACCACTCATACAGTCCTTCTTTTGGCTTGAAGGTAGTCTTCCATTCATCTCCTTCTCTGATCTAAATCTGGTGATATCCACTCTTTAAATCTATCTTTGAGAAATACACAGCCCCACTCAAATAGTCCATAATATCATCCATTCATGGCAATGGAAACCGGTACTTGATTGTAATCTTGTTTATTGCTCTAGAATCTATACACATCCTCTATTCTCCATTCTTCTTTGGTGCTAATACCACTGGTACAGCATAGGGACTCAAACTCTCTCAAATCAACCCCTTCTGCAATAACTCATGTACTTGTCTATTTAACTTTTCACTTTCTGCTGGTGTCATTCTATGTGCTGCCTTGTTTGGAAAACTGGCTCTTAGAATCAAATCCATCTGATGACTGATCTTCCTTACCAATGGTAATCTATCAGGTACATTATCAAATACAATATCATGAAACTCATTCAACAAATCTACAACCTTTATAGATACATCCTCCATTTCCTCTTTACTGACTTTTAAAATTAAAGAAAAACACACATGCTCATGCCTCATACCATCTAGGAATTTTCTTCCATCAACAAAAGTTATTCTTGCATTACTACATACCTTTTTTTTTAGTCTCCTTCAATGGCATTAGCTTATGTCGCACTCTATTTTTTGTCAGGGAATAGGTATTCATACGACCATCATGTACAACACATTTGTCAAACTACCATAGCCTACCCAACAACATGTGACATGCATCCATAGGTATGATATCACATAGTACCTCATCATGGTACCCGCCAATCTTGAATTTAACTAGGCACTCTTCACTGACCATGACCTTGTGGTCATCCTGCACCCAGGCAATCTGATATGGATGTAGGTGTTTCTGTCTCTTGAGCTTAAACTTTGTCACCATCTCTTCTAATACCAAATTGTCAGTGCTTCCACTATCAATAATCACATCATAACATTTACCCTCACACTTGCATCTACTGTGAAATAGGCTCCTCCTTTGTTCAAGTTCATTCTCACCACTTAGCAGGACTCTTCTGTTAATCAACATTTCTCCTCTTTTAGCATCTTCAAAATTTGAGGATATGACATCTTCATCTACATGTGCCACTCTAGCCTAGCCTTCATTCCTCCTATCCATCCTTCCTTGGCATTGAGGACATTCAAATGCCCTATGAGCTTCTTCTCCATAGTGAAAACATGTTCCACGAAAACCTCCTCTTCCTGAACTTTGTCCTCTTCCTCTTCCTTTCTGATCTCTATTATTCTGATCTTGGAAATGATTGGAGTTGTTTCCTCTCTGATTTTGACTACTACTAGCCTCATCCATCTTTTTTGGATCTTCATTTCAGCCTCCATATGACCATCCACTAGATCGTCCATCGCTTCCTCTTCCATTTTGTCTGCTCTCGAACTTCTTGTTCAGCTTTTTCTCTACTTTTAGAGAAAACTGGTATGCCTCTTCAATATTGTTCATTCAAACCAGATTCAGCTCCTCCTGAATGCTTAGCCTCAACCCATTAAGGTAATGCAAAAATTTCTCCTTATCAGCTTCTGCATGGCCTATTCTAATGAGGATTCGATAGAACTCCTCTGTATACTCTTGAATAGATCATCCTGCTTGCTTCAAACTTTGCATTTGTCTTTAGTAGGTCAAGCTCATAATCAACAAGGATGAACTGTCGCTTCAATTTATCCACCATCTGATCCCATCTTATGATTTTATCTTTCCCTCTTCTATTTCACTCCAATTGAATCTCTTGCCACCAGATCGTTGCATGACCTTTCAATCTGCCCTTTGCAAATTTGACCCTATTAGGATCCTCAATATCTTCATACTCAAAATATTCTTCACATTCATTGATCCAGTCGAACAACTCCTCTAAGTTAAGATTTTTTAAAAATGTAGGAACCTCAATCTTAGGTCTTTTTCCAATCTTGGAAATGGCCCAAAAAAGTCTTTCTTCCTCCTAGTTTACAACTTTGACTTCTCCTTCTTGATCTTCTTCTTCGGCTTCATCCTTGCTTTCATCTCTGACATTAAGATTCAATCCTCTGTGAATCTCTTCTTGCAATGCTCAAACTTATCTCTGGATCACTCTAACCTTTGGTGTTACAACACCAGCTCTTCCAACACATTCCATTCATGGAGGCATTCTTGCGATGCATGCTAAAACCCTAACCATGGTCCTGGTGCAAACTGCCTCATAGTCGGTGATCTATTTACATAGAAACCCTAACCCATGGTCTTGGTGTGAACTACCTCACAATCAGTGATCTATTGAAACACTCAGGAACTCCTCCTTTGATACCACTTGATGAAGGGTACTCCCCTTAATACCACAAACACATAACAAAAATAGAGAAATAACAACAATATGCAAGAACAAAAAATTGGCTTCTTATTATCTCCACAAATGTGGAATTACAAACTTTCAGAATTACAATATGCAAAACCACATGGAAATTCCCTTACAATATTCTGTAGGACAAATCCTCAAATTAATACCTAGATCTACTACCCAGAACTGTCCCGAACTACCTAAGACAACACTACAGCCTTCCTTATATAGGCAATTTTCCACCGCCTGGGAATGTTCCAAAATTTTTAGCCAACAAGGCCGACAACACTTACAATTATTTTATTTTTCATTTTATTACATCAAAGTCAGCTCAAAATAAATTTTGAAACCCAAACAAAAATTTTGAAGGAAAATCATTTTTCACCATTTCAGGTGACCCAACTTTCGGAGACCATAAGTCATCACCCGTTGACCCGATTGACTATTATAACCCCATTTCAGAAAGGGCACGAGGAGCTCTACAATGCCTAAATCAAGCAAGTTTCATTCATTCAAAAATTTGACCTCATTCGGGGCCTCTAAAGTCTTCAAAATTGAGTTCAAAGTTTCTGTACCCTGTTTCCAAAACTGAAAAGTTTCAATATCTTAAAAATCAGACTTGATCTAGCAATGAAACTTTACAGGCAGGCTGATATGACTAAGATGAACCTCCAACTATGAAATCAAAACATTCTGAGATTGTATGACCAACTTAGTAAAAGTAGCAAGTTTCCATAAATAGTAGCTCTACACAGGATAGCCCTTATTGAAAAGAAACCAGAAATATTTTTGGGTGATGCAAGATTTCTCTTACAACCAGGATGCTCCTGCATCACACACTTAGGGTAATTTGAGAAGTGACCCTGTCATGACTTAGGTGTGAAGAGGGAAACCAAGATAGTTAACCTCCTACTTTGTCAGCCATGATGAATCTTCAATAGGTCATCCTTTCGACTTGACCAGATATTCTTCATATGTCCTATTCCTTGTGCTTTTGCCAACACAACTATCTAGTATACCCTCAATCTCTTTAGTATCTAAACTAGTTGCTGGAATACTCCATTGTGATGCTCTGATCTCATCTTCAACACCCCCTTTATGATACTCCATCAAATTTGAAATGTTAAACACTATTGAAATATTCAGCTCAATAGGCAATTCTACCTCATATGCATTTTCTGAATCATGCTTCTTCAGTATCTTACATGGCCCAAACTTTTTCATTTTCAGCTTCTTGTATGTACCAACTAGAAATTGCTCCTTCCACAAATGAACCATGACTTCATCTACAACCTAAAATTCTTTATGCCTCCTTTTCTCATCTACCTTAGCCTTATACTACGCATTCATCTTGGTAATGTGCTCCCTCACCTCCTCATGGATGTTCTTCAAATGTTCTACAAAATCCTCAGCTTCGGCACTACTTATTTCTCCTTTATCTATCTTCCTCAAGTTAGATGCATTTCTAGGACTACTTCCATATACAATCTGGAATGGTGATTTACCAGTGCTCCTATTGACAAAATTATTATATGAAAATTCCACCTATGGTAAAATCAAATCCCATCTTGTTGGCTTATCTCCAACCAAACATCTCAGCAAATTCCCCAAATTCCTATTCACCACCTTTGTCTGTCCATTATTTTGTGGATGATATGATGAACTGAACTTCAAATTTGTCTTCAACTTCTTGCACAATGTATGCCAGAAATATCCAACAAACTTAGTGTCTCGATTTGAAACTATGGTCTTTGGCAAACCATGTAGTCTGACTACTTCTCTGAAAAATAATTCTACTACATGAACAACATCATTAGTATTCTTGCATGGAATAAAATGTGCCATCTTTGAAAATCTGTCAACCACTACAAAAATTGAATCATGTCCCCACTGAGTCCTTGGTAAACCAAGAACAAAGTTTATACTGATATCCTCCCAAGGCTTCTCTAGTATAGGTAATGGCTAATACAACCCTATATTCTACTTCACTCCTTTCACCATCTAACATACTATGCAACTCTGTACAAACTTCTTCACATCTTCCTACAACTGTGGCCAATAATAATTCTCACTAACCAAAGCAAGGGTTTTATTGTGACCAAAATGTCCAGCCAATCCTTCGCTATGCTTCTCTTTGATGAGATTCTCCCTCATAGAACTTTGTGGAATGCACAACTGACTCCCCTTGAATAACATATCATCCTGAATGATAAAATCCAACCACTTCATTCTGTCTAAAGTATTAGGTTCTTTACAAGCTTTCCAAACTTCACCAAAATCAAGATCATCTGGATATAAATTCTTGAGTTCTTTGAACCCAACCACCTCAATTTGCATCTCTCTCAGCAATAGTTTCCTTCTACTAAGGACATCTGCAACCCTGTTAGACTTTCCACTGTTGTGTCTCAAAAAAAATGTATAACTCTGTAAAAACTCAACCCATTTCAAATGCCTCTGATTCAACTTTACTTGACTATTCAAATATTGCAAAGCTTGATGATCAATATACAAAACAAACTCCTTAGGAAGCAGATAGTGTCTCCACTTCTTCAATACTTGAACTATAGCATAAAACTCCTGATCATGAACAATATATTTTCTCTTGGCATCATTCAACTTCTCACTAAAATAAGCAATAGGTTTACCTTCTTGGCTCATAAGAACTCCTATTGCAGTACCACTAGCATCACAATCTACTTGAAACACTTTATTAAAATCTAGAAGTGCTAAAATAGGCTGTTCTATAACTTTCTGTTTCAATAGCTTAAAACTCGTATCGGCCCCATTAGTCCACTTGAACTCTTTTCTATCCTCTCTCATTGTTTCAGTCAAGGGTCCACAAATACTGCTGAAATTTCTAATAAACTTTCTATAAAAGCTAGCCAAACCATGAAAAGATCTTACCTCGGTAGCACTCCTTGGAGTAGGCCATTCAAGGATAGCCTATACTTTCTCTGGATCCATTTTCAAATATTCCGCTGAAACTGCAAATCCCAAATACACTAATTCCTTCTTCACAAAACTACACTTATTCAAATTAATCAACAATTTCTCATCTCTCAAGTTCTCAAACACCATAAGAATATGCATCATATGTTCCCCCAATGTCTTGCTAAAGATCAAAATATCATCTAGGTAAACAATGACAAACTTACTGAAAAATTCTTTCAGAATCTCATTCATGAGCCGCATGAAAGTGCTCAGTGCATTGGTTAGCCCAAAAGGCATGACTAACCACTCATACAGTCCTTCTTTTGTCTTGAAGTCAGTCTTCCATTCATCTCCTTCTTTGATCCGAATCTGGTGATATCCACTTTTCAGATATATCTTTGAGAAATATAGCCCCACTCAAACAGTCCATAATATCATCTAGTCATGGCAATGGAAATCGTTACTTGATTGTGATCTTGTTTATTTCTCTAGAATATATACACATCCTCCATTCTCCATTCTTCTTTGGTGTTAATACCGTTGGTACAACATAGGGACTCAGACTCTCTCAAATCAACCCCTTCTGTAATAACTCATGTACTTGTCTTTTCAACTCTTCACTTTCTGCTGGTCTCATTCTTTGTGTTACCTTATTTAGAAAATTGGCTCCTGGAATCAAATCCATTTGATGACTGATCTTCCTTACCGGTTGTAATCTATCAGGTACATTATTAGATACAATATCTTGAAACTCATTCAACAAATCTGCAACCTCTACAGGTACATCCTCCATTTCCTCTTTACTAGCTTTTGGAATTAAAGAAAAACACACATGCTCATGCCTCATACCATCTAAAAATTTTCTTCCATCAAAAAAAGTTATTCTTGTATTACCACAAACCTTTTCTTCAGTCTCCTTCAATGGCTTTAGCTTATGTCGTACTCCATCCTTTGTTAGGGAATAGGTATTCACATGACCATCATGTACAACACATCTGTCAAACTGCCATGACCTACCCAACAACATGTGACATACATCCATAGGTATGATATCACATAGTACCTCATCATTGTACCCACCAATCTTGAACTTTACTAGGCACTGTTCACTAACCATGACCTTGTGTTCATCCTGCACCCAGGCAATCCGATATGGATGTGGGTGTTTCTATTTCTTGAGCTTCAACTTTGTCACCATCTCTTCTAACACCAAATTATCAATGCTTCCACTATCAATAATCACATCACAACATTTACCCTCACACTTGCATCTAGTGGGAAATAGGATCCTCCTTTGTTCAGGTTCATTCTCACCACTCAGCAGGACTCTTCTATTAATCAATGTTTCTCCTCTTTCAACATCTTTAGAATTTGAGGATTTGGCATCTTCATCTACATGTGCCACTCTAGCCTAGCCTTCATTCCTCCTATCTATCCTTAGTGTTGAGGACATTCAAATTCCATATGACCTTGTTCTCCACAGTGAAAACATGTTCCATGAAAACCTCTGCTTCTTGAACCTTGTCCTCTTCCTCTTCCTCTCCGATCTCTAGTGTTCTGATCTTGGAAATGATTGGAGTTCTTTCCTCTCTAATTTTAATTGGTATTGGCCTCATCCTTCTTTTTTAGATCTTCATTTCAGCCTCCATATGACTATCCACCAGATCATCCACTGCGACCTCTTCCATTTTGTCTACTCTCGAACTTCTTGTTTAGCTTTTCCTCTACTTTTAGGGTAAACTGGTATGCCTCTTCAATACTGTTCATTGGAACCAGATTCAGCTCCTCCTGAATGCTTGGCCTCAACCCATTAAGATAATGGGAAAATTTCTCCTTATCAGCTTCTACATGGCCTGTTCTGATGAGGATTCGATAGAACTCTTCTATATACTCCTGAATAGATCATCTCACTCACTTCAAACTTTGCTTTTTCTTTAGTAGGTCAAGCTCATAATCAACAGGGATGAACTGTCACTTTAATTTATCCACCATCCGATCCCATCTTGTGATTTTATCTTTCCCTCTTCTATTTCATTCCAATTGAATCTTTTGCCACTAGATCTTCACATGACCTTTCATTCTAGCCTTCATGAATTTGACCCTATTAGGATCCTCAATATCTTCATACTCAAAATATTCTTCATATTCATTGATCAAGTCGATCAACTGCTCTAGGTTAAGATTTCTTGAAAATGCAGGAACCTCAATCTTAGGTCTTTTTTCAATCTTGGAAATGGCCCAAAAAAGTCTTTCTTCCTCCTGGTTTACAACTTTGACTTCTCCTTCTTGATCTTCTTTTTCGGCTTCATCCTTGCTTTCATCTCTGACATTAAGATTCATTCCTCTGTGAATCTCTTCTTGCAATGCTTGCACTTGTCTCTTGAGCACTCTAACCTCAGGTGTTACAACATGAGCTCTTCCACCACGTTCCCTTTGTGGAGGCATTTTCGTGATGCACGTTGAAATTCTAAACACGGTCCTAGTGTAAATTGCCTCATAGTTGCCGATCTGTTTACATAGAAACTCTAAACTATGAAACGACACCTATGAGGGATCAATCTGATCATCTATAAGAAATGTAGTGAAAAGTTGACATGTTGAAAGGGCCTGCGTAAGGGGAGGCTCATCATCATCAACTGCAGTCTGTTGAGGAGCTATAGATGGTGTAGGAATATCCTCCTTTTTTTTACACTATGGGTACTTGATCTAGTAAAATCTCATGAAATAATGTGGGAGACATGTGATGAGATCCCACTTAGAGGAATCACAAAGACTTTCTATAAATCCTAATATGAAGAAAGTAGATCACTAGATAAACATGCACCCATATGACACAAAGAAGCCACATCTAATAAAGTTGCAACCTCAAGGAGAGATGATATGTCTTCTATCTGGTATGGATCATCTTTGCTAGAGGATGTAGGTGTAGGAATTGTAGTACGAGAATGTAACATATATCTACCATAATGGTTAGATGAAATCTCATGAACCTATGTCGCGATACTCATGAGACTAGAACACATATCCCTCCTAGTGTCATCTGGTACACTCTATCCTACGACTTTCATTTCCAAACCTTTTGGTATAACCAAAAGGTTCAGAGCCACCTTTTACCTCTTATTAGTAGACTTATGGGCATCAATTGGCCCAAATCTATCTGATAGATGTCCCCTCTCTTGATTAGCATAACCTAGAAAATTAGTGTAATCGACCTTATAATGCAAATGGAATTCTACAAATAAATGTTTGCATAAATATAGTGGAATATCATCCTTCTGGGGCCACCTATGATGATCAACCAACCAATGAGGATATATAAAAGGTGCAACAAGGTCATATATACACCTAGTAACCATGTAAGCTTTGACCTGAGCCATGTTTGTGTAATGAGGAAACATAGTCTTCACCATAGTAGTGGAGATCTCATAGTCAATATTTATGTACTTTAGAGTTCTAGTACCACTTTCAGATAGAGAAGTGTAGAAAGTATCAATATTGATTCTATCATAAGGGTTGTATGATTAAACTATCTAATTCATACGAACCAACTACTCTATAATACTATTCACCCTATCCCTGTTAGGGAGGGTGGTGGATGTCTCAATAGTATGATCAAGAACCTCGATCGAATGAGTCAATCTAGCAATAGTAGCTATAAATAACTACTCTCTCTCCTCTCTAGAATGTGTAGATATGCGTGTAGAGAGGGCACTACCACCCTCCTGAATACTAGAATCCCCAGATGATGTAGATGCTACCCTAGAATGAGATGCCATGTATGATATAGATAAAATGCATGTGAAAGTATGTATGTATATATATATATATATATATATATATATATATATATATATATATATATATATATATATATATATATATATATATATATATATATATATATATATATATATATATATATATATATATATATATATATATATATATATATATATATATATATATATATATATATATATATATATATATATATATATATATATATATATATCTTCACATGCATACACATATATGTACAATATTTTTTAAAAAATCTAATTAAAAGCATATGTTATGATCATATAGACTAAGTTGTAAAAACTATATATATATGAACAATATCTTGTACATAATTTAAGTTCAACATGAAAAAAAAATGAATGATATCTGATGTATGTATGGAAGTAGTATATTCAATACTAGATCTGTTAACTAGGTTTTAAGTATGTCATTCCAAAAAGTTGAGAAAAATACAACTACAAATTTTTTTTCTAAGACCTAATGCTTACTACAGCTGAATCATAAAAGCCACTAAGTTAACTACGGTTTACCCTAACCGAGACAAGATTAAAGTTAGTCTTGGTGATACTAGGACTCAGTTGAATACATTTGATCTTAAACTACAAATGGTTCAAATCCCTAAAGCCAACTATGACTGTTTAACTAACCTTGAGTTAATTGGTTAACTAAGGTTATCGAGGTTAAATGAGACTATGCTGTTAACCTAAAATTTTAAATCTAGACACTAACTGAACATGGATCTGGCAACTTTATCTAATATATAAATCAATCTGAAGGGGTTAAGTTGACTATATTTAAATCAAATAAAATAACTTAATCAATCCCCAAATGCGTAAGCTCAACCTAAATAATTCCAAGCAGTTAATTAACCTATACAACTAATCAATTTAACTCAAATTAATATGAATATATCTAATTCAGATAAATATACATAATTAGATTTACTAGCAACTAATAAGGATTACATAAACTAAAGTCAATCACCTTAATTTAAGTATATAAAATCCAAATCACACTTTTTTTATATAATTATTTAATTAATTAATTTTATATTGTTAATGATGTGAGTGTTCCAAAGCTTGCTTGCACATCTACCAAGATACCTAGCTTGTCTCTTCTAGGATCCTAATCTTCTCTAGGATCTCCCCAAAGGCTTAGATGATTAACTAAGGCCTTCTCAAGCTCCTCACCAAGAGCCAATCAACTTGTGCTTCACCTTGAAGGACTAACACCATGTAGATACTTCACTTCTTCTCCTACACTTAGAAGGATCCAAGTGCCATCTCTTCAAAAACTTCAAATTTCATTGCAGGGGTGTCTATCACCTTGAAAAAATTCTTATCTTTTCCATTTTGATCCATTTAGAAGGATCTTCAATCCTATCCTTATTGGATTCAAATCTTCACCTTATGGAGGCCTAACTAGACCTATTTTCTTGTAGCCTTTTATAGAGGCCTTTTGCCAATTCTTGCAAAAAGCTTCCAAACAACCTAAAAATATAATCCCACATTTGGATACCCATTTGTATTTTATAAAATATTTTGAAGGTTTTGGACTCCTAAGTCCTCCATACACAGGGTTCCTACAATCTAGGACTAATAGGGCTAAAAGGCCTATTCACTAGGACTGGCCGTATTCTTGTTTGAATCTCACCCAAAACTTAGTCTAATGGATTGTTATGAACTCAATCCTCATAGCATGTTAGGATATGACTATACCCTACTTGGAACTATACTTGTGTCATACAGTACTTCTCTCCCCTGCAAGAAATCTTCAATTCTTCTATTCTAAACCTTTAACCAAGCACTGTCTACTCGCCTAGGGCTTAGTAGTAAAAATAGCTATCCATTTGCTCATGACCTCTAATCCTAGATATATATAGACTATTGAATCCCCTAACATATCCATCCACCCTTAGGATATTCCCATGGTTAGATTTCATTGGGAAGACATGAAATGACTGACTGCTCAGGACATGACCAAGAAGTCTACTAAACCAAAAATGATTTAAATAGGACCTTAAACAACCTCAAATTAACTTGACTACTGAATGAAAAACTCTTAGAACTATCTAAAGAACACTAAACAATCACTAAATCAAGACTTTCAATCCATTACATGTCACTGTCACATCAAATAGCTCGGGTTTATCCCAAAATAGAATTGCAAAGCTAAAACTTCATTACGCAAACTTGTTACAATGAACTGCTAGCTTTGAGATTGGAGCCTTCCTTCACATTAGATTCCATTTCCATGTTTTAGGTCCTATTGGCTGATCTCCCACTTCCTATCTTCTAGGGGATCCAAGGTAACCGGGTTGCATGCAACATTTGCCATTATTGCAAATGTTGTCATGACAACTTCTAACAACTTTTGGCATCTTTGTCACTATGCCATCTTCCTAACTCTTAGTACCTCTATCTCCTATATCTTGAAGAAACAACATCATAAATGGCCTCAAGGCATCTTCCCAACATCATTATGTGCTTAGAACACATTTAAGACTCTAACTCAAACTTTAAGCTTCTAACACTAAGAAATTAAAAAATACTAACAATGGCTATTTTGGTGACCTTAGTCCTAATGACTAACTCACCTAGCCCACAATAGAAATGACCTTCTAAGGTCATAACACAAATACAACATCCCTAACTTGGCTAATGTCAGGTACAAGCCAAACCATCTAAATTATGGAGGTTAGCCTAGGTGTGCTCCTGCACCAGTTAATAACTTAATCAATAATATTCTAGCCAATTGAAATAATTGATCCTCTAAGGTCTTCTAACCTTAAGGTCAATAATAGGGTATCTAATGATAAATTCAAATTTAAATTACACTCTAGTTTTATACTCAAATTCAATAGCAACCTACTATACCCTCCTTAGTCATAAGGTTTTTAAATAAATTTGAATTAATAAACCCTATAATCAATGTTAAAATATCAAAATAAATTTAAATCAATTTGATGGAATTAAAGTTATTTAACAAAAATAATTTCCATCTAATCCCTAATTTAAATCTCCTAAGACCTCCCCTAACACTTAGTCAACCAAAATGACTAAGAGGGGTTTAAAAGAAAAAAACATTTATTTAACAAATCAAATCTAAAAAAAATATTCTTCTAGAATTTCCTAGGAAGTTCCATACTTCTAGACTAATTTCCTAAAGTCAAATTTATACACAATGGACCAGAATTTATTTATTTTGGAGTCCATAAATTAAACTAATAATATAAACTCAATCTTAAAACCTATAAATAAGCCAACCTAAAATGCAAAGCCTAAGGGTTTAAACCCTTAAGGCTTATCATTTTTACCTTGCTAGTTATACATATTTTATATTTTATATTTTATATTTTATTATTATTTATATTTCAAAATTTATAATATTTATTTTATTAATTTCTTTATTTATAAAATGCTATTTATAATTTAATAATTCCCTACCCCTTCCCTATATTTTTTTGAATTTAACTTGCAGGTGGAGGTGGGCCAAGAGGAGAGCGACCACCATGGTGACCACCACTGTTGTGGTGGTGGCTGCCATGAATGGCACCACCCCCATGGTGGTGCAGCATCACTATGCCACTATGTGAAGCACACTAGGTAGGACGACTCGGTTGTGGCTCCCACTATGCCTCAACACAGTGGCTGCAGCCACTACGCACGACCCCCCAAGAGATGGGATTAGGTAGGGCTTCGCCCCACCCATTCCTGTAACACACAGTGCCAAAGAAAATTTAAAAAACAATTGTTTACTATGAAATGTAAATTCATTTTTTTTTTTTCTTAATTTAATAAATATTTATTATTTGAAAAGGGGTTTTGGTGGAATGAAAAAAAGTTAAGTTTTATTTTATATATATATATATATATATATATATATATATATATATATATATCTATATATATATATAGATATATATATATATATAGATATATATATATATATATAGATATATATATATATAGATATAGATATATATATATATATATATATATATATATATATATATATATATCTATATATATATATATATATAGATATCTATATATATATATATATATATATATCTATATATATATATATATATATATAGATATATATATATATATCTATATCATATATATATATATATATATATATATATATATATATATATATATATATATATATAGATATCTATATATATATATATATATAGATATCTATATATATATATATATATATATATATATATATATATATATATATCTATATATATATATATATATATATCTATATATATATATATATATACACACACACACACTTACTAGTGCAATAACATACTGAGGTTTAAAATATACACATATATTTTAAACCTCAGTATGGTATTGCAATATTAAGTATATATATATATATATATATATATATATATCTGTGTGTGTGTGTGTGTTTAATATACATATATTTAATTTTATTTAACCCTAAAAATAGTGACGAGTATGATAGGGTAAATTGATGCTTTAATGATATAATAACATTACTTTTTATAAATGATATTAAATTAATCACCTTAAATGGTCCTTAGATGCATAAATTTAATAAAGTATGATATAACTTAAAAATAGTTTACATAAAGGAAAAGATCATAATATTTAATCAACAAGAGATATATTAACTTTCCTTCCATAGCTTTATTAAAAAATTTAATAATCAACCTTACAACTTATTACTTAAAAAATTTCAAACTTTCTTTAATCCATAAAGAAGATATTACAAGAGAACTATAATGAGATATATTTTGAAAACAAGTCATTTAAAACATGTAAGAATACCAAGAGCTCCTCTTGAATCCTGCAATGAAATCACATAGGCTAACCATGGAGGCTTACCTCCCAGCCTAGGCATTTTCAAAGCCACCCCTGAGCTAGGAGTTTTAGAAACAACAAGTGACAAAGAGTTCCATATACAAACAAAACAAACAGACATAAACATTAAGAATTCCCATCCAAGGTTTAAATAGGTCATTGAATAGGCCCTGATACTAGGGGTGAAGAGGACTCAACTCATGAGGATATAACATATGAGAAAACAAAACAATATGCAGAATAGACCACACATGGGCACTCATTCCATCATTTTAACACTTCCTTAAAACATCCATGGATATAAGCCATCAAAACTTATCCTTATAACCCCCAAACTCCCTTGGCATGATTGGCATCATGGGTACTTTCTCACCAATGTACATCCCTCCATACATGGGAGACTCTGCACACCAGGCAGTCACTAATCCTTCACCCCTTCAAGGTTAATCTTCCCTCCCAATGGTGAGTGTGCCTTGAAGAAACCCAAAAAATATACATCACAAATTAAAAACAAAACTCACAAACCTCCATGGAAACCCATGGAGTTTGAACATAAAACCATAAAAGTTCATTAAAGCATCCTAAAGCTTGTTACATGCATAAAATAATTACACCACAATGTGCTAAATAATTCCAACCTTAAGTCCAAGCTCAAGGTGAAAATGAGGAATTGAAAGAAGCTTTATCCCTTTATACTTTTCTCCTTCTCCAAATCTCCTTTCAAAACTAGGTGTCTCTAAGAGTAGAGAGTGGGTGAACAACCTTCACTTTCCTCCCAAATACCCCTAAAAAGGCTCTAGCCTAAGAATATCTGATTCTAGCATTAATGATGAAGCCTCTAGAGTCTTCCCTTCTACTTCCAAGTGAAGACCCTCATAAATGGAGTTTAAGAATCACATGGGAAGGGTTAAATACTTTCCCAAATTCCTCAAACTCTCTCATTTTCGCCGCTTTGAAAAGGGGATATTTTAGGGGTGTCATAAATGAGTTCAAGGGCTCTTAATGGGTCAAAAATGACTCCTAACCCCTATGATACCAAGTAGGGTAGTCAAAAATAACTCTAACTACCTTCTAGAAGCCTATTTGGCCCTCCTAAACTCCACTTGAAGTTAACCTACGAAATTCAGCTTCGTTGACCCAATCTAATCTTCCTAAACCTTAGGGTAAGCATGGGTACTACACTAGGTAACTCTTGGGTCATGGCTAGGTCTATCCTAGTTACAGTTAACAGCCATGCCAACTCACAAGGACATATGCGTCAAGTGACACCACATAATTACATTAGGCATGACCCATTTAACATTTATAAAACCAAATTAAATACAATAATGCAATATACTTTCATGAATAAAATACATTACAATGAGGTCCATGTCTCTTTGTAGACATGACCTTAGCATTACGGTGAATACACATAGGTTCATTTCTGAAACCCCATTTTAGTACCATGTTCAACTTCCTGCACACTCATTTCACACTCATTAGGTCCAATAAATCCACATGTAACTTAGTAAAATTCATAATGTAACACTCATAACACTTACATCTGCATTTTAATGACTAAAAGGTAAATTAAACAATATTTTCATCTAGTTCATATACAAAAAATTAATTCTTAATCATTCTGCATCCTGATATATCCTAACATGTATATCCATCACAATACATCATTAACCTTAACCATGTAGATAAACTACATAACTAATCTTTAGGTATCACCTGAATAGGTTCACATCAAATCACAATGTATAATAACATAGTACAGGATCTTATAGATCCTAAAAAATAATATATGTTCAAGGAGTCTAAGAGTCTCAAATAGTATCAACTAAAAACATAATAGTGAACTATAGTGCTAAGCTATGGCGGGTTGGGGTAGGCCTCACATATACCCTCTCTAGGAATGAACTTCCTCCTAGATTTCATCAAAGAGGTGAGGGAACTGTGACCTCATCTATGTTACATCCTCCCATGAAGCTATGACCTCATCATATAAATCCAATAGGACCCTAACCTAGTCTATCTCCCTACCTTCAAGTGCTAGGGTCTATCAAGACAATATATGAAGGGGATCCAAAGCCATTTGTCTGTTTGACTCTACCTACAAGGCAT
Source organism: Chamaecyparis obtusa (assembly GCA_027943335.1). Taxonomy (NCBI): domain Eukaryota; kingdom Viridiplantae; phylum Streptophyta; class Pinopsida; order Cupressales; family Cupressaceae; genus Chamaecyparis; species Chamaecyparis obtusa. The sequence continues at coordinate 206,490 of BSBK01011103.1, read as the reverse complement.
GCCAATCTACCACATGAGTCTCATCATAAATATACTTCCTCAAAACTAAAACATGAAACACATCATGGATGCATGACAAACTAGGTGTAAAATCTAAATGGTATGCAACTGGTCCTATCCTCTCTAAGATCTCAAAAGGTCCAAAAATTCTAGGTGCAAACTTAGAGTCCTTTCCAAAATGGACTGGACACTTATGCGGTTGCACTCTCAAAAAGACCTTGTCTCCCACTAAATAGGCTTGATCTATCCTCTTCGCATCTACATACTTCTTATGTCTATCATGAGCCTCTTCAAAACACTACCTAATCAAGGTTACCTACTGCTCCATATCCCTGACTATATCAGGGCCAATGGAAATGTTGTCCTTGATCCTATCCCCACTAAGTGGTTTCCTCCAAAATCTACCATAAAGATCCTAGTAAGGAGGCATACCCAAGGATGTATGATGCCCATTGTTATAGTCAAACTCAACTAAATGTAGGTATTCCTCCCACCAAGTCTAATGGTCCATCACATACATGCGGAGCATGTCCTCTAACACCTGATTAACCCTTTTCATCTATCCATCTATCTTAGGATGATAGGTTGTACTAAAGTTGAGCTAGTACCCATAGCTACTTGCAATTCTCTCCAAAAGGCTAAAGTGAAGAGATAATATCTATTCAAGATGATCTTCCAAGGTATGCCATGTAGTCTGACTATATCTCAGAGTAAAAATTGTTTCACTGATGGTGTGGTAAAGGTAGTATGCACGGGTGAAAAATGAGCCACCTTGGTCAACTTGTCAACTATCACCATGATGGCATCATGACGGTGAGATGACATAGGAAGACCGACAATGAAGTCCATAGAAATTGTGTCCCACTTCCACATTGGTATCTCATGAGGCTGAAGAATACCACTTGGATGTTGGTGTTCTGCCTTTAGCCTATGGCATTCTAGGCACTTAACTACCAACTCAACAATATGCATTCTCATGCCTAGCCAATCATATAACTATCTCAAGTTGGCATTCATCTTCTTATCTCTAGGATGCACTGCATAAGGGGCTCTATGGGATTCTAGCATTAAAAACTCATGCAATCCTCTAGAAGGTATATATATGTTTCCTCTATGACATAAGAGTCCATTAGACTGCAATGTATACTCTACACACTTCTCCTCAAGGGGTATCTGAGATCGAATCAACTTTCTAAAATATGCATAAATCTTATCTTCATGTAAGTGATGAAGAATATGATCTCTCAAATTCATGCATGTGGACATAGAAGAAATCTCATGTCATCTCCTACTCAAGGCATCTATGACAACGTTGTCTTTCCCCTTGATGTAATGAACATAAAAATCACATTCACATAAGAACTCCATCCATCTTCACTTTCGAGCATTAAGGTTTGGCTGAGTGAAGATGTACTATAGACTCTAATGGTCTGAATGAAGTTCAAACTGATGTCCTAAGAGGAAATGTCTCCATCTTACTAAGGCATGCACCACTGCTGTAAGTTCAAGATCATAGGTAGGGTAGTTGAGCTTGTGAGTCTTCATTTTCCTAGACTCGTAGGCTATACCTCATGTACCATGCATAAGAACTACCCGTAACCCATCTAAGGAAGCATCTGTGCAAAATATAAATCCTACTGAAGGTTTTGGCACAACAAGATTGAGTGTATTGGTCAATGCTCTCTTGATTTCTTGAAAGACTCTATCACACTTCCTAGTCCACTCAAAATTTTTTCCCTTTCACTGAAGAGAAGTGATGGGGTGTGCCACTTGAGATAACCCCTCAAAAAACCATCTATAATAACTGGCCACACCCATGAAACTTCTCACCTCAGTCATAGTGGTAGGTGGTGGCCAATTCATAATGGCATCAAACTTTGACAGATCTACTAAGATCCCATCACCAGATATCACATGACCCAAATATTTGACCTATGATCTGAAAAATACACACTTCAACAAGCTATCAAATAATTGATTATCCCTAAGGCACTGCAAGAATTTTCTTAGGTGCTCTTCATGCTCTCTCATTCCTTGAATAGATTAATATGTCATCAAGGAATACCACCACAAACTTGTCAAGGAATTTACTAAATACCATATTCATAAGACTCATGAATATAGTTGGGGCATTTGTAAGACCAAATGGAACCATAGTGAACTCAATAGTAGCCATATCTGGTGTGGAATGAGGTCTTGTGAATATCACCATTGACTATCCTCAATTGTGGATATCTTGAATTAAGATCTATCTTGTAGAACACTCTGGCACCCTACAACTAATCAAATAGGTCATCAATCCTAGGAAGTGGATATCGATTCTTAATGGTTACTTTGTTCAACTGGCGATAATCCATACACAACCTAAGATATCTATCTTTCTTCTTTACAAAGGTCACAAGTGCACCCCAAGGAGAAACACTAGGAAAAATATGTCCTTTCTTTAATAGTTCGTCAAGGTGCAACTTAAGCTCCTTAAGATCATTAACTTGGTCATCCTATAAGGTGCTTTGGAAATTGGTTCAGCCCTTGGTATGAGATCTATGTGAAAATCAACTTCCCTATGATGAGGCATGCCAGGTACCTCTGAAGAAAACACATCTACATATTCTTGCAAAAGTGGATGGTCATCTAGTGAGGCTTCTTATTCTGCCTTATTCTCCCTATCACTAATGGCAATGGAAAATAGCGAACATACCTTCCGCATGCTTCTCTTAAATTGCATAGCGCAGATCACACAAAGGGATATAGGTCTCTGGATTCCATAAATCATATTATCATTTCCATCATCATCCAAGCATTCAATCAACTTCTTACAAGAATCTATCTTGGCCTTGTGATCATATAGCTAATCCATTCCAAGAACTAGATCGTACGATCTAAGAGGTGTAACTTCAAGGTCTACTAAGGTGGTTAAGCCACCACTATAGATTAGACATTCTCTAACCATTGAGGTAATAGATACTATAGCTCCTAAAGCTAACTCAACTTCCCACCTAATATCTTGCCTAGTTGCTACTAGCATGAAATGATCCACAACCAATGGAGAAACAAAGGGTTTAATAGATCTAGTATCAAATAGGATAGAAACATCAGTAGCTTTGATTGTACCCTAAGACTACCACTTCTTGGGCTTTGAGCCTTGCTGACACTAAGGTGTTTTTTATCTCTAGTTTTGTTGAGGCTATTTCTTCTATTGAGGTTGTGAGGTTCTAAATGACCCTGAAGAGTTTCTATGATTCCCCTTCCAAGGGGGCTTCTCATAGCCAAAATTTTGTGGTGCGGTATTATGATAGTGAGACCCCCTTTACTATCTCCTCATCTACCAAGGCTCTTTCACTGGTGAACTCTAAGTCTCTTGGTGGCACCACATGTACCATGCCTACTATAGATGGGTTCAATCCTTTAATGAATTGGTTGACTTGAAGTTTCTCATCCCTCATATACTTGACATAAGGGAGGAGGTCTATAAACTTTCTCTCATACTCAACCACTAAAAGTCCTCTCTACTGCAGGTCATAAAATTTGTACCTATGTGACACTGTCTAAACTTCTCCGATAGATATATGGCCCTAAACATCTGTAGGAAGGTATCCCATGCCAGGGTGTCAATTAACAAATTTCCCTTGATTTCCTTGTGTTTCCACCAAGTGGAGGCTCCTCCTCTAAGGAGATGAATATAAAAGAATGATTTGAGATTTCTCTCATAAGGGCACAACCCAAAAAATTGCTCAAGTGACAAAAGCCAAGACTCAACCTCTATCCCATCTTTGGACCCCATGAATAGTGGTGGATATAGTTGCATTAGCTCTTTGATTTGATCACCTACATCAGGGGGTGCTCTATCATAGCTATGAACCTCAATCCTGGGTGGAGGCTCTAGTCCACCAATGGACCCAATCTCCTGATTAGTCTATCCCTTAGCGAACCTAGGAGGGGAATCCTACTGCATTCCTTGGATGAGGACCCACGTCCTTCCAATCCTTGCTACACATTCTACTATACAATTGGAGGCAATCGATTAAAGATAATCCCAACTAGGTTTTGGAATGCTTGTAGAAAATCTATATTCATATTTGGAGGTGGTTCAAGAGGTGGACCCTGGTCCCCTCCTCAAACTTCTATCTTAGACTATACCTCCTCTCAAGATACAAAGATATGTCTATGACCTCATCCACATCCATGTCCACGGTCTAGTCAAGTGAGTGATGCCATCCTACACAAAAAGTTAAAATGTTTAGCACCTACACAGTGGATTATGTTCCCAATATTAACTAACTTAGGACCTGTGGGTTATGGGGCTATAAATATTAATATAATCTCCTTAAGTTTATTTAAGTTTATCCTTATTAAAGTAATATTAAATAGAAGGACCATAAAACTTACTTTTTTTGTTTCCTTCTAACTTAAGATTTGAAGAGAAATATTTAAATTTTAAGTAGCATTTAATTATAAACTTAATAAGGTAAAATTATTAGATACAACAAAATGCAAGGAAGGTAAGGTAATTCCAATAATATTAACAATTAGGTAAAAGTAGGGATTCTTTCCTTTTTTCTTTATTCAACAAAAGTAACCTTTACAATTTTACAACTTTGCCTATATCAAAATTTTCAACGAGATACATCCTGCCTTTATAAAGTAATTTACAAGGGAAAATTTATAGAATGTATTATGGAAACAAGCCCAACAAGACTTTTTCTAAATCACCAAGAGCTCCACCATAATCCTACAAGAAAACATAGGTTGACCATGGAGGCTCACCTCCCAACCTAGGCCTTTGCAAGGCCACCCCTGAGCTAGGGATTTCACAAACCAATAGGTAACAAGGATTTAAACACAAAACTTACAAAAATACATAAAAATGAAAGTTCCCATACCAAGGTTTACTAGGCCACAAAAGTAGGACCTGAAACTATGGGTGAAGAGACTCAACACACGAGGAGATAGCCAACCTAAAACAAATGCAATATGTGGAATAGGCCACACATGGGAACTCATTCCATCATTTCCAAAACTTTCTCAATGGACATACATGGCGACATGCCTCAAAACTTCTCCTTATGACCCCCAAATTCCCTTGACATAATTGACATCATGGGGACTGGCCCACTCATGTACATCCCTCTATACATGGGAGACTCTGCACATCATGAAAAGTCACAATTCCTTTATCCCATAAAAGTTACTCTTCTCTCCGAAGCATGAGTGTGCCTTGAAGAATCCCACTATAATGCAACACAAAACTAACACAAGACTCACAAACCTCCATGGAAACCCATGGAGTTTGAACATAAAAACCACAAAACTCCATTAAAGTATCCTAAAGATTTTATATGCATAAAAATATCTACACTACAAAATGCTAAAGAATACAAACCTTAAGTCCAAGCTCAAGGTGAAAATAAAGAATTGAAAGAAGCTTTCTCCCTTTATGCCTTTCTCCTTCTCCAAATATCCTTCCAAAACTAGGTGTCTCTAAGAGTAGAGAGTGGGTGAACAACCTTCACTTTCCTCCCAAATCCCCCTAAAAAGGCTCTAGAATAATAATATCTAATTCTAGCATTAATGAGGAAGCCTCTAGAATCTTCCCTTATCCTTCCAAGTCAAGACCCTCATAAATGAAGTTTAAGACTCTCATGGGAAGGAAAAGATACTTTGCCTAAATTCTTCAAACTCTCTCATTTTCGCACTTTGAAAAGGGGATATTTTAGGGGTGTCATGAATGAGTCCAAGGGCTCTTAATGGGTTGAAAATGACCCCTAACCCCTAAGGTACCAAGTAGGGTGGTCAAAAATAACCCTAACTACCTAAAGCCTATTTGGCCCTCCTAAACTCCACTTGAAGTTAACCTATGAAAATCAACTCCATTGACCCTATCTAATCTTCCTAAATAGTAGGGTAAGCATGGGTACTACACTAGGTAACCCCTGGGTCATGACTAGGTCTATCCTAGTTACATTTACTAGCCATACCAACTCACAAGGACATAGGTGTCAAGTGACACCACATTATTACATGTGTGGCTCCCACTGTGCCTTGACACAGTGGCTATAGCCATTGTGCGCGGCCCCTAAGGAGATGGGATCGGGATAGGGCTTCAAGCAACCCCTTCCCCTATTCCTGTAACACACAACACTAAAGAAAATTTTAAAATATAATTATTTTCTATGAAATATAAATTTAGTTTTTTGTTTTTTTTTCTAAGTATAATAAATATTTATTATTAGAAAAGGGGTTTCGGTGGAATGAAAAAAAAGTTAAGTTATATATATATATATATATATATATATATATATATATATATATATATAGATATCTTCAGAAAATGGAAGCACTTCTACTTAGGACTGGTTTAGCCCTCTGAGTATGTGGTTTGGGGTCATGTCAAATGCCTTGAATGGGTCTTTGACTTGGATCTAGTTTTTCCTAGGTCCTTCCCTATTTTCACTTCTTTCCTACCTATTTATGGTATCTTGCTCTAAGATTTTGAGGTTCTTGACCTCAGGGTCAAGTTTGACCTTCTGGGTCAGGCTCAACCTTGACCCTGACCCAAGGTCTAAATTTCAAATTCCAAGGATTTTCGGATGTCGGGGTTTGGAAATAATTCTTTCCCACTTCTAGGTTGGCTGCTTCAGGCTTTGAAATGGTGGCTCCTAAAAGAGATTTAATATAGGTCCACTTCTAAGGGTAAGAGCCTAATGGGAATTTATTTCTCATATTTTGGCCTCTCTACAAGTTGGTGTCCTAGACTAGTATATAAGGAAGCCTTCTCTTATTTTAGGGAGAAAAAGAAAACAAAAAGAAGGGGAAAAAGAAGAGGAAAAGAAAAGGAAAAGGGAAGAAAAAAAAGGGGGAGGATCATCTATGCATAATTTATAAAAGTGAGCATTCCAGCATTCAAGATTCAATTCATCAAGGAGATCTATTGGTGGCCATTGAAGGATTCAAGCTCTATGGAGCCCTCTTGTTGAATATTTCTCCATCCATATCCATTCAAGATTCTTCCTATTCCAAGATCCATTCAAGATTGGTGTTGAATATCTAAAGACAATTGATTTGAGACATCCTACATCCTACAATTCTACATCCATTTGGAGTCTCCATACTTGTGGATTCAAGGATTTGAATCCTCCACAAGAGTTTCAACATAAGTAAGGTGAATTATTCTATTTACTTTGTTTATTACTGTAATTTCAATTCTATTTCAAGGTTAATTCCAAAATTGGGGTTTGACAAAGGAAAAACCCTCATCCAAACAAAAAAGCCATTTTTATTGCAGGTGTAGTTCCAAAACAATGAATTACAGAGCAGATTTAGATACCCTTTTCGGAAAACTTTTGGGATCCATGAATAGAATTTCCGTTGGAGCAGTATAGGTAAAGGTTGACATAAAGGGGCACGATTACACCCCGACATATTTGGGTCAAGGTCAACTTGGTTCAGAAAATAAAAAGATTAATGGGTTTTCTCTATCTCTTTATTTTTGTTCCAGGGAAGGTTGTAGAATTTCCAAAAACTCAGTATAGACACTAGAAAACAACAATTTCCAGATCTTCTATACTTTGAGGTTAGTATTTTTCTTCAATTCATTTCAATTAAGATTTTAATACTCTCTTCCAAAATGAAATGTAAGGTTTTCCTCTTTCTTCTTATTAATAATTGATTGATTCATTTATGCATTGACCATTTTCTTGTGGTTAATCAATTTGATCTTTCCTTTGGAAATTTGGGGTCAAGAAGAGAATCTTACCTTCCCCAATTCTTCTATATGTAAAGGATATTATTTACATGTTTGTGAACACAACACAACATAACAAATCACAATCATTCATTTTTTTTTATTCTTTACATTTTGGTGAACCCGCTTACGACAACTCTTTCTTTTGTGGTGTTAGATTTACATTTCATGTTAGATCTTGCATGTATATTGGATTATCCTTCTTTTATGTTCTTGCATTTACATTTCAAAAATAAAACAAAAAATCATATAAAGAAAAAATTAAAAAAACATTTATTTGGTCATGCCTTGTGTTTTTGTAATTTAGTTCATTTTCATTGCATTGGTGGATGAGCTTTACTACCTCTGGTCCTAATTATAATATCCCTATTAGAAGAAGTCATAGACTTATGGGTTCCTTTGATCCTGAGTCTTCCTCTTCTTTCCTTAGGATCCCAGATGACAATTTGATCACTCATTATTCTAATCCTACTATGGAGCATAACTCTTGTCACTCATCTCATGATGAGGATGATGCTTTAAGAGTTCCTCCTGAACAAGTCCAAAAACTTTCAAATAAACTTGATAAAATGGGAAATTGGCTTATTCAATAAAACCATAATCAAGATTCTATTCAAGCTATAGAGGCTCTTAAGAAATTTCTTTAGGATAGTGATCAAGGTGTTAATCTCTTGCATGGTATCACTCATCTTGTGCATTTAAATATCAAACCTTTAGCTCAAGAAGCTCAAGATCTAGGATTCACTCCTTTTGTCACTAGTGTGGAACCTTCTTCCATTCCTTTACCTAGCATTCCTACTTATACTCCTCCTTTAGTGACTCCATCTCTTCCATGAGTGTTCTACTGGTGTCTCTGCATACCTCAAAACTTTCTTACCATTGTGTTCCTTTTGCCTATTCCAACCATCTTCCAAATGTGGTTCCAAGTATTCCACCACTTGTGTCTTCCATTCCCACTACTTCCTACAATTTCCCTAGTGTTTATAATGTTTATAATGTTTATATGCATCCTATTTCTTCTAATGATTCCACAATCATTATTCTGGCTCAAACTGTGTCCTCTTTACAAAACAACTTGCATCCTTAACTCAATCCAAGTTTAGTATTCCTACATGTGACATGGGTAGTCCTTTATCCCTAGACATTATTCATGCTCCTAATCCCAACAAGTTTCAAAAAACTAAAAAGTATTTCAAGATAAATAAGCAATAAAATGCAATTTTTGATCAAGTTGTTGTTGCATCTAATAATGTCACTTCTGCATCCACTGCTTTTCATCTGAATCATATGTTTAATACTCTTTCTAAATGTTTACATTCTATTATGAGTAAATTATTGAATGATAATATGATTACTTTGTCTCCTATTCAACCTCTTTTACCTACTACGATGGCATCCAAATCCTTTGATCCCAAAGCCTTTTGTCAATACCATCGTGAGAATGGCCATGATACTGAGAAGTATTATTCTCTAAAACATAAGGTTCAAGACTTAATTGATTCTAATGCTTTATCTATTGATAATTTTGATGGTAGTGGGAACAAATCTATCTCTCATCCTAATCAAAACCTCCAAATCTATATGGATCCTTTGCCTACACATGATACTAATACCATTGCTCAGCCATCTTTTTGTGGATATTATTTATGATTTGAAAAGATGGATGATCTCAATCATATTGTTAACCATGTGGAGAATGTTTTTTTGTCTCAACTTGTATCTCCACCCAAACCTTACTCTCAACCTCAACTTCAAGTTCCACCTCAACCTAAGCATAAACCAAAACATCAACCTAAACCTCAAAAACAACCTAAGAATAAAAGACCTAGGGTACTCTTGATCACCTTTGATGATTCTGAGACTATTAAAGCTCCTAATGGTCCCCTCTACATTTATGTTAGGATTTATAAGATACCTACACATGGTTTTCTTATTGATCCTACATCCTTAGTCAATGTCATTAATGAATAAAACCATTTTATAAAGAACTTACAATGTGATTGTTATGATACATCAAATGTGTGGATCCAAACTTGTAATGGTTTTCTCTATCCATCATTTGGTTCTATTAACTTGCCTGTTGAACTTTGTGCTAAAGTTGTGGACACTACCTTCGTTGTTGTCCCTGCTTCTGATTAGTTTCAAGTTAAGCTTGGTTTTCCTTGGTTGAATTCCATGCATGTCATTGCTTCTCTTATCCATAAGTGTATTAAATTAATTCATGATGAAGAAGTGAAGATAATTAATCATAGCTTATATCAACCTTCTAAGCCTAGGGATTGTGATACCCTTGACTTATTCTGGCCTTCATTACCTAATTCATGTTCTTCTCGACCTGATAACCTTTTTTACTCATATCAAGCCTATAAACATCGCAAGATTATTGAGTTAAACATATCTTAGATGGATCTTAACCATGGTCTTTCACCTATGCATTCCATACCTCTTTTATCCATTTCTTCTAGTTTTGTTAATCAAGCTCCTAGTGTTTCTTTTCAGCCTACTAAGAATCCTACTAATCCTCCTATAGAACCTATAAAGGAACTGGTGGTTGTTCCTCCTAGTTCTCAACATATTTCAAACAAGACAAAATGTAACCGATCTGCCAATGAACATCGTAAGAATCATTGGGCTCAAGCTAAGGCATGTGCCTTTGTTCTTCAAAGTTCTTTAGCTTCTCTTGACTAGCCTATGCTTGGCGTGTTGGAAGAAGTTAATGTTAATAATGATGTTAAGATGAATGATTATGATGATTCTATTTCGATTAATCTTGATGAAGAAGATACTCTTGATGATCCTAATGATGCTAATGATGAATATGAGACTATTGAAATTGATATTGATTTGCCTAATATGCTTTCAACACAATTCATAATTACACCTAGTATCAAACATCACGATTCTCAAGAGGATCCTTGTTTGGAACTGGCTATTATTCCTACTTTGTTAGATATAGTCCCTCTCATGAGCCTCCCACCTTACCTAAATGATATAGACCAAGATGGGGAGGGTAGGTGATGTGCTTGATTGGCTTGTCCTCCATGGTATTTTTTTGTGTTTTTTCTAGTTGTATTATGTTTCTCTCGTAATGTGTTTGCTAAATGTTTGTTAGATTGTTTTATACGACCCTTGTTACTTTCTTGGTACAAGGTGATAAAGGAATCAAAATTGTTGTACTATTCCACTACATGTATCTCTATTATTATATATGTTGATTTCATGTTATGTTGTACCTATGCTATTGTTAATAAATGTTTTCCTTACATGTAGTCCACTTCGATTTGCAACTTGGTAGCACTAATTATTTTTGGTCTCCATGTTGTGGTCTGAAAAGACTCTTCTACATAACTCTTACATTTTCTTTCCTCCATTATGATTGTAGTTCTACTTTCTTTGGGGAATGATGTCAATTCATTTGAAATAATATCATATATATACATATTATCTTATGATCACATTGAACCCATGGTAGGTAGATCCCTTCTATGTTTTATGTATGTTTATGTGGTATTTCCCTTGATTTTTCTTTACTTGGGGGCATCTCGTAGTGGAAACATAATCAGTGGAGTTGTTTATGTTTTTGTTCAAGGAATTGCTCCTATTAAAGTGTTAGAAATGAGTTTAACATGGAGGCATATGCTCTACTCACTTTTTGCACACACACACTTCCAAAATATTTTCAGACTTAAAAACTCTTTTTTTTCTCCCTTTATGGATTAGAGACTAATCTTTAAAGAATGGATTTTTACCTTATAGGATCTCTTGATCCCTCCAATTTCAATTTACAAATTTTTGATCCCTTATGTTTGGAAGGTGTCGTTAAGACTGGATCTCTCTTGTTTTGGCTTTGCTCTTTTGGAATAGAATATTCCTAAGGGTGAATCCTTGATGGGTTGACTAGTGAGTAACCACATTCACTAGGTAGTTCAAATCCATCTTTCCAGTTGCACTATTTCCTTTTCATGTGATTCACAATGGGACATAGGTTCTCATTGGGCAAGATAATCACACCCTCTTCACTCTTTTTTCTAGTGATGTCTCTCTTATTGTAATCTTGGGGTTGACAAAGACTTGAGTCCTTGGGGGCTTGAGGATTGCTTTGTCCCTTTCATTTCAATAAGATTTTATTTTTCTTTGTGATCTCCTTTACCAAGAGTTTGCATTGAGTCCATACTCTTGCTAAAGTGGGTCCTAAATGGATCATCAAAAAATGGAAGCACGTCCATTTAGGACTGGTTTAGCCCTCTGAGTAAGTGGTTTGGGGTCATGTCAAATTCCTTAAATGGGTCTTTGACTTGGATCTAGTGTTTCCCCTATCCTCCCCTATTTTCCACTTTTATCCTACCTATTTTTGGTATCTTGTTCTAAGATTTTGAGGTTCTTGACCTTAGGGTCAAGGTCAACCTTCTAGATCAAGGTCAACCTTGACGTTGACCTAGGTCAGGGTCAGCCTCAACCTTGACCCAGGGTCTAAATTTCAAATTCCAAAGATTTCCAAATTTTGGGGTTCGGAAAGAATTCTTTCACTCTTCCAGGTTGGCTGCTTCAGGCTTTGAAATGGTGACTCTTAAAAGACATTTAATATAAGTCCACTTCTAAGAGTATTAGCCTAATAGGAATTTATTTCTCAAATGTCAGCCTTTCTAAAAGTTGGTGTCCTAGACTAGTATATAAGGAAGCCTTCTCCTCTCATTTTAGGGAGAAAAAGAAAAGAAAAAGGAGAAAAAGAAGAGGAAAAGAAAAGGAAAAGGGAAGAACAAAGAAGAAGGGAGGATCATCTATGCATAATTTATCAAAGTGATAATTTGAGGATTCAAGCATTCAAGAATTCAAGATTCAATTCATCAAGGAGATCCTTTGGTAGCCATTGAAGGATTCAAGCTCTATGGAGCCCTCTTGTTGAAGATTTCTCCATCCATATCCATTCAAGAGTCTTCCTATTCCAAGATCCATTCAAGATTGGTGTTGAAGATCTAAAGGAAATTGATTTGAGACATCCTACATCCTACAATTCTACATCCATTTGGAGCATCCATACTTGTGGATTCAAGGATTTGAATTCTCCACAAGGGTTTCAACCTAAGCAAGGTGAATTGTTCTATTTACTTTGTTTATTACTGCAATTTCAATTCTATTTGAAGGTTTATTATGAAACCAGGGTTTGAACAAGGCAAAATCCTCATCCAAACAATAAAACCATTTTTCTTGCAAGTGCAGGTGTGGAACAAGGAATTACAAAGCATATTTGGATACCCTTTTTGACAAACTTTCAGGATTTGCGAACAGAATTTTCATTAGAGAAGTGTAGGTCAAGGTTGACATAAAAGGGCATGATTATGCCCCCGTATTTGGGTCAAGGTTGACCTGGTTCAGAAAAGAAAAATATTTTTGGGTTTTCTCCATCTCTGTGTTTCTGTTCCAAGGCAAGTTGCATAATTTCCAAAAACTCAGTACAGACATCAGAAAATAGAAAATTCCAGATATGCTATACTTTGAGGTTAGTATTTGTCTTCAATTTATTTCAATTAAGATTTTAACACTCTCTTCCAAAATGGAATGTAAGATTTTCCTCTTTCTTCTTATTACTAATCGATTGATTCATTTATGCATTGACCATTTTCTTGTGGTTAATCAATTTGGATATTTCCTTTGGGAATTTGGAGTTAAGAAGAGAATCTTACCTTCCCCAATTCTTCTATATGTAAAGGAAATTATTTACATGTTGGTGAGCACATCACAACATAACAAATCACAATCATTTATTTTTATATTCTTTACAATATATATATATATATATATATATATATATATATATATACATACATATACATATACATATACATATACATATACATATATATATACATATACATATATATACATATATACATATATATATATATATACATATATATATATATACATATATATATACATATATACATATATATATATATATATATGTATATATCTATATATATATATATATATGTATATATGTATATATGTATATATGTATATATGTATACATATATACATATATACATATATATATGTGTGTGTGTGTGTGTGTGTGTGCGTGTGTATATATATATATATATATATATGTATATATATATGTATATATTTATATCTATATGTATATATATATATCTATGTATATATATATATATTCAATTTTATTTAACCCGAACAATAATGATGAGTATGATAGGGTAAATTGATAAAAGGAATCATTTTCTTTACTTTACATTTAAATTAATTTTCCACCCTTCTTAATTGAGTATCAAACTTTAAAAACTCATCAATTTGATAACCTAATAATTACATCATTTACTTATTTTAATTTTCTAGTATATTCAAACTCATTCTTTGATGTTTTAATGATATAATAACATTAATTTTTATAAATGATATTGAATTAATCACCTTAAATGGTCCTTAGATGTATAAATTAAACAAAGTATGATATAACTAAAAAATAGTTTACACAAAGGAAAAGATCATAATATTTAATCAACAAGAGATATATTAACTTTCCTTCCATAACTTTATTCAACAATTCAATAATCAACCTTAAAACTTATTACTTTACAAATTTCAAACTATATAGGATAAAATATGGACGGGGTCCTAGAACAATGGTTTGCACATAAAAGAGACCCCAAAGCTAATAATTTACACATACATTTGAATTGTAAGTAATAGAATGTAAATCTGGAAATAATTGAAATTAGATAAAATAAGATACATACCTCATGATGAAATTAATTTGGAAATACCTATTTTCTGGTGCTTGTGTATAGTTTCAGGGAATTCTGCAACCTGTCCTAGACTGGAAATGCCGAGATGGAGAAAACATAGAAAACTTTTGTCTTTTTGGAAATAGGTAGTCTTTGACCCTGATAAACGGTCAAATACTACCTCAAGATTTTGAAGGTCAACTTTGACTTTGTTTTTAGATCTTAGAAGTTTGGTGAAAAGGGTATCTAGATTTTTACTTTAATTCACCATCCCGCACCTATACCTGTAAGAAAAATGGTTTTTTTTGTTTCAGGAGGGGTTTGCCTTAGTCAAACCCCGGTTTGGAATCAACCTTAATAATGGAATTGAAATAGAGAATGCTAGCAAGTAGTAGAAGTATATCTAACAACGAAGCTATGATATTCAATAGATATGCAATTGTATTTCAAATGTAATCAAATATGTTAATATGAAAGCTTGGAATCAACACTAACAAATGTAAATCTTTACCTCCATGATTGTATGCTTGGAGTCCACCTTGAGGGAAGAATGAATGGATCTTGAAGATGAAAAAAGGATATTGAAGGAAGATCACACCACCATGATGGCTAGATCTAGGGTTTTGAATGATGAATGCTTGAATGCTTGAACTAAATCCCTTCAAAGGCTTGAATGCTTGAATCATTGATCTTCAATGGAGAAGAGGACTTGAATGGATGAAGAAGACTTGAATGCTTCCTTGAAAATTCTTGATGAAATGTTTTCTTGATCTTTCTTGAGATCTTGAGAGATGATATTGCAAAACTTTGATATGAATTGATCATGAAAGTGGATGGAAACTTGATGGAGAAAATGAGAGAGGAAGGCCTCCTTTTATAGCGATTTAGGGAACCATCCTTTAGAGTAGCCACCTTGGGGAAATACATTCCAATTAGGCCTCAACCCTTTAGGAATGGACCTAAATTAAATATAATTTAAGAGTTTACCATTTCGGAGACCAAAACAACCAACCAGGAAGTGGGAAAACAATTCTTTCTGAAACCTGACATCTAGAGATCACAGGACCTTGAAACTTGAATCCGGGGTCAAAGATAAGGTCAAACCTAACCTAGGTTAAGGAACAGGTCATCCTTGACCCTCACAGTCATCCTTGACCCCTTAAGGTCATCCTTGACCTTGAGGTCATAGATCTCAGGGTCTCAGTCTAGGATGCTAGGAAAATGCTGCCAAGAAGTGGAAAAAGGGGCAGAATCAAGGCAGAGTGTTAGGAAGAGGCACAAAATCATATTATGAACATGATAAAGTCTAGGAGGACCTATTTGTATGTCCTACCTAGAAAATAGAGCTATAGAAGAGGGAAATTAAGGAGAATCTTCAGGATCCTAACCTTAATTTCACCTAGAATGAAGGAATCAAGTGCATAAAAGAAGTGGAAGATGGGGAAAAAGCCAAATCAAAGAAAAGACCAATTCAAGGCATTTGACATGACCCCAAACCACTTAGTTAGAGGGCTAAATTCTCTCAACATGTAAGTGCTTCCATTTTAAGATGATACATTAAGTCCCAACTTTAGCAAGAGTATGGACTCAATGCAAACTTTTGGTAAAGAAGAAGAAAGAGGAGATCCAAGTGGATTCACAATGAGATAAAATAAAACTTAGCTAAGGAAACAATCCCCCAGGCTAAGGATTCTAACTCAACATACACGCACGAGGGTGTGAAAAGATAAAACCAAAAGAATAGGGGTTAGTACTAAAAAACCCAAATCAATTAGCATAAGAAACCTCGCTAAGAAATATTTCTCATACTAATATCATATTTGGAAAGCTATCATAAAAGCATAAATGATTACATAAGAAAGAAAAGAGCAACACTATAAATAACAAATCTTCATGATCCAGTCCTACTAGCATGAAAGTGAAAAGAGAGAAAGGAGAAAGTGATTACCTCACCCAGTAAGATGCCCACCTTATCGTGAATCACCCTGGAGGGAGAGCCCAATAGGTTCACCCATAAACTATGCTTGCAATTGTAATGCATCTTTTGACAGCTCTTAGAATACCCATAGATCCACCTTCTTGTATCACTGTGAATATGAAATGTGTGTCTCCTTAGGATTTAGCAACTTATGCGTGTTACCTTCAAAAGATTTAACATATTGGAAATGCGTGTCCCTTCAGAATTTAGCAACTTATGTGTGTTACCTTCAAAGGATTTAGCATGCTACAAAATAAAAGCTTAGAACAAAAATACATAATATAGAATGAGGGAGGCCGTATATATGCCCCCCTCCTTAAGATGGAAAAAACATACTATTTTAACATGTTAAGGAAAGAAAAGAACAACTATAAAGCCTTCTTCAACATCAAGACAATATCCATAGACAACACCCAGTCCAAGCCGAGAAGGTCACAGCTCCTATGAGGCCATGGAAGGGATGAATGCAAAGAGATACATGCAAAAAGTGAAAAATTAACCCTTGTGAGGGATAGCACACTATTCAGTTTCCAAGGTAAGAGATATATCAACCATGGAAACCCAATGTCAAACAATGAAATAGATTGTGATCAAGGACATAGATCCTTAATGCAAACCAAAATTTTCATGTATGATTGGATATCACATAATAGATAAATACTACTTAACCAAGGAAAGAGGTGAATCTTGGGAAGACAAAGAAGAAGGAGATGATATCCTTGCCCCCCAAGTGTAGGAAAAAAGATGGAAGGGGACCTATTATATCACTCACAACACTATGCAAGACAACAAGCCGCCAAGAATTAGGCTAACATTGTTTACGTAATGTGCAGCTCTATAATAGGAACATAAATGTTATTTAGAGAAAATGGGATTGAAATACAACTCATTGCCACATGATATATAAATAACCTTACTATCGATGAGCTGCCTATTCTTATAATGTAAAGCTTATCATTCCTTAGTAGAGTGATCATGAAATCTATGATATAAACAAAAAGGAAGAGTCTTCAAGTATGGATTGTGTTTCTTTTTGCGTTTAGGTCTAGTAATCATCTTAGCTCGAAGGAGTTTAGGCAAAAGAACTTGGTCTAATTCCTTCACAGTTTCATCATGTTTTGAAGTGTTATTCGAGATGTTGTTAACATTGATTTGTTGTTGAGGATTAAATCCCAATCCATAAGAATGCTCATGCCCCCTAGTGTGTAAGGGCATTTGAATTCCCCTTTTATACTTACCACATCCTTGACTATTAAATCCTTGTTTAACTAGGAAATGATAACCAGGACCATAATGAGAAGCCATATCAAAAGGAGTCAATAAAACTTTAGTAGTCACTATGTCATCATTAGTAGGTTTGATATGTTCATTGTGGGTAGAAGCAGTGATAAAGTTATTACAAAGGGATTTAGAAGTAAAAACTCATTCAAATTCTCTTTGTTGCTTCATAAAATCAAGATCGTTAACCTTATATTCTCCAATAAAGGTAGGATTAAAATTCAAGGTTCCCCAATCATCATTAGGAAGAGCACTAGACAAAGAAGGATTTCTATTAGGAATAGGAGTAGTGTGATTTTGAATATTCAAACAAATATTAGGTGCATCATATGCATGAAGTGAATACATCTTGTTGTTATGTATAAAATTGACTTTATGGTGAAGGGTGGAAGGGATAGCATGCATCTCGTGTAACCAAGGTCTACCCAAAAGAAGGTTATAATTAAGAGGTCTAGGCATAACATGAATAGGTGTATTCGGGATGACCGGTCCTACTTTGATAGGTAAGGTAATGATGCCTAAAGTATTCTTAGCAATGTTATCAAAGCCACGTATAGGAACATTGTCAGGTTGAATAGTTGAAAGATTAGATTTCATCAATTTGAGCATGTCCATGCTACAAACATTAAGCCTAGATCCATTATCAATCAAGGTCCTACAAATGATACTTTTATTGATAGAAATAGCAACCATAAGAGCATCATATTGATTCTGAACTTCTTTAGAAGGTAAATCTTTTTGAGTAAATATAATGTCAGGAGCACCCGAGGTAGTATACATACATTGTAAGAAGTTATTGATGTTCTCTTGATTAGGAGGTGGATTAGGAAGAGTTGCTAGAGATTTTTTCAAGGCTTCATAGTAGGTAGGTCAAGTTTGAAGAAGCTCCCATAAAGAAATCTTGGTAGGAGTATTTTGCAATTGGGTTATCAAATCATACTTCTTGCTAGGAAGATGAGGTGGAGGAGGAAGAATGGGTTGAGAAGGTGGAAAAGAAGTAGAAACCACTAGATTAGGTTGAGGGTTATTCCTTGTATGATAAGTGTGAGCTATCGAATCTTGGTCATTGAAAGACTCTAAAGAGTCCATAGGTTTACCTTTGATAGTAATGCGAGGACAACCTTTGACAGTCAACAAGGATTTGGGATAAACCATATTAGCCGTCTAAACACTACAAATAGATTCACAAGAAGGAAGAAAAGAAGACACCCTAGGAGGAGATGAGGTAGGTTCTTGATTCTCTATAAGATCTTCACTAATAGGGAGAGCATTAAGGGAATTCATTTCATTCTCTGCTAATGCCTCATCACTATAAGGAATCCCAAATGGAGGTAAAGGATCTATAATGTCATCTTCTTTCATTAAAATGTTTGCATGTGTGTTAGAAAAAGAGTTATCATTATGTATGAATATGTCATTCATTAATAAATCACCCTCTTGTATCAAAGCTTCTTCATGAGGAGGGGATAAATCAATGTATTTATCCAAGGGATCATCCAAAATGGTTTCATGAGGAAGAGATTAATCAACAGCCAAATCCAAAGGTTCATCCCAAATTGGAGGATTATCATCCCTATCAATAAAGCACATTATAGGATCATCAAAACTCACTAAATCTTTATCCCTAAAGGGGAAAGAAAGTAAATTATACTCTAAAGTAGGCTCATAGAAAAGACATATATTAGGAGAAGAATTAACATCAATCCCTAACTCATCTTTGTAAAGGTCACTTGAAGAGGTTGTGAAGGAGGGTGAAATAGGAATAGGATCAATGGAGATCTCATTCAAATAATTTTCATCCTCACTTCCATGTACCTCATTAAGGGATCTATCATCTTTTGTAAGAAAGACATCATCAAAGTATTCAAAACAAAAATCATACATGTTGAACACAAAGTAATACTACAAGCATGAAAAATGTAAATATTTTTGTATTTTGAAAGAAATTTTGCATTTTTTTGTATTTTTGAAATTAAATGCAAGAACATAAAATCTAATGTTAAACAAAGGATCTAACACCAAAAAGAAAGAGTTGTCTGTCGCGGGTTCACCAAAATGTAATAAGATAAAGGTGAACCCACAAGATAATGCAAAGGGAGATCTAACACAATATGGCATCTACCACAAAAGAAAGGGGTAAGTATGTCAGGTTCACCAAAATGTATAGGATAAAATATGGATGGGGTCCTAGAACAATGGTTTGCACATAAAAGAGACCCCAAAGCCAATATTTTACACATACATTTGAATTGTAAGGGATAGAATGTAAATTTGGAAATACTTGAAATTAGATAAAATAAGATACATACCTCATGATGAAATTAATTTGGAAATACCTCTTTTCTGGTGCTTGTGTACAGTTTTGAGGAATTCTACAACTTGTCTCAGACTAGAAATGCCAAGACAGAGAAAACCCAGAAAAATTTTGTCTTTCTGGAAGTAGGTAGCCCTTGACCCCGATAAAAGGTCAAAGACTACCTCAAGATTTTGAAGGTTGACATTGACTTTATTCTCAGATCTCAAAATTTTGGTGAAAAGGGTATCCAGGTCTGCACTTTAATTTGTCATCCCGCACCTGTACCTACAAGAAAAATGGTTCTATTCGTTGGGAAGGGGTTTGCCTTAGTCAAACCCCAGTTTGGAATCAACCTTAATAATGGATCTAAAATAGTGAATGCTATCAAGTAGTAGAAATAGATCTAACACAGGGATAACTTTAAGGAACCCCCCCCCTCCTGAAAAGTATAAAATTGTGGTGAATCACATGTGATTTGGGTGAAAAAAAATTAATAGTGTTGGCAAATTATGCGTCAATCTATGGATATTTGGTGGTGAATTTTTTAATAGTTTACACAATTTTTATAAAAAAATGGCGATTAAATTTTAAAAAAAAAATAAATTTATTAATATTGATGGTGAATTATGTTTTGAAATATGGGTATTGGTTAGCGAATGTTTTAATAACAGATACCATTTTTATAAAAACATGGCGAAATTATTTTCTAAATAGTTGAATTAATTTATTTGTTAATTTATTTATTATTGGAAATTTGAATACTGACATGTTGCATCGGGTCCCACAGTCCCAGTCCCATCACCCATGACTATGATAATGATGTCAGACTCAAATGACAAATGTCTGTTGGATTTAATACGTATCAACGGCCAAAGATGAATTTCGGGCATATTGCTGGTCCTTATAACATTTACTGAAAACTATCAGCAGAAACATGACACATGTCATGTTTCCACCAATAGTTTTCAGTAAATGTTATAAGGACCAGCAATATGCCCGAAAAGTATCATTCTTAATTTGGCATTTATTAGATAGAAATAAAGTAAAGTTTTAATTAATGTACTGAGTATATTACCATTTACCATAGGCAATGTGTAGAATTAAATCAATGTATTAAGTATATTTATTATCATATCGATTTGAAATTTGAATTAATTATAGAATTAAAGCAATGTACTAATAGATACGTGTAATCTATTCATTACCTCGATAGAATAATTGGTTAGAGTTAAGGCGTGAATGAAAAGTAAAACGTCATCTCATCTTAGAGTTAAGGCTTGAAAAATTGTCGCATGATTGCATAGCCAGGAAATGGGCTATGTGAACATGCGACATACCTCCATGTCACCCTTCTACCTTGCCGTATGACCGCCACCACCAAAACATAGGGTTTGTCACATGATCGCAAAGCATGAAATTGGTTCATGCGAACATGCGAAAAACTGTCATGCCAGTCATAAATCTTGAAACATGCTGGCCAACCCACAAGACCCTCTGACCATGGCCCCATCGATAATTTCCATGTCTCCGCCACATCGACCAATCGGAAAATGCCGCATCACCATCTCCCACCGGGCTGAGGAATAGGTGTCAACCAGTCACATGATCGCATGTCAGAAGACTTTGACATGCGATCATGTGATAGCCACCCACAGGATGCCACATAATCACCAGCGGGACCACTGCCCTCCCCTCCAACGGACCCAGCACAAGAAGTAACCAGTCGCTTGGTCACATGTCAGAAATTTTTAACATGCGATCATGCGACAACTGAACATTTTACCAGCTCAGCCAATCACAACCTAACACCTCGAAAATGAATCATCACGTGGTCCCATTGCAAAAAAACCAATGACATCTAATCAGATGGTGGGTGCATGATCACATGGGGAGAGAATATTCCATGCGATCACATGTCGATCGTCGATCAAAATCTTTAGCCCAAGCCCTGCTGACCACACTCCATCTCTTTATTTCCTTCGGCCAATAGGGGAGCACCATTTGTGCATCAGGGATTTTTTTAGTGGCCAATAGGAGAATGCCATTTGTGCATACATTTCACCATGGCCCATAGTTTGAAACCCTACACCGTAAAGAAGAATCAATGGCCGGTGTGATTTCGCATATCTCTAGCAACTCCCTTACGCTTTAGAAACCACCGTTGATGCTCTGACATGACAAGACCGTCTGACTCATCCGAAAACCAGGCCCCACCATTGAGATTTAGCAATAAAGGCAAACTTCCATTCGCTGGAGACTTTCTCCATTCCCTGACCTAGCGATGACTAACATGATGAAGAATTGGGCCCCTCACAATCACAGTAGTGCACATACTCAATGATGAATCATCACATGGTCCCATTCCATACAAACCAATGACATCTAATTAGACGATGGGTGCATGATCACATGGGGAGAGAATATTCCATGCGATCACATGCTGCCCGTTGATCAAAATCTCTAGCCCAAGCCCCGCTGACAACACTCCACCTCTTTATTTCCTTCGGCCAATAGGAGAGCACCATTTGTGCATACATGTCACCATGGACCCATAGTTTGAAACCCTACACCGTAAAGAAGAATCAATGGCCGACGTGATTTCATAGATCTCTGGCAACTCCCTTGCGCTTTAGCGGCCACCGTTGATGCTCTGACATGTCAAGACCTTCTGACTCATTTGGACACCAGGACCCACCATTGTGTTTTAGAAATAAAGTCAAGCCCCCATTCACTGATTTAGTGGTTAGATTCAATGAGCTCTGTGGAAACTCCGCTGACATCGGATAGAATTTTCAAATTTGTTCCTCTAGCTGCCAGGTCAGCTAGCTCATCCACTTCATTAATATTCATTAGTGTATGTTAAATTATTAATATTTTGAAATCATGACAATCGTTAGATTATGATAGATGAACGGTTGAAGTTGTATTTCAGAGGATCTATGGGTTTCAAAAAGCTTTTCTAAAAACTTGCTCTGGAAACGTGACACGTTGAAAGTTGACATGTAATGTTTTAGAAAGATTACGAATGTTTATGTTACACGTGTATGATGTAGAAAGATTACTTTACCATTTAACAAAAGGTTTTTAACATTTACTTTTTTAAAACTTATCAACTCGTACTCGTAGGAGCAGAGTTAAAAAGAACTGTTGAACAGGAACCATCACCGGAGATTTGGAAATTGAGACTGTAATTTGTGAGAGCCTTAGCCATTCAAACTTATTATTTATATCTATCCTAATTTCAAAATTGAAATTTTAATTTCGGGTAAGTACTAAGTTTAACTTGATTTTGAAATTTTAATTCTTGCATGTTCTATTGGGGTTTTCTTAAATTGGGGTTTTCTTCAATTGGGGTTTTCTTAATTAGTTAGTTAACACCGGGCTGAGGAACAGATGTCAACCAGTCGCATGATCGCATCTCAAAAAAATATGACATGCGATCATGCGACAGCCACCCACAGGATGCCACATAACTGCCAGCGGGACCACTGCCCTCCCCTCCAATGGACCCAGCACAAGAAGTAACCAGTCGCTTGGTCACATGTTAAAAATTTCTGACATGCGATCATGTGACAACTAAACATTTTACTAGCTCAGCTAATCACAACCTAACACCTCGATGATGAATCATCACGTGGTCCCATTGCAGACAAACCAACAAAATCTAATCAGATGGTGGGTGCATGACCGGATGGGGAGAGAATATTCCATGTGATCACACACCGACCATCAATCAAAATCTCTAGCCCAAGCCCTGCTGACCACACTCCATCTCTTTATTTCCTTCGGCCAATAGGGGAGCACCATTTGTGCATTAGGGATTTTTTTAGTGGCCAATAGGGGAGCGCCATTTGTGCATACATTTCACCATGGCCCACAGTTTGAAACCCTACATTGTAAAGAAGAATCAACGGCCAGCGTGATTTTTCATATCTCTGGCAACTCCCTTGTGCTTTGGCAACCACCATTGATGCTCTAACATGACAAGACCGTCTAACTCATCTAGAAACCAGGCCCCACCATTGAGATTTAGCAATAAAGGCAAACTCCCATTCACTGGAGACTTTCTCCATTCCCTGACCTAGCGATGACTAACATGATGAAGAATTGGGCCCCTCACAATCGTAGCAGTGCACATACTCAACGATGAATCATCATGTGGTCCCACTGCATACAAACCAATGACATCAAATCAGACGGTGGGCGCATGATCGCATGGGGAGAGAATATTCCATGCAATCACACGCCACCCGTCGATCAAAATCTCTAGCCCAAGCCCCGCTGACAACACTCCACCTCTTTATTTCCTTCGGCCAATAGGAGAGTACCATTTGTGCATATATGTCACCATGGACCCACAGTTTGAAACCCTACACTGTAAAGAAGAATCAACGGCCGACATGATTTCGTAGATCTCTGGCAACTCCCTTGCACTTTAGCGCCCACCATTGATGCTCTAACATGTCAAGACCTTCTGACTCATCTGGACATTAGGACCCACCATTATGTTTTAGCAATAAAGGCAAGCCCCCATTCACTGATTTAGTGGTTAGATTCAATGAGCTCCATTGAAACTCCACTTACGTTAGATAGAATTTTCAAATTTGTTCCTCTAGCTGCCAAGTCAGCCAGCTCATCTGCTTCATTAATATTCATTAGTGTATGTTAAATTATTAATATTTTAAAATCATGACAATCATTAGATTATGACAGATGAACGGCTGAAGTTGTATTTCAGAAGTTCTATGGGTTTCAAAAAGCTTTTCTAAAAACTCACTCCGGAAATGTGACACATTGAAAGTTAACGTGTAATGTTTTAGAAAGATTACGAACGTTTACGTTACACGTGTATGATGTAGAAAGATTACTTTACCATTTAATGAAAGGTTTTTAACATTTACTTTTTTAAAACCTATCGACTCGTACTCATAGCAGTAGAGTTAAAAAGAACTGTTGAACGGGAACTGTCACTGGAGATTTGGAAATCAAGACTGTAATTTGTGAAAGCCTTAGCTGTTTGAACTTATTATTTATATCTATCCTGATTTCAAAATTTAAAGTTTAATTTTGGGTAAGTACTAAGTTTAACTTGATTTTGAAATTTTAATTCTTGCATGTTCTATTGGGGTTTTCTTAAATTGGGGTTTTCTTAATTAGTTAGTTAACATCAGGCTGAGGAATAGGTGTCAACTAGTCGCATGATTTCATGTCAGAAAACTCTGACATGCGATCATGCGACAGCCACCCACAAGATGCCACATAACTGCCAGCGGGACCACTGCCCTCCCCTCCAACGGACCCAGCACAAGAAGTAACCGGTCACTTGGTCACATGTCAAAAATTTTTGACATGTGATCATGTGACAACTAAACATTTTACCAGCTCAGCCAATCACAACCTAACACCTTGATGATGAATCTTCACGTGGTCCCATTGCAGACAAACCAATGGCATCTAATCAGACGGTGGGCACATGATCACATGGGGAGAGAATATTCCATGCGATCACATGCCGATCGTCGATCAAAATCTCTAGCCCAAGCCCCGTTGACCACACTCCATCTCTTTATTTCCTTCAGCCAATAGGGGAGCGCCATTTGTGCATCAGTATTTTTTTAGTGGCCAATAGGGGAGCACCATTTGTGCATACATTTCACCATGGCCCACAGTTTGAAACCCTACACCATAAAGAAGAATCAACGACTGGCGTGATTTCACATATCTCTGGCAACTCCCTTGCACTTTAGCAACCACTGTTGATGCTCTGACATGACAAGACCATCTGACTCATCTAGAAACTAGTTCCCACCATTGAGATTTAGCAATAAAGGCAAACTCCCATTCGCTGGAGACTTTGTCCATTCCATGACCTAGCGATGACTAACATGATGAAGAATTGGGCCCCTCACAATTGTAGTAGTGCACATACTCAATGATGAATCATCACGTGGTCCCACTTCTTACAAACCAACAACATCTAATTGGATGGTGGGCACATGATCGCATGGGGAGAGAATATTCCATGCGATCACATGCTGACCGTCGATCAAAATCTCTAGCCCAAGCCCCGCTGACCACACTCCACCTCTTTATTTCCTTCGGCCAATAGGAGAGTGCCATTTTTGCATCAGGGATTTTTTTAGTGGCCAATAGGGGAGTGCCATTTGTGCATACATTTCACCATGGCCCACAGTTTGAAACCCTACACCATAAAGAAGAATCAAGAACCAACGTGATTTTGCATATCTCTGGCAACTCCCTTGCGCTTTAGCAACCACCATTGATGCTCTGACATGACAAGACCGTCTGACTCATCTGGAAACTAGGCCCCACCATTGAGATTTAGCAATAAAGGCAAACTCCCGTTCGCTGGAGACTTTCTCCATTCCCTGACCTAGTGATGACTAACATGATGAAGAATTGGGCCCCTCACAATCATAGCAGCGCACATACTCAATGATGAATCATCATATGGTCCCATTGCATACAAACCAACAGCATCTAATCAGACGGTGGGCACATGATCGCATGGGGAGAGAATATTCCATGCGATCACACGCCACTCGTCAATCAAAATCTCTAGCCCAAGCCCCGCTGACAACACTCCACCTCTTTATTTCCTTCGGCCAATAGGAGAGCACCATTTGTGCATACATGTCACCATGGACCCATAGTTTGAAACCCTACACCATAAAGAAGAATCAATAGCCGACGTGATTTCACAGATCTCTGGTAACTCCCTTGTGCTTTAGTGGCCACCATTGATGCTCTAACATGTCAAGACCTTCTGACTCATCCAGACACCAGGACCCACCATTGTGTTTTAGCAATAAAGGCAAGCCCCCATTCACTGATTTAGTGGTTAGATTCAATGAGCTCCATTGAAACTCTGCTGACGTCGGATAGAATTTTCAAATTTGTTCCTCTAGCTACCAGGTCAGCCAACTCATCCACTTCATTAATATTCATTAGTGTATGTTAAATTATTAATATTTTAAAATCATGACAATCGTTAGATTACAACAGATGAACGACTGAACTTATATTTCAGAAGTTCTATGGGTTTCAAAAAGCTTTTCTGAAAACTCGCTCTGAAAATGTGACACATTGAAAGTTGACATGTAATGTTTTAGAAAGATTACAAACATTTACGTTACATGTGTATGATGTAGAAAGATTACCATTTAATGAAAGGTTTTTAACATTTACTTTTTTAAAACCTATCGACTCATACTCGTAGCAGTAGAGTTAAAAAGAATTGTTGAACAGGAACCGTCACCAGAGATTTGGAAATTGAGACTGTAATTTGTGAGAGCCTTAGCCGTTCGAACTTATATCTATCCTAATTTCAAAATTCAAAGTTTAATTTTGGGTAAGTACTAAGTTTAACTTGATTTTGAAATTTTAATTCTTGCATGTTCTATTGGGGTTTTCTTAAATTGGGGTTTTCTTCAATTGGGGTTTTCTTAATTAGTTAGTTAATATCTATGATATTATTAATATTAGTAAATATCCGTGAATATTTTTTTTTTAATTTTTCCGAAGAACAATGGGGAAAGTGAAAACTCAAGGCCTAGGGCAAGTAGAAGGGAAAACTGTAATGGACTTCAAAAAACTAGTACAAATCCCTGGTTTCACCGATGAGTATCACGATGTTTATGATCCTGTTATCGAAGGTGAAAAGAGAGTTATAGCAATTAAACATACATTGTGGAGTAAGGCAACTGGGCCAAGGAGGTCTGAATTTATAAAATTTAATGCAATGGTAGGTGCAACAACCAATAAAGTTGCTTCCTGGGATGTTGGTCTAGGTAACATGCTGTTACCCGAAGTTTTCCCTTGCCTAGAAATTGTCAAGATTTGTGCAGAAAATTATGATGAAGAAAAAAAATCAATTGTGAATAAATAAACTCAGGAAGAAATTTTAACAATAACCCAAGAAGAATTTGTCAATTTGCTAGACCTAGGGTTTGACCCACAAAACTGTAATGCCAAAATCGACCTGGGAGTGCTGGTAGAGCAATATGAGGCAGTCCCACAAGATGGAAAAAATTCATTTGTAAAGGGTCTAATAGTTGCAGCGGAAAAGGATTCATTGGGTGAGAACCATAAGCCTCCTTATGATTTTAAGGTTTTTGTGCCATGGGTTCAGGATACTATATCCTTGCTATCATTTTGCTTGGGACTGGAAAACAATAGGGAAGTGAATGCCAACATTCTTCAATTCATTTGGGATATCCATTGTCTGAATGAACCAATAAGATATAATTTTTTTGGACACATGGTTGAATCGATGCAAGAGCAATTAGCATTGATTAAAAGAGGCAATTCTAAGACATTTAGGTTCACAACCTACTTGTGCTATCTTCTGCTAGCCAAGAATGCTACAATATTAATGAGCAACGGAAACAAGCTTGAAATTCAGAGGGGGACAGGTACTCCAAATCCAATATATAACTGGACACCTTAGATAAGATTGTATGATAACAGAAGGAATTAAAGTAATTTTGTAGACTTCTTTTTGGCCCCATTGTACAAAGAAATAACAAGCACTCCAATGCCCAGATTGTCTGCTTCATGTAGGGATTGCATCCAACTTGGAAGCACAACTCAATTGGCTGAGTGGTACTTAATGGAAGATTACACTGTGCTAAGGTTTTACAGATCAGAACTACAACCCCACAAACTTCCAATGCATGTGACAGACAGGGTGTTTGCAGTAGAATATGTAGTACAACTAGATAGCATAGATAGACTCTTCTTTGGCCAATCGAAGAAGAGCATATTCCCTTCCTTACCTTTCTCAATTGGAGGGTTAACATTTGAGAGAAAGGCTTTCCAAGTGGCACAATTTTTTTAAGATATTTTTCAATTTGATTTAGAGTGGTACTGGAAGTATGATCCACTCAACGTCATTCAAGAAAGGCTTGTTGCTAATAAGAACTCTGCAAACTTATTTCAACATGAAAGTAAACCATTGCTAGAGAAGTTCAAAAACAAGGATAGCTGGGATGATGTTAGAAAAGAGATGGAGAAAGTTTCCATTGAGGAAAAAATTTTAGTTGAATAGTTGTCATCACAAATTATGACAATAATAAATCAGGGCATTGTACAGCCTAGGATGTCCTTCAATTTCTACGACAAAGCTGTTGAGCCATCAAACATAAAAATAACAAAGAGAATAGCAGAAGCTTGTAAGGATAGAAAATGGACTAGAATGAAAATGGATGATTTTTGGAGTATGAGAAAGGCTCTTGGTGAACCAAAGACCAGTGCAGATCTGGATGACATAGATGAGGATATAGAGTTTAGCAAATTGTGGAATATGGAGCATCCTATCTCCACATACGACACTAATAGCAGTGATCCAGATGATCATGATATTGATAATGCATGTACTCCACAGACCGAGAGTCACTGTGTAATCTCTGAGGATCAGAAAAATGTATATAGCAAAGGGGTAGTCATTCTTGAAAAAATGGGTTATAAAGGTGGTGGTTTGGGTCCCACAGGAGAAGGCGTCTGGAATACAATTCAGACAGAAAAAACTGCTCATGATCGTGGTGCAGGACTTGGCTCTGATAGTGGACCTAGTGGTAGTACTAGTGCAATTCATGGGACTGGCATTGGTAGGAGTGGGCACCTTATAGAACAAGTTTCCTCTCTAAAGAGGCCACTAGAATCTACACAGAATCCCATACAAGAAGATAGTGTCAAGAAGCAAAAGTTTTCCATTTCCAGTTCCAGTTCCAGAACAATGACATTAGATCATAAAGAAGTGTTGCCAATTTTAGGTTCAGCAAAACCCTCTAGAAGTTCAAATCCTCAAAGAGCATTAGTTAGATCAATAGCCATTGCAAGCTCTGTCTCTTCTTCACCTTTCAAACATTCAAATCCTTCTGCAACACCAGATTTTCATTACAAGGATTTCTATAATAATTTTGCAGAAACAAAAACAAAGAATAAAGAATCAAAGAAGGCATTGGAGTCTGGTGCCCTTACTACAGCTGTACAGGAACAACCTACATCCAACAGGGTTTTTCCAACATGTGACCCAAAGAGAGACATGATGGAATTCATGGTTGTTATTCCACCAAACAAAGATGGAAACCCACCAGAGAGTCAGATAGATCACTTTGAATTTGAAGTTAGCACTCTCCAAATGGATTTTTCCAAAGTAAAAAATGTGGGCAAAATCAATGTCTCAAAGTCTACAAACCAAGTGGTCTACAGTGCACTGCTAAAGGTGGAAAGAGAGAAAAGAAAGCTCGAGAAAAATATAGAAAAGTTACAGGTAGACATTGGAAATGAAAAAGAAAAGAGGAAAGCTTCAGAGAACAGTTTGAAAGAATTGCAAAAAAAATTAAAAAATCAGCAGATACAGAGCAAGGACATGCTGAGGTGGTAGTGAAGGAACAGGAGCAGGAGTAGGTGAAATTGAAGGAATAGGAGCTGAAGGAACTGAGGGGAAAATTGGCACAGGAGTAGGTGAAGGAATAGGAACTGAGGGGAAAATTGGTAGAAATGATAAAAAAACTTGACAAAGAAAGAGCCAGTTTAGAAAAGTTATTTAAAAATCTGGAGAGTAATGCTACCTCTCAGGTAGATAAAGCCAATCATTGGGAACAAAAAGCAATAGAAGAGAAAAAAAATTGTGAAAAAATGGCAGAAGAACTAAAGAAGGCCAATTGTACAATTAAGAATTTAACAGATACTAGTCATAATTTAGTGAAGATTACAAAAGAACACATTTGGGGCCAAATATTGGTGATGTCTAATAGCTTGTATGACTAGTTTGAAATGCTTCAAAGTATGAGAGTATGTTACTTGAAGCTCCAAAACAACCTTCAACAGAACATGGATGTTGTCAACAAAGAAAAGATAGAAAAAGATATTATGCAACAACTCTACAGTAAGAGTGATAGTTATCTATCAAACAAGGGAATTAGCAACCGCCTTGATGCATCAGTAAAGGTATCAAGTATCATTCGCAAATGTGAGAAGCTACGGGAAGCACAGGAATTGGATGACAAAGCTAAGCAGAAGATCACAAAGATGGAACAAAGGAAAGTGAAAATGGAAAGTCTTGGTTTGCCTAAGGGATTTGAAGCAAATCAGTTCATTGGATGAGAAAATTACAAAACAAGGTTGCAAGACAAAATAAATACTAATGTACACTTTCTCCCTGCATACATATCTTGTGATGCATTCTTGGATTTCATCAAACCAGTGAGAACTTTGAATGGACTTTTAGAATCAACAGTGTTGTCAAGTCACACTTCCAAATATGAATTGCTAACGAAGTTGCAGGAGTGTGACTATACTATGAACCAAATTGTTCTGCCAGTAGAGGATGTTTGGAGTGGCCTACAAAGATTGCTCTGAATTTTGAACTACTTTAAATTGTAATATATTGCAAATGAATACAAAAAAAATTGTGCTCTATGATTCTATCTAATTTTCATGTTTTCCAATTCAATGTATGTTGAGTTACTCTATTTTATTCATTTATTCTTAGTTGAGTTTAACTAAGAATACAAAATTACTCTGTTATATGCTATTGGAATACAAAATTTCATTTAGGAATTTCAAATTCAAATATGAATGATCATTGATGACATGATATAAACTACACTCTGCAGTAATAATACTCTTTGTTCTCAAATTTTAATGATGAAACATAATAGATTCTTGCTTTTCTAAAATGAACATTGAATGATAGGATATCATATAGTAGTTAATAAGTTCAAAAAATACCTATTGGTTGCCACTGCTAATTTAACATAAATTTCCTAAATTTTCCAATTCATCTCTGTGTCATCATCATCATCCAATTCTGGTATTGCAGTTGCTTCATTGTTCTCTTCATTTTCATTTGTGTCTTCTTCAAGTTCACTCTGACCTCCGCTTCTATGACTCCCAATCCCATCGCCAGTGCCACTGCCAACTGTACTTGTCCCACTTGGAGTCACTGTAGGAGATTGGTTAATGGTGTTGCCCACCCCTCTTCTTTTGCATCTTTTCTTCCAAATTTCCATTGCTTTTTGATAAGGAAAAGTATTGACATCATACCTAGATGTGTATACCCTCAAGCATGATTCCAAATTCTTGTCTAGTTTGTTTCTTAGCTTTGATTTTAGGAAGCCCAAAGCACTGAAAACTCTCTCATCCTCCAATGAACTCAATATCATGGTTTGACATAGATCAGAAAGCTTGAAGTACTCTAAAATTTCTTCACGCAACATTGTGCTTTGTTTTAGTTCTGTCCAAAGCTTTGTTGCCGAGCCCTCTTCATATGGGTTATGCATTAATTGATATTGATGTTTCATAGTCCTTGTAAAGGTGCCTAATTGCTGTCTAAGAAGACCCTCATCTAATATTCCTTTGATAGTCACTCCATTGAATTCTACAGATTTGCAAAATTCCTTTATCAAAGTCAACAACCTTTTACGATAATCTTCCTTATAGTTCAAGGACCAATATTGAGGAAACACAATTGCCATGGCCTCAAGTAGTTGATCATATGGGAATCATGAGCTTATTTCAGAGGAAATTCTATCAGCTATGTCCCTTGCATTAGCTATTATAGACTCAATGATCTTGTTAAACTCTTCCCTTGTAACTCTTGTAACTTGCTTCTTTGGGGCACTATAGTACATTGGTATCTGAAATCCCCTTACACAAACACATAAATATCCATTTTCAATGATCTTTGAATAATTATCAGGATCATCCAAATCTATTAGTTTTCACCAGTGATTAAATCTATCATCGGATAAATTTAGGTTAGTACGATAGAGACTATTGAGGGCTTGGCATGACATTTTACGCAAGTGAGCATATTCTGCAATATACATGGCTCTTTGCTGGGCTTTTTTCATAATTAACGTCATTTCTTCTAGCATGGGAAGAAGAGATGCCAAAGTCAAAAATGTCTCTAAATTGCTCAACCTCCAAAGCAGGTCACCACATCTTTGATTTTTTGCATTGTCCTGATTTTCGTACATCAGTCCAATCAAAGATTGATATTCAAAAAATACTCGATGCGCTGGTCCATCCAAAGAGATCCATCTGGTATCAACATCTTTAAGAAGCTTGTTTCCATCAGTAATTCCATCAGAAAAGTACTGAAATTCCCTAAAACATTTGGGACTTTGACAAAAATATGTGTACAACTCTCTTACTAAATCTTCAACCTTGTTTACTGAAGGAAACTTCTTCACAACTCTAAAAGCAAGATTCATCCTATGGGCCATATAGTGAATGCCAACAACATATGGTGAACAAGAAGCTTGTGTATGCACCCAAAAATGGTCGCCTATACTTTGGGCCCCATTTATTCAATTTATCAATCCTGAATCATTTTTATCAATAATCAACATTATCAATTTCTTGATCAAATCTTAATTTCGATCATATATTGGATTTTTATCCTATGAGCTAACCATTTATCCTAAGTTTTTATTTATCTAAAAGGAATATTTCCTCCCCTTTTAATAAATAAAAAGCCCTCACTTTTCCTCTTATCCTAAGTTGCACAAATAAAACATTATTCCTATTTTATAAAAAGGGAAAAAGCACTTTTTGTCTCACATGAGGCTCAAAAGTCAACATTTCACTTTCATTGGAGGATGTTTGTGCACATGGATTGCTCCTCTTTCAACCTCCACCGCTGATTAAGACTTTTGCCTCTTAATCTCAATGGTCCATTTCACCTCATTTCTTATAAAAGGAGAGCTCTCTCCTTCATTTGCATATCCATATTTTATACTATTGTTATGCTACAGGTTTTGGAGCTCTCTTTGAAGACACTCAAGCTTTGAAGCCTTGACATTCTTAGTTGCATTTCATAATAGTTTTGCTTTCATAGTTACATTCATGGCATCATAGATTAGATTTCCTTTTATGCAATAGACTAGATCTCACATAGCTTAATTAGGGGCTTGGAATCTATTGTACTTCTTTTCATAGCTTAGTTTACACTTCATTTGATAGATTAGTTTTTCACATTCATACTAGTTGCATTTGGATTTCATTTCCATTTAGATTCTTGGAGATATTGGCACTCTTGCCCTTGTCTTCACTTGAATCTCTCATTGTATGGTTGACTAGCAAGGTCACTTTCTTGTAGCTCTAGCTGAGAGCAAAACTCATAGTCCCTTGCAACTCCATGCATAGAGAGCTATGAGCCGCTTTGTGAGGCCTCATTCTTGAGTAACCTTGCATGTAATGGTTCATAGAAGTGCATATTTTAGTGTGTACAGCTTGCATCTTTGTGCAAAGACCATTCCTTTGACCTTGCATTACTGAAGCTCCATCCGCTCCAATGCAGATCAACTTCTTCACTATTGTCAATTCATCCATAGCTCCATATTCAATTAAATGGCTCTTTAATAATTGAAATAAAGTTTCTGCTGTCGCATTGTCTCTCAATTTAGCAACAGTTAGTAGATGTGGTTGGTGGACATTATTCTATATAGTATAAACATGCATGCATACCCACGATGTATTATCTATTGTTGTAACTTCATCTAAGGACTATGCAATAAATTTTGACTCTTTTATTTTTCTTTGTACATCCTCTATTTCAACCTGCGCAATACAACTTGCCCATTCCCATCCACTGTTTATCGACCAATGACTAACAAGATAGTTAGGAACTTTTAGAAAGTGTAACAAACCACTCATTTTTGTATAGTTTGTCATTGGACGCCCTCTGCTCAAAATATGGAAAACATTACTTAATTGAGCAGCTTTTTTGCATTCTTCTACTTCACTTGCTTTTGCAAAAATAGCATTAATAGAACCTTGAACTTCACCAGGCTTCGTCTTAAATTTCTGAAACAAATAATATTCCTCAGCATTCCTTTTATATTGACATTGCTCCTTTGTTTTATATCTTACCACTTTTATTTCCCTTCCATCTACAGTTGAGGTTTCATAAATCTTACCAACATGTTTCTCCATGGTGTCTAGTTTAAGCTACAACTACTTTTCCTTTTTATACTTCCAACTACAAATCATACATCTTCATTCTACTGGTGGCTCACCTACAATTGGATTGTCCACAGGCTCAATGAATGGATACTTTTCTGCCCAATCAAATTTAAATCTCCTGGCCATCTCCCATTGACAATCAGTTTTTTCTTTCAATTTTCCTCTCCCTTTAGTGTTACTATTAATTGCACAATCATCATCACCAAAGTCGATTGATTCATCCTGGTACTAGTTATTTATTGGATATTCTTCATCAAGGTCATCTTCATTAGAGATATCAGGTTCTACAACTTCGTCACCAGATTTATTAGGCTCCCCAATTTGTTGAATAGACTCTCGTGTAGGTTGAGATTGTACAGGTTCCTCTGATGATGTACCTTCCTCACTTTGACCAACACTGTTGCGTCTACCCCCACCAAAGTATGAAGATATATTTATGCATTTCGTTGGCCTCTCTTGGACATCTCCACCTTCATTAGTCCTCTTCCTATTTAAATTTGACTGTGACATCTCCATCAAATTAAGGCTGAAATAAAATACTACGAACTCGTAGTCGTAGTCATTCCGGTTCGCTACTGATCGCAATTGTGAGCTCTAAGCTTAGAATCAACTGAATTATTATGCTACTAAGTACTAAATGAAAATCTCTTGAAGGCTCCTTCTTTCCAGCATGTTTCAATAATGAAACTCATATATCTTAAATAGACAACTACAAATAAACCATTTTCATATCAGCCATCAGATTTTGCCTCATAATCGGCATCTTCCATTTTGGCAAATGGGCCGACCGTTACATATGATAAGAACTAATATTTGGTGAACCCCACATAATTTCAAGTAATCAAGTGGACGAATAGGGTGGGAACTTGGGACCCCATTGCGTGTGATGCATGGCGAATTGGGTCCTAGGATAAATAAAAATTTCACATAGGAAAATGGGAATTTGGTGAATGATGATCCTCGAAAGAGACACTCAATTTAATCCATGGTGAATAAGAGTAAACAGTAAAGAGAAATATGGGTGAAGAACCTAACTATCAAACTGAAATTATGTATTAATAGTGGCGAACATTCCGACCACTATATGACCATTTTATAAAATCTAGGCAAATGATCCGACCTGTATTTGATTGTTTTATTCACCAATTTCTATCACCCGATCATGACATATTCGCCACTAAAAAAATCCCTGATCTAATAATGAAGCTATGATATTCAATAGATATGTAATTTTATTTCAAATGTAATCAAATATGTTAATATGAAAGCTGGGACTCAACACTAACAAATGTAAATCTAAACCTCCATGATTGTAAGCTTGGAATCCACCTTGAGGGAACAATGAATGGATCTTGAATATGAACAAAGGATCTTGAAGGAAGATCACACCACCATGATGGCTAGATCTAGGGTTTTGAATGATGAATCTTGAATGCTTGAACTAAATCCCTTCAAAGGCTTGAGTGCTTGAATCCTTGATCTTCAATGGAGAAGAGGACTTGAATGGATGAAGAAGACTTGAATTATTCCTTGAAAATGCTTGATGAAATGCTTTCTTGATCTTTCTTGAGAGCTTGAGAGATGAGTTCCAAAACTTTGATATGAATAGATCATGAAAGTGGATGGAAACATGATGGAGAAAATGAGAGAGGAAGGCCTCCTTTTATAGTGATCTAGGGCACAATCCTCTAGAGGGACCACCTTGGGGAAATAAATTCCAATTAGGCCTCAAACCTTTAGGAATGGACCTAAATTAAATATACTTAAGATTTTACCATTTCGGAGACCAAAACAGCCGACTCGGAATCAGGAAAACAATTCTTTATGAAACCTGACATCTAGAGATCACAAGACCTTGAAAATTGAACCCAGGGTCAAAGAAGAGGTTGACCCTAACCTAGGTCAGGGAAGAGGTCTTCCTTGACCCCTTAAGGTCATCCTTGACCTTGAGGTCATAGATCTTAGGGTCTTAGTCCATAATGCTAGGAAAATGTAGCCAGAAAGTGGAAAAAGGGGCAGAATCGGGGCAGAGTGTCAGGAAGAGGCATAAAATCCTATGTTGAAGATCATAAAGGCTAGGAGGACCTATTTTTAAGTCCTACCTAGAAAATAGAGCCATAGAAGAGGGAAATTAAGGAGAATCATCAGGATCCTAATCCTAATTTCACCTAGAATGAAGGAATCAAGTGCAGAAAAGAAGTGGAAGATGTGGAAAAGCCAAATCCAAGAAAATACCAATTCAAGGCATTCAACATGACCCCAAACCACTTACTCAAAGGGCTAAATGCTCTTAACATGGAATTTCTTCCATTTTAAGATGATACACAAACTTTCTTTAATCCATAAAGAAGATTTTACAAGAGAGCTATAATAAAATATTTTCTGAAAACAAGTCCTTTAAAGTATGTAATACCACCAAGAGCTCCACCTAAATCCTAGAATGAAATCACATAGATTAACCATAGAGGTTCACCTCCCAACCTAGGACTTTTCAAGGTCACCCCCGACCTAGGGGTTTTATAAACAACAGGTGACAAAGAGTTCCAAATAAAAACAAAACAAATAGACATAAACATTAAAAATTCCTATCCAAGGTTTAACTAGGCCACTAAATAGGACCCAATACTAGGGATGAAGAGGAATCACCTCATGAGGAGATAGCCAATTAGAAAACAAAACAATATGTAAAATATGCCACACATGGGCACTTATTCCATCATTTCAAAACTTCCTCAAAACATCCATGGCTACAAGCCATTTAAACTTATCCTTATAACCCCCAAATTCCCTTGGCATAATTGACATCATGGTGAATTTCCCACCCATGTACATCCCTCCACATATAGGAGACTCTGCACATCATGGGCAGTCACTAATCCTTCACCCCCTCAAGGTTACTCTTCCCTCCCAAGGGTGAGTGTGCTTTGAATAAATGCACAAAATATACATCAAAAATTAAAAATAAGACTCACAAATCTCCATGGAAACCCATTGAGTTTGAACATAAAACCATAAAAGTCCATTAAAGCATCCTAAAGCTTGTTACTACATGAATCAAATAATTACACTACAATGTGATAAAGAATTCTAACCTTAAGTCCAAGCTCAAGGTGAAAATGAGGAATTGAAAGAAGCTTTATCCCTTCATTCTTTTCTCCTTCTCCAAATCTCCTTCCAAAAATAGATGTTTCTAAGAGTAGAGAGTGGGTGAAAAACCTTCACTTTCCTCCCAAATCCTCCTAAAAATGACCTAGCCAAAGAATATATGATTCTAGAATTAATGAGGAAGCTTCTAGAGTCTTCCCTTCTCCTTCCAAGTAAGGAATCTCATAAATGGAGTTTAAGACTCACATAGGAAGGATAAAATACTTTCCCAAATTCCTCAAACTCTCTCATTTTTGGAACTTTGAAAAGAGGATATTTTAGGGGTGTCATAAATGAGTTCAAGGTCTCTTAATGGGTTTAAAATGATCCCTAACCCCTAAGGTACCAAGTAGGGTGGTAAAAACTAACTCTAACTATCTTCTGGAAGCCTATTTGGCCCTCCTAAATTCCACTTCAAGTTAACCTACAAAACTCAACTCTCTTGACCCAATCTAATATTCCTAACCCTTAGGGTAAGAATGGGTACTACGCTAGGTAACTGTTATCATATTTTTACTCATCTTTTGGAGACCTAATTACTAAATGAGGCTACAGTACCCTAGTTTTGATTATTAAGTGATCTTTCTTAAATTTGTGTTCATTTCATAGTAAGATACATGAAAAGGAAAATAAATGTTTACATCTAAAGTACTACATGTATATGTGGAAATATCTTAAATGTGTTGTACAAAAGAAAGAACTGAAAAGATCATTCATCTAAGCTCACATAGGCCATGAGCATAGCCATTTTTAGAAATTCATAAATGAGTATAGACATACATGAAATGATGAACACAAGTATTAGGGTACTAGACATTGCCTGGTAGTGGAGCATTGATCAGGTTTTGTCCTGTGTGCTCCTGTGATCCAGATGCTATAGAGAAGAGAGAAAGGGATGGGAGTTAGATCCAATGGATCTAAGAAATCTATGATATCATAATATTTACCCTCATCTACAAGCATGAATATATGCACTCAGTCATACACTTCTAACATAGGCTATGCTACAGGGCATGTGCACTCAGGAAAGATGTCACATGAAGGAAAAAGAGATGCCATGTTTTCACTAACTTGTTTGTTCCATGTGTAGGTATAGAAGAATTTGATTCACTATTGTTTACCTAATTTAGATAATCAAAGCACTGAGAGGATGGTATTCCCAAGAGACCATCCTCAGAGTGCAGTGATTTTTTGTATGACAGCAATAGTAAGGTGTTGGAATCCAGATGAATGATGTTGCCCTGTGATGTGGGCTTTGTCGAGAAAAACTCAAGGTTCCTTGAAAAAGACCACATCATAGGCCAAGAGCATCCAAGATCACCAAAAGGGAAGCAACTAGATTTAGTATCAATGGAGCATTTAGAGATCATCAGGGAATACTAATGAAACATGAAAACATGGAAGTGCAAAAAAGAGATCAATACAAAAAGGGAAAGTTGATAGATGGATGGACACCTGATGGATCATTAATGTATCTACATCATCAACATGCAACAACAACACAAAATGTTGTTTTTCTATCTGGTGTTACTGTGACATCATAATGCAGCCACAATAACCATCCACAATGCCCATCAGCATCTGAAACCATGGTCAAGCACTGACAATAAAAAGGGTTGGTAGAATACACCAAATCATCATTAGAATAGAGAACATAATGGAGTGTGTTTCAAATCTACATTCAATCCTATCATGAATTGATGACATAAAAGGTACACAAATTTGCATAGTTCTATCTCATATTCATGGCATGAAGTATGTTTAAATCTACATCTTGAGCTAAGGGAAGAAGCTAAATATAGAAGAATGACTGCATGATACAAAGTGTAATATTGCTTCAAAGGAGGTTTAAATGGTGATGTCAAAAGAGATGCAAACATCATAATGAAGCTATACTCATAGGGGGACAAAAAATGATCAAATAATACAGTGCATCAAACTAATTACATTCAATAAAGAAGAACAACAATGATAATGTTCATCAACAGAGCCCCAAAAGAATGTAGCCATTTCAATGAAGTTCAACATGAATCCATAAAATGGGAATAGTGAGATTTCCTTGACTCATGGTGAAATAATGAAACATCAACAGCTATATGATGCCATAGTCCAAGTTCATAGTGCCGTAAAAAAACCAGTAGGACTCAACACATTATAATCAGTAATGAGCCTTCCAAAAATGGAAAATATAGGAAGCATCATTTAATAATAGCAAATACATGGTGTCATTCATAAAGCCCACAATATCATAAGTACTAAGCAATGAATGCCTATGCCTTAATATAAATGGAAAAGAAGTGATGCCATAGCCACAAGCTCATGGGCTAGGAACAGTTACAATGTTTTAAAAAAAACTAGTCAAAAGAGGAAAAGACCAAGGTTCAAGACCTTATGCAATAGTGAGCATTAACAAATAAACACAATATTTCTAGATCACGGGCTTTAAAATTAGTTAAGCAATGATCAAAGCATCAAAATTAGGGAGGCAACATTAATGCCATGCCAAGATCATGGGCCTCCATCAAAACATATGGTAAAAAAAGAGCAATTAGTGAATGTAGCATACAAGAAAAACTAGTCTAATGTAGAAGAGATATATTGCCCCAGAACAGGCTTGCAGGTCATCAAGTGTTACAACAACCAACACTATAAAATAGTGGATTGATATCCATGAGCATATACAACAAGCCATAAGCTCACGGGCTATGCCATGAACAATAGAGGAACATGTCAAAGACAAAAGTAGTCAACATTTCAAAATGAAGGCATTCAATATGCATTGATAGCCCAAACAAAGGTCTCAAGCATAGAGGCATCATTCCCTAGCAATGCTTGGAACACCAAGATGCAAACACAATGCTTTAGAAAGGATCATGGGCCATCAGATATGTCTGTCAAAATGGTGTCAACAACATGTCTGTCAAAAAAAAAAACATTGATGAATACAGTGCGGGTTGTATATCAAAATGGAGGCTAATTTATATCAAAACACCCTGGCCTCTAGCTCATGGGCTCTAACAAATCTGACAAAAGGATTCATACAGTCATTTATTCAATGACAAATAAAAGGAAGTTCATGATGCCATGAAACAACAAATACATGGAATAAAAAAGCGTGGATGCCCTAGGAAAAATCACGAGCTGAATGATGAACACAAAAGGCCAGTGAACACTCAGAGCTCATGCCCTAGCTAGCATGACTATAAAATAGTGAGTATCTCAACATTCAAATGGCACCAAAAGCATTAACAGTGACACAAAGTCATGGATGTTGGCCCTAATCAGAATATAAAGAAGTAACAAAAAATATAGTGCCCTTGCTCACAGGCCATGAACACACCAGCATGATCAATCAAAATATGATGCCACAGAGAAACCATGCCCTCAAAAATTCAGAGGAACTAAATACACATTGTAAACAAAACATACAGTATCTTTGAAATGCATAACACAACACAATGCCCTTGAAAAATGCTATCAATATGCCTTCAAAATACATAGGAGATTCAAATGAAAACCAAGAATGCCTACCTCATAATCATATTGCTATGTCAAAAAGCTTTCAAAGAGTACAAGTTTCCAAATCCAAAATGCAGAGAGCCAGTGAAAATGGAAACCTTCCAAATGCTAAAAAAGAAGTGTCTGATGCCAGTAGTTCCCCTCATCTTCGAAGGGGGTTTCATCTAAATGATCAATTAATATGTTTCTCCCCTTTTCAGATTGCGTTGAGGATTATTAATTATTTTATTTTTATGCTAGGTGTTGTCACAAATGTGGGTTTTATTTGGGATAATTATTAAATATGTTCTCCCCTTAGTTGCGTTGAGAACTATTTATTAATTTAATGATAAAATGTTTATAGTCCACATATTATTTTTAGAATCATGGCATAGGGATAAACATTCAATTGTGAAATCATTGGTTGAATTGTTGTAAGATATTGACAAATGGTGTTTTTATAAACCATTGTCATAATATCAGTTATAGAGCATGACTTAGAGGGGACAAGGTAGTTTTTTAATGACCATCTTTTTTAGGATGTTCACTCTT
The DNA here is from genome assembly GCA_027943335.1 of Chamaecyparis obtusa. NCBI lineage: Eukaryota > Viridiplantae > Streptophyta > Pinopsida > Cupressales > Cupressaceae > Chamaecyparis > Chamaecyparis obtusa. The sequence continues at coordinate 164,263 of BSBK01011103.1, read as the reverse complement.
TCCTTTACCCCTATAAATCTGGTAATCTGACATCCGGATTTAAGAGGCATCTTCATGGGCCTATATTCATGTTTTTCCATTTTTTGGGGTATGAGGGGTTTGAATGTAGATTCCTAGGCCTTGTTTTATATACCTCTCACTTATGTGATTAAGGTTAGCTCTTCATTATTTCTCTCTGGTATGAGAGTGCTGTAGCTCTGAGATGCACAATTGTACTTAGCTTGTTTTTATTAAATACAAAAGTGATCCTTTTTGTCTCCTTTCATTTCAAAAGTTTCTTACTGAGTTTTTATGCCAGGATTATTGTGATATTATCTTGTCCTTAATCTGCATATTGATTCAACTAAGTATTCAAAGATTTGTTTTGACTTTGAAGTATTAATCTGTGTACAAATTGGAATCAGAATTGTGGAGATATCTTCCCTTTCTATATTCTAAGTACCTTATTATTTCTAAGAGATTCAAAGTAGTAGGGTCAATTTGTGAGGTGTAGATTTGTTTCAGTTGTTTTGTAAGCTTGCTTCAACTATCGATCTTTTATCAATTCGGTGGATCACCTAGTTCAAGTTTAGTTTTAGTCATTTATTTCATGCACTCTCTCCCTTTCCTCAAAAAGTTAGTCAAATTTCAAGTGATCGAAGGGTAAGTCGGCCCCTAATCCAGAGGTCTACTTTTTGATAGGTCACCCATAACCTAAAAGTAGTCCCATGTTTCACAGGATTGCTACATTTTACACTTAGCATATTTGGGCGCAATCTTTAGTGACAACAGTTTTTGGCACACCTGGTGGGATAGAAGACTCAATGAGTCATTTTTTATGAATTAGTTCTATGTGGGTTAATGTTTAGTGTGAGCAGTGACTATGATTTGATGTTAATGTTTAGTGTGAGCAAGAATCCTTTTGTTTATGCAGAGCTACCATCATTGAAGAAAAGGACTAAGGGAGCCCAATCAAGTGCATCCCAATCTACTAATCCCATTCCTATATCTGCAAGCACTACTGTAATCCTACTTGTGCAAGCATAACCAATAGTTCAAGTTCCTTTATATCCTCCAATGGCTAGAAATCATCATTTTGTGGATTTCAATCAAGGCAGCCCTTTGAATTTGCAACATCATAATGATATACCTATATCAGCCCTTAAGAATCTACCTATTTTTATTGGAGAGGATCAAACCTCCACTATAATGTTGCATCCCTATGTGCCCTCCACAATATAACCCAAGACAATGTAGTTGTGAGGTTGTTGGCATCATCCCTTAAAGGAAACTTTTTGTAATGGTTTAGAGGTCTAGCAGTTGGCTCCATAGCCAGCTGGTATGAGTTGGGTCAAGCATTAACCAACATGTTTGAAGACAAGTTGGACCACCTCTCTTTGGTTGAACACCTGACCACTATTAAAAGGGAACCCTAGGAGTATATGATGGATTTTAATTTGAGGTTCCAAAGGACATGGAATAGGATACTAGCTACAGTTAGACCCTCAAGCCAACATGCTTTCCTATACTATTTAAGGGCACTTAATAGTGATATCTCAGTTATGATCCAGTTTATGGGAGGGAATAACTTACCAACAGTATATGAAGTTTCTATAAGGGATGAAAATAGTCTAATACAAGATGGAAAGATAGCCCGAAGGCCTCCAATGCCTATCTTTCCTGAGCTTCATCCTATTCTAGAAGCAATTCTAGCTTTGGCATCTATCCCAACTCCTCCCTAGCAAGCTGTCATTCCACCTATTGACTAGTCCCAAGATCTCAAAGACATCAAGAAGACCTTGCAGTATGTTTCTAATGAACTGGTCAACCTCAAAAGGTAATAGTTCCAGCCTTACTAGCAGCCTTGCCAAGCCCCATATTAAGCTCAATATCAACAAAATAGGCCTCAATACTAGCAAGGCCAAGAAATAAACTATAATGAGAAAGCCAGTCATCTCTACAATCCTAATGTCCCTAGCACTTCTAGAGAGCTTGTTCCTATAGCTCAGAACAATATGGCACAAGAATATCAGTGAAGTTGTCCATTCAATCAACAACACATTTAGGGGATATGTCCCAATGGTTATGGCCAAGCCCTCATGGTGAAAAATAACATCATGATTCCACAAGAGATGTCTCAAGAATCAGAGAATCAACAAGGCTAGCCTGCTATCTCAAATAAACTCCAAACACCAAAGGTGGCATTTGCTAACTTCTAGAAGGAGAAGTTTTGTGGGGTAATTTTTTCCCTAAATGATATTCATAACTATGTTCCAATTGCAGCCAACACAAGGTCTAAGAAGAAGGCCTTGGATGCTGAACAAACAACCTCTACCAGTAAGCAAGCTCCAGTTGTGATCTCACAACCAAAGGTTGCTCAAACCTCACTTCAAAGTCAGTCAAAAGAGATCAAGGAGCCAGCCAAAGCAACAACATAGTTGGCATCAACACAACCACAAGCTACTACAACAAAAGGACTGCCAAAGGTGAGCTTAGGATCTTTCAATATTGTTGAACAAATGAAGAAGACTTCCATAAGTGTACCTATGATAGATACTTTGGCCATTCCTAGGCAAAATGAATTAATGCTAGATGATTTGACTAGGATTTCTTTAAATAATGAAATTTTTTTAGAGCAGCCTAGAGTCTTGATGGCTGAAGCACCTCAGAAGGAACAACAAACTGGAGAAGGCTTACAGCCCACCATTGCTCCATAGGTTAAACCCCCCCCCCCCCCTTTCTATGTTACTCTTTTTTTTGGGAAGTTTTTAGTACATAATTGTATGATTGACTCAGGGGCAAGTAGTTCAGTGATATCTAAATAGTTGGTAGACCTCCTAGGATTATCTTATGATGAGCCACTAGATAGACCTATTGTTCAGTTGGATGGCTCATTAGTCAGTATAGTTGGAGTCATCAAAGACCTAATCCTCACCTTTCATGAGTGCCCTAACTTCTCAATTCCTCAGGATGTCTATGTTATTGATTTGCCTCCCTACTTTTCTATTTGTTTAAGCAAAGATTTCACTGCTAGGTTGGGGGGGTACTTTTCAACTGATTGGTTTCATTTATACTTTAAAACTAGATATGGTACAAGGGTTAGAATCAAGTCTAAAGCCTTTGCAAAGAACCATGTTGAACCCTATACTCCTAGCCCTATGAATGCCAATTTGATGTTCCATGGACTAGATCCTATGGATTATGAGCCTAAGACCACTACTGAACATATTCTAGATATTGTTTTGGATGAGTGGGCTGAAAGGGATTTAGAAAATGATCCTTTTAGAAATATGGAAATCTCTGGTATAGGAATGTATATCATTCATGAGGAAGGAGTAGTGATTCCAGATTTTATGAAGAAAGAAGATGAGAATTCTGAAAATTAGAATAATGAGCTGTGGTAGTTGTTCTTTGATGGTGCCAAAAGTAGAATTGGTTTAGGAGGAGGAGCTATCTTGATTTCTCCAGAAGGACAAAGGTATTACTCTGATGTACATTTTTGTTTTAGTTGTACTAATAATACAATAGAGTATGAGGCTTTAACTCATGGTTTAGAATGGGCTAGAAAGAGAGGAATCAAGTGTTTGAAAGTTATGGGTGATAGTGAGTTAGTAATTAATCAGATTCATGGCAGAAAAAATAGGTAGAAATCATAACAAACAGGAAGAAAAGTTGGCTGCCATGGGAGCTGAATATGAAATACCTAAGGAAGTCACAAGCACTAAAATGTAGCATGTGAGAGTCCTTGTGAGACCATCAATTCCAGATAATTAAGTAAGATGACAATTTTTTGAAAATGATGAGTAGATTTTTAATTTTTAATAGAAGAAGTTGAATTCTCTAAAGTTAATCAGAATAAGATTTCTCACCAATACAATGATCAGATGTTACAATTGAAAACTAATAAGTTACCCAAGGGATTGGTCACCCTTGAGTCCATTTTTAACTCTGATGATCAGCTTAGGGGAGACAAAGAAAGCATGCCAGTAAAAAAGGAACATTACCAACCTATTGAGATATTCAAAGATAAGTTCCTTAAGCTAGGAAAGGTATGTACCCAGCTAGAAGGGAAAGCCTTTATCTCATTATCTCAAGAGTTCAATGATATTTTTGCATGGGAGTATTATGATTTGAAAGGTTTTGATCCCCACTTAGCCTAGCATACCATTGAATTGGAACCCCATGCCAAACCTATGAGACAAAAATAAAGGCCTATTAACCCTAATCTAGAAGTGTTAATGAAAATAGAGTTAAGGAAAATGATTGAGGCCAATATCATCTTTCCCATCAAAGACACCTCTTGGGTCTCTAATCTAGTACCTGTCAGAAAAAAGAATGGTGAAATCTAGTTATGTGTGGATTTCAGAGACCTGAACAAAGCCTCACTCAAGGACCACCATCCATTTACCTCCGTGGAACAAATATTGCAGTTTGTCTCAGGGTATAACAGATTTTCTCTACTAGATGGCTTTTCTGGCTATAGCCAAGTCCTAGTAAGAGAGGAAGACCAGTGTAAAATAGCCTTCACTACCAAATGGGGCACCATGGCATACAAAAAAATGCCCTTTGGGCTATCTAATGCTAGTGATACATTTCAAAAAGCCATGGAGATGGCATTTGTTGGTTTAATGAATAAATTTTTCCTAGTCTACTTAGATGATATAACTATCTTCTCAAAGGATACTAATGATCACTTGGTTCATCTAAAGAGGATTTTTGAAAGGTTCATAGAATATGGAGTCTCATTGAATCCTAAAAAGTGTATCTTTTTTGTCCGTGAAGGTAGGCTACTAGGACACATTTTTTCTAGAGAAGGAACAACAATTGATCCTGAGAGAATAAGAGCCATCATGGCACTACCCTTATGAGCACACAAGAATGGGTTGCAGAGTTTCCTTGGGAGAATCAAATTCTTGAGAAGGTTCATCCCTAACATTGCAACATTATTGAAACCTATGACCTAGATGTTGAAGAAGAATTCAACCTTCCACTGGACAAATGAAGGGAAGAAATGTTTTGAAGAGGTAAAAGAAGCCATTTCTTCTTCCCCTACTTTGGTGAACCCTAATTTTTCAAGAAATTTTATTCTATATTCTTTTGGAAACACTGATAATATATCTACCATGCTAGTCTAGCAAAATACTAAGAAACAAGAACAACCAGTGGCTTTTTACAACCAAAGCCTTGATGGGTATGAGTTAAATTATACCCCTATAGAGAAAGATGTCCTAGCAGTGGTGAGGAGCCTAAAAATGTTCAAGCATTTTCTATCCAACCACACAATGCACCTAATGGTTGCTCACACTTGCATAAAAGACTTCCTTCTGAATAAGGATTTGAGTCACAAGACGGATGGTTGGGTCACCAAAGTTATGGAATATGATGTCCAAATCAAGGTGACTAATTTGATAAGGGAAAAAGGGTTATGTGAGCAGATGAATGAAGGAAGAATGGATAAAAACCAACAAGGAGAGGCTATCCTGATGAACCAAAATTTAGAATAGAGTACAAGCTAGACATCAGAGATGAAGCACTATCTCTTGACTCATCAATGTGCTCAAGGCCTTGACAAGAGAAAATTGAGGTATTTTAGACTCCAAGCCATCCCTTTTGTCATTCTAGATAATATTTTGTACAGAAGAGACTATAATGGTGTCCTATTGAGATGTGTTGAGCCCAGCCAAATGAGCAAAATTCTATAAGAATTCTATGATGGAGGATCTGGAGGACACTTTGTAGCTAGAACCACTACTCTGAAAGTGATGAGAGTGTATGTGACTCAATGTGACCTCTAAATCAGGCACAACACAACATGGTCATTATTCACTTGATAGAATTCAGGAGAGAGTATGAAGAACTCAATCCAATTCCATGGTGAGGTGACCTGTTGCCTCCTATGTGAATGGGGTGTTTGAATACTCTCAGAACAAGAGCCAACAGCTGGGAGACCAATTCAACAATGGAGGATTTCCAAGAAGCAATAAAGATGAGCAAGATGAAATTAATCTAAGATGAAGTGCAATTTAATCTAAGAATGAGGATGCAATTAATCTAAGAGCTTGAAAATAAAGATGAGATGCAACTTAATCTAAGAACTTGAAACAAATATGATATTAAACTAAGAACAAATAAGCAAATTTAGTCTAAAATGTGATGCAAAGATTATACTAATAATGAGATATTAATCTAATAAATGCAATAAAAAGCTTTGAAAACAATGAATCAAATGAGACCAAAAAAATGCCTATAGTGTAGATGCTCTCAAAAATTGCTCTCCCTTGAATGAGAAAAAGAGGTTCATTAAATAGAGAAGCCCGAAGAGGAATGAAGAGTTTCTTGATTTGAAACTCCTAACTCTTCATTTCCCTTTGAGACAAAAAGGTATGAATTATTTAATTAAAAGAATGAAATTTGCCACATGTGGGGAGTGACCTTTCGAGTAATTTGAATTATTAAATTCAAATAAAGAGGTGTCCATTCAATTAATTAAATATTTATTAATTCCTTTTTAAGGGTAATTAGCCAAAGGGGTAGATTTTAATTTAATTCAAAGTGCTTAGGACTTTAGAACTAAATTAAATTATCATAGAGGTAATTTAGCTAATTAAAGTCAAGGACTTTAGGAATTAACATTAATATTTGATTATTGCAATTTATGGTCTTTGCAATTGACATCAAGTCAAATTAAGTCAGGTAGGAGAGAGAAAATTGCCTAGGGAACTAGGACTTTGGTGATGTAAAATTGAGATAATGCACCAAAATTGATGAAATTAAATAGGTGCCAATTTTGGGGTATTACATTTTCCCCTCTTTGAATTGATGTGCGAGAAGCGCATTGATTCAAAGAATAGTCTGAAGTGATAGATGAAAGTAGATCAAAGCATGAATTTTCTGAAGTCTAAGTTAGATTGCGAAGACAACGGTTCTTAAGAGAGACAAGAATTAGGATTAGATTGCCCCAATACGAAGCTTAGCCCTCCGAGACCCAGGTTAGATTGCCTAGATAACGGTCTAAAAGAGATTTCAAGAGTCATCTCCACAATGAAGATTGACTCCCAGGAATCAGGGTTAGATTGCCCCAATACCTAAAAGATTTCAAGAACCATCTCTAGAATGAAGAGTGATCCTCGAGGATCCGAGTTAGATTGCTCAGATACCTAAGAGATAGATTTCCAAATGACAAGATGTGAGGCATGAAGATGCCCCTAGCAATGAGGACTGATGATTCAAATCAGACTGATTCAAGAATAGATTCGACAAGATTCAAATGATGTAATCATCCTGCCCCCTCGGGAGCGAAATCGAAAGATGACATGTCAGAAGGATGATAAACAATAAGAGATTTCAGCGCAAAAGCAATTAGATTAGATTTGTGAAGCTGTAGAAGTGAATCGAAGCAAAGCAAAGGTCTTGTTGACCAAGTTTGACCATAGTTGACCATGGTTGACCAAATTTTGACTAGGGTTGACTTGATGAAAAGAAGCAAAGATTTGAGACCATGATGCAAAGATGAGGATCTAGCAGGGAGATGACACCAGAACGCTGACTGCACAAGCATCCGATCCAGAAGGAGTCCAATATTTAAAACATGATTTTGAGCCACTTAGAGATGTCAGATTTTGGTTTCGATCCTGAAAAAGGATGCAGCCAAGATGAGACTGGGACAAAAGATGAGAACGTTTGATGAGAAGATCTAGAAGAAAGCAATCAAGAGAGTAGCAAGAAAGCGCTCCAAATGCAAGCCCAAAATGAAATATGCAAGTCTAAATGCAGGCCTAGGATGAACAAATGCAATCCTTCAGACTCAGCTGTTGGACTCATCGTATTTATCATCATTGAGTTCATTTAAGCACAAGACAATCACAAGATGCCATACAATTCTCCCCAACATGAGAATATGAATATGACATAAGTCTTAAATTTGTCGGAATGAGGTGTAAGCATTAAGGCACAAGAAGCCAAAATGACCTAAACACCTATTCCTTTTAATTTATCAAGTTAACATAAGCATCAAAGCACATTTTCTAGAATGACCTAAATGTCTCTTGTGAACAAAAACACGAAACATGTGAGAGATCTTTCTTTTGCCAAAGAGTGCTCGCAGTGACCCCTACGTTCACTTAGCAAGATGAGCGTTAGCAATTTCAAATGTAGCAAAAGAAGTCACTCAAAACAAACAAGGAGAAGAACCAACCTCACCAAGGCATCCATATAAAAGGAGTTGAGGTACGCATGGCCATCCAATATGAGATGAAGGCTCTTATAGATGGACACCCCTCTTATGTAGATTTCTTGGATCATTGGAACTAAACCAGCAAGCAGAAAACAAAGAAAAGATCATGCCCCCAGTCTTTGCATTTCTCAGTCAAGAAAGACATCTTAGATTCACTCGAGGGGAAATGATAAAGCAAACAAAAAAGCAAGAGAAAATCTTAGTACACTACACAGGAACACACAAAGATTTTTAGTTTTAGTTTATGTTTGTGTTCAAGTAGATTGAAGTTGAATCAGAAGCGAACAACATTCAAAGTCTCAACGGGATAGCGACAGCAGGCAGACACAATGGAAAACCATTGGTGACCATCGCGAGAGACAAAGTCTCAAGAAGATATCAAAGTGTGAACCAAGTATCAGCAGGTGAACACAGTGAGAACCACTAGTGATCGATACAAGGAAGATTCTCAAAAGAGAGAATAAAGCATGAGCAAAACATCATCAGGTAGACGCAGTGAGAACCACTGGTGACTGATGTAAGGAAGAGATTCCAAAAGAAAGAGATCAAATGAAAGCTAAGTATTAGTAGGCATGCACAGTGAGGACCACTGGAAGCCAATACACAAGAGATCCTCGAGGAGAGATCTCAAAAGTAGCTAAGCATTAGCAGGCAGACACAACTCGAAACGCTGGTGACTGATGCACAAATGAATCTTCCAAAAGCGATAGGAAAATACCCCCTAGACTAGGGAGATGCCCCCAAGTATGACCATTTCCAATCCATGAAGAGTCAAGGAAAACTCAAAGACAAGCACATGAGCTAGCAAACCAAAGCAAGAAATAAACTAAAGCAGGAAAGAGGGAAAACAAACTAAAGCAGGAAAGGAAGGAAACTAAAGCAGGAAACTAAGAGCCAAGCAATGCTGAGATGAGATGCAGCTTCAGGAAACAAGAGGTGCCTATTTACTAGGTTTTCACCATCTTGGCAGAGATTCTATTTTTGCTACCATGACGCCTATTTACTAGGTTTTCATCAATGGCACATTTTTCTCTTTTTCAATTTTTTTGTACTTTTCTCTATTTTTTTTTTTCTTTGTATTTTTTTTGTATTTTTCACATTTTCTATTTTTTTTGTATTTTTAAAATTTTGTATTTTTTTTGTATTATCAAGGCACCTGTTTACTAGGTTTTCACTAGGATAATAGATACATCAAAGCGCTTGTTTGCCAAGTTTTCACTCAGATAATCATTTTTTAAGGACATTTTGCAATTTTTAGGATTTTTTGCAATATATCAATTTTTAGGATTTTTTCAGGATCAATAAGTATGTACATGAGCATACAGAGAATGTCTCAGCTATAGAATTTCTTCAAGTGAAGAGTGTTGATAGGCTCTTTGAGCTATTCTCCTTCAGTAGTAGATCTCTGAGAGCACAGTCACTTGTAGTAGTAGTCAGTAGAACCAAAACCATATGTTGTAGTAGTAATAGGAGAGCCAACCAGTAGTGTCCAACTGTCAAGAGATCCATAGTCAAGGAAAGATCACTTAAGTGAGACCCACAAATATCCTCATGGACACACCTCAACTCTTTGTCAGATTTCCCACGCTCTAAACGCTTAGGAGGAGTACATTCTGGATTTCTTTTAATCATGTCATTAGTAATAAGGAGATACTGATATGCACTTTGGGAAAAGGCAAGATGGAGTGAAGAGGGTAAAGTATGAGAGGCAAGGGTGATGGAATGGAGGGAAGTATGAGAATTTTGGAAGCTCAAATGACAACTTTGATTTTTCCTTTCTTTGGAATCCACATAGCTTTTGACTTTTTTCTTCTTTACTTTGAGGTGCTTTTGATGACAATGCCTGTAAACTAGATTTCGAGATCCATTTTTTATTTTATTTTCTGGCTTTTGATTGTCTTCTTCTTTTTTAGGACCTTTGCGGTCTTTTGAACACCTCTGTTGCTTTCCTTTCTTCATAGTCACATGTTGATTAGATGGGACATGGTGACCTTGAGATATAAGTGGATTCTCATTATTTTTATTTTTATGTTGCACATCCAAGTTACTTCCAAAAGACTTAGGAATGGTGGATGAAAGAGGCTTATATGACTGGTTTAGGTGGGGAGGTGGAAATGGAAGTGGATGAGCCACTTTTCTGGGAGATGAAGGGGGAAGAGAAGTCGATGGGATGGGCTCAAGTGAAAATATATCAGTATCATCCTCATCATTCATGAATGCATTAGATAGATCAAGAAAGTAATCTTCCATAGAGCGTTGTCAATTGTGAGTCATCTTGGAAGAGTCAGATAAGTTTGGAGGAATATTATGTGAGCCTAACCAAGATGGTCTATTCCAAGAGTTAGGTCCCCTTTCAGGTGGTAAGAGTGCACGAATAGGAACCATTTCAATTTTGGATCTTCCAATATTCCATGAAGCTATAATAGAATGGGGTCTTACATACCCATGATTTGTAGGAGCAATAGGAGTGTAGCTTGGATTAGATGGCCTAGGAGCCATAGGAATGATCTCCATAAGAGGGTGGAAAGGATCATCGTCAATAGCTTGATCTGGAGGATCATAACTTTCTCCTCTTTCTGAGTTGTTAAGACTAGCATATAGGTGCATAGCATCAACTAGTATTTTTGTAGTAGCATCTGATATAGAGTCCCATTCAGCTAGAGACATAGTTGGAGGCAGACTTTCTTCATTGTTGTCATCTAACATAGGAGGTGTTTCTTTAACAGTAAGATCTTGTTCAGTAGTAGAAGTAGCAGAGTAATCTGGAATAGGCATACCTTGAGGCATACCCAAGAGGAGGGAATCATCCAACAGTTGCTCCCAATCAGTATGTGTGCCATTGGAGTTGGCAACAGTAGGAGTTTGTTCAATAGCAGAAGTGGTGGAACAATCTAGAATAGGCATACCTTGAGGCATACCCAAGATAAGGGAAGCATCCAATAGTTTCTCCCAATCAGTATGTGTACCATTAGAGGCAGTGACATATTCAGTAGTAGCTGTAGCAGTAGACATTTGTTCAGTAGAGTGTATAGAATCCTCCTGGTGAGGACCAAGATCATGTTCTTGAAGCACTTGAGAAGGTAGATAAGACTCTTTTTGGTAGCCTAAATCAGAATTTTGAACATTCAAAGATCTTTCATGTGTCATAGGCTGAATCTCTGTTTCTTCATTATCTAAATCCTTGCATGAGTGAAAGTTGTAGCTAGGTTGGTCAAGCTCATAGCTCTGATAGCCAATACCAAATCTGTCTTTAGAGGGTTCTTCACAGGAATGTGGAGATATGGGGAGAGTTGTTAGTGACAAGATGGACTCAATCTGATATTCCCCCATGCCAATATCTTTGATCTTCAAGGTCTTTTCTATTTCTTTTAGCTTAGCATCATAGAACTTAGTGGACTCCCTATTGGCAAGAAAAAAGTTGTCTATTGTTTGGGTAAGTAGCTTAGTAGAGCAAGTATTTAGGGTGGCATTATTGTCAGTGAGGATGCAGTGGACATGCTCGGGACCTTCCATAACTTCAATGTGTAGGGGAGCATCATGCGGATGGCTTGGAGAGTGATCATCTTCTTCAGGGAAGGATAAATAATGAGGTGAGGTCAAATGACCCACCATAGATTGAAACTGGTCAAGATTGAGATCTTTGGGGATGTTTTCCTTAGTGAGGGCTTTATCCATAGATATTTTTGGTCTAGATGTCGAAGGTTTGGGACCTTTGAGAACAATCTTTTCATGAGATCGAGTGATAGCATTCACACAAGCTGGAGACTGTGTGGATTTATAAGAGGGAGATGCAAGGCCTTGCAAGACAAAGGGAGTTTTGGGTTTAGGAGTATCCTCGCCCCCTGGAGCAATGATCATGTCACAGTGAGAGATTCAAGCTTTGTTTCTAGTAAATCTAGAAGGTGGTTGAGCTTTTGTTGCAACCTTCTCAGTGGCTTTGATCATTTGTATGTTAGAGCTGAGATTGAAAACCAACTTTGAGGGTTTTGGCATCATATTGTCAACAACACCATCATTCATAATATCTATGTTTTTGTTGACAATCTTATCCTTATCCTTGTCCAAGGAAGAAGGTCCTTGCTTGTTGTCTTTGTTCAAAGTCAATTCTCCCTTCTTGATCATAAACACTTCTATCCTCACAGCCCACCTAATCATATTGTCAAAAGTGAGGGGACCTTGTAATCGCACTTGGTATCCAAAATTTGGGACAAGATTGTCTAAGAAGATATCAAGCTTTTCAAACTCGGGTAATTCATGCGGATACTTCATGTATAGTTGTCTCCATCTCTAGAGAAATATTAGGAGAGGCTCCTCTTGTCGTTGTTTCAAATTGCGAAGGTCTCAGATGTTGACCCGATATTGAATATTATGGGATTGATCATAACTCTTATCATTTTGAGACTGACCATGACCTTGGTCATTTGGAGATTTCTTATGACTAGCACTGAATTTATCTACCCTTGGGAAGGGAAATGGATCTCCCATATTGTTGGTAGTATTCTGAGAGATTGTGAAAGAGTCGATAGGTTCAAAAGAATCAATAGGTTCAATTTTAGAAAGTGACCCTTTAGAGTCTTGCTGGTGTTGAAACAACGGGTTATAGTATTCTTGAAATAATAAGTCAGACTGTATCTGAAACAATGGATTGTAATACTCTTGGAATGAGGAGGAATGTGAGAATCTCTCACAAAGTTTAGATTTCATAACAAATTCAGGATGACCTATGTCTCCATTACAAGGTTTACTTTGATCTTGATCAACGTTCTGAATGGGATAAGTCTTGCCACTTCGAGTCGTGACAGTCATAGATGAAGATGTGACAAGAAAAGATTTGGGATAATGCTAGACTCTATCTCTAAGATGACATAAAGGAGATAAATAGCTAGAATAGACAAGATGCGAGATGAACCAAGTATGAATCATCAAAAGAGGAGTGGCTAGAACAGCTGAGATAAGACTATCGTAACACAAGGTACAAAAGGCATAAAGAGATAAGATGAATAAATGAGAGACAATGTGAGTCAAAGTGAAGATCGATCAATTCCTAACTCAAGACAACTAGTTTCTAATAGTAAACAACAAGGGAGAAAAAAAATAAACCATAGGCAAAAAAGTAGATCAGATAAAAAGTCAAGCAGTCAACTACAAATAGGTCTTTGTTTCGGCAAATTGTGTTACAGGTTCATGCGAGAAAATGCTAGACCACACAAGAAAATACAAAGTCACGTGAGAGAACATAGATCTTCACATGAGAGAACAAAGTCTCGAGCGAGGAAGTGCTCTGAAGCTGAAAGCTCACGCGGGAAACAGGAAAAATTTGATAGTTTTGACATAATTTTTGAGGTTGAGTTTGAATTTTAAAGTACAATCTGAACTGATGTCTAACAGAAAATCTAGTTTCCTGACAGGTTTGCAAAATTGTTTAATCAACAAACTCGTTTTAGGATTCCAAGCATTCATTTAAAGACACAATGGTTTAGATCAAGTACTTGTGAAGCAAGAAGTAGTCATTAACAGACCTATCAAGGACAAAGCAACTTGATAGCATCAGGGGAGTCTTTGTTTGATAATGTATGGACAATGTTTAAGACTCAATAATAGACATGTAGCCTAATCCTACAAAGAAAATGGTGAGAAGCCAAAACCTTTTCCCCATTGCTTGAATGCATACATGCACCTCACACAGTCATGTCACCCCCTAGAGGGCACCTGTGTTTTTGGTGTTTCCAAGGACTCAATAGTGTACGTTCAAAGGTTACCCTCATAGCAGGGGCCAGTGTTGCCACCAAAATGTATGTGACTGAATGTGACCCCTAAATCAGGCACAACACAACATGGTCATTATTCACTTGATAGAATTTGGGAGAGAGTATGAAGAACTCAATCCAAATTCCATGGTGAGGTGACCTGTTGCCTCCTATGTGAATTGGGTGTTTGAATACTCTCAGAACAAGAGCCAACAGCTGGGAGACCAATTCAACAATGGAGGATTTCCAAGAAGCAATAAAGATGAGCAAGATGAAATTAATCTAAGATGAAGTGCAATTTAATCTAAGAATGAGGATGCAATTAATCTAAGAGCTTGAAAATAAAGATGAGATGCAACTTAATCTAAGAACTTGAAACAAATATGATATTAAACTAAGAACAAATAAGCAAATTTAGTCTAAAATGTGATGCAAAGATTATACTAATAATGAGATATTAATCTAATAAATGCAATAAAAAGCTTTGAAAACAATGAATCAAATGAGACTAAAAAAATGCCTATAGTGTAGATGCTCTCAAAAATTGCTCTCCCTTGAATGAGAAAAGGAGGTTCATTAAATAGAGAAGCCCAGAGAGGAATGAAGAGTTTCTTGATTTGAAACTCCTGACTCTTCATTCCCCTTTGAGACAAAAAGGTATGAATTATTTAATTAAAAGAATGAAATTTGCCACATGTGGGGAGTGACCTTTCGAGTAATTTGAATTATTAAATTCAAATAAAGAGGTGTCCATTCAATTAACTAAATATTTATTAATTCCTTTTTAAGGGTAATTAGCCAAAGGGGTAGATTTTAATTTAATTCAAAGTGCTTAGGACTTTAGAAGTAAATTAAATTATCATAGAGGTAATTTAGCTAATTAAAGTCAAGGACTTTAGGAATTAATATTAATATTTGATTATTGCAATTTATGGTCTTTGCAATTGACATCAAGTCAAATTAAGTCAGGTAGGAGAGAGAAAATTGCCTAGGGAACTAGGACTATGGTGATGTAAAATCGAGATAATGCACCAAAATTGATAAAATTAAATAGGTACCAATTTTGGGGTATTATAGAGAGAAGGGTACTATTGGCCCAGCCTATACAAATATCCATTTGATTGGGTGAGGAAGTGCAAGAACTGTGCTTTGTTTGCTGGCAAACAGAAGTTGGTAGCCCTCCCACTGCATCCCATCAAGGTGGAGCAACCCTTCTCTAAATGGGGGTTGGATTTCATTCGACCTATTAATCCTCCATCTAGTGTTGGTCACAGATGGATCCTTACTACTACAGATTATTTTACCAAGTGGACAGAGGCTGTAGCATTAAAATAAGAAAATGAGATCTCTGTCCTAAATTTCTATCAAGATATTGTGTTAAGGTTTGGCACTCCGGACTCTATCATTTCAGACAATGCCTTGGAATTTCTTAAAATGTGAATCTCAGAATGGGTATTGAGACACAATATCTTCCTAAGCACTTCATCTAACTATTACCCTCAGGGTAATGGGTAGGCAGAGTCAACAAACAAAAACTTGTTCAGGATCATCAAGAGAACTATAGAGGGGAACCAGAGGGACTGTCATAGAAAGTTGAAGTGACTCTATGGGAAGATATAATAACCCCTAAGATATCTACATGTAACTCTCATTATACACTTTTTTATGGGAAAGAGGCTAGGATTCCTATTTCTATTGAATTTCCTACTTTTGAGATTGATTAAATAAATTGAGTTAATGGAAGAATACACTATGGAAGTTAGGCTTGCTGAGTTAGTTGAGCTTGAAGAAACAAGGAAACTAGAATTATAAAACTTAGAGGTACATCATTCTCAGATGAAGAGGACCTTTGATAAAAGATCCATGCTTAGGGTTTTTAAGGAAGCAGACCTTGGTCAAAACATAAACCAGGAAGGCATACTAAATTTGATGCCATATGGAGTGGACCTTTCATGGTTGTTAAGTGCAAAACCATAATGCTTTCTAGCTAGCTAATATGGATGGAGAGGAATTGCCCATTCCTATGAATGGAATTCACCTCAAAGCTTGTTTTTGAGGTCAAATTTTTCCCTGTACATTAGTAGTTGTTAGTTTCAGTTCTAGCTTTTTGTGTTCCCTAAGTGCTCCAACACATGTTTTTTTTTCAGTTTTCTTTTAGTTTTTAGTTTTTAGTTTGGTTTTTGTTAGCAATAAGCCAGAGCAGTCTGTCTTAGGTAGTTAGTTTGTTTTGTTGGCAAGAGGGAGTTTTTTGGTTCAAAGCTAAGTTTAGTTATGAATTCTGAGACTCTGTGCCCAATGGATTCAAAGGCAAATAGTCAAGGGTGCTTAGCAGGAAAGCACTCAGTTGAGGTTGCCAGAATGTTATCATATTTTTACTCATCTTTTGGAGACCTAATTACTAAATGAGGCTACAGTACCCTAGTTTGGATTATTAGGTGATCTTTCTTAAATTTGTGTTCATTTCATAGTAAGATACATGAAAGGGAAAATAAATGTTTACATCTAAATTATTACATGTATATGTGCCAATATCCTAAATGTGATGTAAGAAAGAAAGAACTAAAAAGATAATTCATTTGAGCTCACATAGGCCATGAGCATAGCCATTTTTAGAAATGCATAAATGAGTACAGACATACATGAAATGATGAACATAAGTACTAGGGTACCAAACATTGCGTGGTAGTGGAGCATTGATCTAGTTTTGTCCTGTGTGCTCTTGTGATCTAGAACCTGCAAATAAGTGAGAAAGGGATGGGGGTTAGATCCAATGGATCTAAGAAATGTATGATATCATAATATTTACCCTCATCTACAAGCATGCATATATGAACTCATCCATACACTTCTAACAAGGGCTATGCTACAGGGAATGTGCACTCAGGAAAGATGCTACATGAAGGAAAATGAGATACCATGTTTTCACTAACTTGTGTGTTCCATGTGTAGGTATAGAAGAAGCTAATTCACTATTGTTTACCTCATTCAGATAATCAAAGCACTTAGAGGATGGTCTTCCCAAAAGACCATCCTCAGAGTGTAGTGATTGTTTGTATGACAATAATAGTAAGGTGCTCGAATCCAGATGAATGATGTTTCCCTGTGATGTGGGCTTTGTCAGGAAAACCTCAAAGTTCCTCGACAAAGACCACATCACAAGACAAGAGCACCCATGATCACAACAAGGGAAGCAACTAGATGAAGTAGTACTAGTGGAGCATTAAGAGATCATCAAAGAAGACTAATGAAGCATGAAAACATGGAAGTGCAGAAAAGAGATCAATACAAAAAGGAAAAGTTGATGGATGCATGGACACCTGATGGATCATTACTGTATCTTCATCATCAACATGAAATAGAAACACTAGATATTTATGTTCCATCTAGTATTGTAGTGACATCATAATGCAACCACAATAACCATCCACCATGCCCATCAACATTTGGAACCATGGTCAAGCACTGACAATAAAAAGGGCTACAGAGTACATCAAATCATCATTAGAATAGAGAACATAATGGAGTATGTTTCAAATCTACATTTAGTCCTATCATGAATCCATGACATAAAAGGTACACAAATATGCATAGTTCTATCTCATATTCATGACATGAAGTGTGTTTAAATTTACATCTTGAGCTAAGCGAAGAAGCTATAGATAGAATAATGACTGCATGATACATAGTGTAATATTTCTTCAAAGGAGGTTTAAATGGTGTTGTAAAAAGAGATGCAATCATCATAATGAAGCTATACTCATAGGTGGACAACAAATGATCAAATAATACAGTGCATCAAACTAATTACATTTAGTAAAGAAGAACAACAATGATAATGTTCATCAACAAAGCCCCAAAAGAATGTAGCCATTACAATGAATTTCAACATGAATCCATGAACAATGAGCTTGCTCTAACTCATGGTGAAACAGTGAACATAAACATATATATGATGCTACAGTCCATGTTCATGGTGCCTTAGAAAAAACCAGTAGGACTCAACACATCATAATTAGTCACGAGCCTTCCAAAAATGGCAAATACAAGAGGCATCATTTAATAATATCAAAGGCATGGTGTCATTCATAAAGACCAAAATCTCATAAGTACCAAGCAGGGAATGCCTATGCCTCAATATCAATGGAAAAGTAGAGATGCCATAGACATAAGTTCACGGGCTAGGAATAGTAACAATGTTTTAAAAAAAAACCAGTCAAAAGAGGAAAATACCAAGCTTCACGACCTTATGCAATAGTGAGAATTAACAAATAAACACAATGCTTCTAGCTCATGGGCTTTAAAATTAGTTAAGCAATGATCAAAGCATCAAAAGAAAGGAGGCAACATTAATGTCATGCCAAGCTCGCAGGCCTCCATCAAAATGTATGGTAACAAAAGAGAAATTGGTGAACATAGCATGCAAGAAAACTAGTCTAATGTAGAAGAGATATAATGCCCTAGCTCAGGCTCATAGGTCATCAAGTGTTACAATAGCCAATGCTATAAAATGGTGGATTGATATCCATGAGCATATACATCAAGCCATAAGCTCACGGGCTATGCCATGAATAATAAAGGAACACCCTGAAGATAAAAGCAGTCAACATTTCAAAATGAAGGCATTCAATATGCATTGATATCCCAAATAACAATCTCAAGGATAGAGGCATTGTGCCCTAGCAATGCTTGGGTCACCAAGATGCAAACATAATTCTTTAGCAAGGCTCACAAGCCATCAGACATGTCTATCAAAATGGTGTCAACAACATGTCTGTCAAAAAATAAACATTGATAAACACAGTGTGGGATGTATATGAAATCAGTGGCCAATTTATATCAAAATGCCCTAGGCTCTATCTCACGGGCTCTAAGAAATCTGGTAAAAGGATTCATATATTCCTTTATTCAATGACAGATAAAAGGAAGTGCGTGATGCCATGAAACAATAAATACATGGAATAAAAAAACATAGATGCCCTAGAAAAACTCACAAGCTGAATGATGAACACAAAAGGCTCGTGAACACTTAGAGCTCATGCTCTAGCTGGCATGGCTATAAAATAGTGAGTATCTCAACATTCAAATGGAACCAAAAGCATTAATAGTGATGCAAAGTCATGGCTCTCAGCCCTAATCAAAATACAAAGAAGTAACAAAAATATAGTGTCCTAGCTCACAGGCCATGAACACACCAGCATGATCAATCAAAATATGATGCCACAGAGAAACCATGCCCTCAAAAATTCAGAGGAACTGAATACACATTGTAAACAAAATATATAGTATCTTTGAAATGCAGAGCACAACACAATGCCCTTAAAAAATGCTATCAATATGCCTTCGAAATACAAAGGAGATTCAAATGAAAACCAAGAATGCCTACCTCAAAATCATATTGCTATGTCAAAAAGCTTTCAAAGAATGCAAGTTTCCAAATCTGAAATGCAGAGAGTCGGTGAAAATGGCAACCTTCTAGATGCCAAAAAAGAAGTGTCTGATGCCAACAGTTCCCCTTATCTTCAAAGGGGATTTCATCTGAATGATCAATTAATATGTTTATCCCCTTTTTAGATTGGGTTGAGGATTATTAATTGTTTTATTTTTATGCTAGGTGTTGTCACAAATGTGGGTTTTATTTGGCATAATTATTAAATATGTTCTCCCCTTAGTTGGGTTGAGAACTATTTATTAATTTAATAATAAAATGTTTGAAGTCCACATATTATTTTTAGAATCATGGCATCGAGATAGATATTTAATTGTGAAATCATTGCTTGAATTATTGTAAGATATCGACATATGGTTTTTTTATAAACCATTGTTAGAACATCAATTATAGAGCATGACTTAGAGGGGACAAGGTAGTTTTAAATTACCATCTTTTTTAGGATGTTCAGTCTTTCCATTACCTCTATAAATCCAAGAATCTGACATCTAAATTTAAGAGGCATCTTCATCGGCCTATATTCAGTTTTTTTCCAATTTTGGGGGGTTGAGGGGTTTGAATGTAGATTCCTAGGCCATGTTTTATATACCTCTCACTTATGTGATTGAGGTTATCTCTTCATTCTTTCTCTCTGGTATGAGAGTGTCGTAGCTCTGAGATGCACAATTGTACTTAGCTTCTTTTCCTTGAATACAAAAGTGATCCTCCTTGTCTCCTTTCATTTCAAAAGTTTCTTATTGAGTTTTTTATGCTAGGATTATTGTAGAAGTTGAGAAATCCAACTTCACAGAACGCCAAGAACACCTGCATGCAAATAACCTGTTGCTGAAAGGAAACCAAGAAGACAAAAAGCAAGGGCTTGGAAAATCTCAGCAGTGTGAGAGAAATTGTATTCCAAGATCATGAAAAATAATTACAAGAGTTCAACCTATAAGGTGAACAAAACCCTAAAACTAGAAAATCTAGGTTGCACATTATAATTAATAAAGATATTAATTATAATGTACCTAAGAGATAGCTTAAGTAAAAAAGAGTAATAAAACTAACTAATTACTCTAACACCCCCCCTTAAGTGAAGCTCATGAGGTAAGCTAACCTAGCATAGCTATGAAAGTAGGAAATGGGTCCTGGCAACAAGGCCTGATCAGGTACCCAATACAAGGAAATCTATGTAAACTAAAGACAAAGGAGAAAACCCAGTGGGAAAAACTCCTCTCCAAAAAGAGATATAAAAGCAAGAAAAAGACAAAAAATGACTTCAAGAGACTCTCTCAAAGCCATAAGTACAATGCATGCTACCAACCCCCCCTGTGAGAGAGGGTCAGGGCTCCAAAGCCCCCCCAGAATGAAAGAACCTTTGGAACAATGAATGAACCACTATGACTCCAATATAAAGGAGTGAAAGACAGTGAACACTAAAGAGGTACCCTCGAAAGATGAGGCACCACTAGAAGGCCAAGCTAATGCTCAAAGGAGTAGACATGAGGATCTTGAAAGGGAATCCTCAATGTAGGTGGTATGATAGGTGTGCTGACATTGTCAGGAGAGAGGAGATGAATGTCCTCTGTAGAATCCTCCACAATTACATGGGTGGCTCGATGAATGGAGCTAGAGGGTTTGGCAGTGCTAAAGAGAAGAAAACCCAACAAGAGGAGGGGAGGCAATCATAGAAGTGGTCTCAGGAACAACACAAAGGTTCAAGTGACCTGACTGTCCCACATGATGCTCTTGCGCAAGAGGAGAGCTGTGAGCCGATAATGGAGATGGTGGACCAAAGTGTGAGAAGGTGTAGAGATGAGTGGAAGGATCAACTATCCAAGTAGCAACAATGCCACCTGTCACACTATCTCGGATGAAGACTAAATTAGTCGTGAACTCAACTATCTTCCCTGACCCACTGAGTGTAATCTGATAAATTGAGAGAAGGTTTGCAGATAGAGATGGAACATACAATACATCATTGAATGTGTCATCCTGAATGTATACTGAACCTTTCTTTTAGACTATCATAATAGTGTTATTCCCCATGAGAATGTGAGGAATAGGAGAAGCCTCAATAGATGAGAAGATCTCTAGAGAAGATGCCATATGGTGAGAAGCACCAGAATCCAGTATCCAAGGGACTTGTGAAGGGGATGTAACGGAAGCCTATAGTGCATGACCCTGTCCAAAATCCTATCCAGATGTCGAAGATGAGGCAAAAGACTAAAAAGAAGACCCCTATGAGGTAGAAGAGGATGGAGAGGAAACCATGCTCTTCTGAAGAAGAGCTTGCAAATCTACAATCTGTTTCTCATAGCCATCAAATCTCTTCTGAAAACAATGTGACTCATCATGAGGCCCCTTCTAACAATAGGAACATGTAGGGCTCTCAGTCTTCTATTTCTCCTTCTTATAAGAATATGGTGGGCCAGTAGAGTGCTGAGAAGAGGAATCAGATGTCTTCTTTAGCTTATGCTTCTATGTATCCTGAGGTGTCTTGGCAAGCAATGCCTGTGACTATGAACCTATAAGTGAGTCCATCTGATTGAGCTTGGACTGCTCATGAGTCAACCTATCACAGAAGGTCTCAAAAGAGGGCATAACATGTCATGCACCCAATGCATCCATAGTGGAGTAGAAGGTAGAAGTGAAAATCTGATAAGGGCCATGAAGCTTTGAGAGTATCAAAAAGATACACTCATCATCTGACTTCATCTTTCCAACAACCTGTAAAATAGAACAAAGAGACTTGAACTTCATCAAGAAGTCCTTAATGCTAGTGAACGATTCAGGTACCAAGGAGGTGAACTCTGCATCTATTTGTAGAACCTTGAGCTGATTCATTGTGCCAAACAAGGTGGAAAACTTGTCCCACATAGCCCTGGATGTGGTCAAACCATCCAGGTGGAACAACAACCCATCTAAAATGTTCATTGCAACGAGGCCCATTGCCTTGTCCATCCTATTTCTCTGCATAAGAGCCTCATAAGGCCTCTGTAGAACTGGCTGAGCTGCATCGAGGCATGACCATAGCCCTTTTTCCATAAGCAATTTGGTCATCTGTCCTTTCCAAGTGTGATAGTTGTGAGGTGTTAGGCAAGCGACAGAAGAGTCTGCCATTGAGAGAAAGAAGATAGAGGTAGAAGGGTCTTTCTAAAGTAAATCATAGAAAGTAAAGAGCACCCCCCCACAAAGTATAATACTATCCCCCATACACAACAAAGTACTATGAAAGCACAAGAAATGAGAAAAAAAAACTTGAGTTCCAGAAGTAGAACAGGAGCACAGAAGAAGGTGCATCTTTGACTAAAAAAACTAGCAATCAAATGGAGAAATTAGGAAGTGAAACCTACATGAGAGCGACGGGCTCAGAAAGACCTTTCTGATGATATATCATATGTCAAATTTTGAGTCTGTATGAGCCTTGCAGGACCAAAAAAGTCCAGGTACCCCCAAAATGCAAGCTCCCTGGAAAAAACCAGTCACTGGAAAAAAGTTGATGGCCATATGCCTGTCATGAGCTTGTTGATGATGTCATCATGACCTATGATGATGTCATCACTAGAAAAAAGGAAGTCATCGAAAAATTTTGAAAAATGGTAGGAAAAACTCACTGGAAAATTTTTTTGACAGGTGACATAAGGGTGACATCACACTATACCGGGCAGAGGAGGAGGTGGCCAACGGGTGGCATGGTGGTGGCTGGCAGCCAATGCGATGGCTAGGGGGGTGGCGTGGAGGTGGCGGGCGGAGTGGAGGCCAGGCGGGGGTGGTGTCAAGTTGGCGCACTAACTGTACCCTAAAAAACCATGAAAAATGCATGATTTTCAAGATTTTTTAAATTTTTTTCTCGTTTTACATGTCGTACGACCCGAATAGGCTAGAAAATTCACCCAGAAGCCCCGAAGGCCAAATAGGTCAAGTTTTATATGGAAATAAGGGTTTTTGGGCCTTCTAGATGCAACCGTAAGGTTAGTTTTTGCCCAAAGTGCTCCAAAAAAAAGAGACCCCCCAGATCCAATAAAAAACAATAGAGAAAAGACCAAAGGAGCTGTGGCTTTCATCTTCGAATCATGGCTCCAAAAGCTTAGACCAGGTAACAACAAGGAAGCTCTGATACCATGTAGAAGTTGAGAAATCCAACTTCACAGAACACTAAGAACACCTGCATGCAAATAACCTATTGCTGAAAGGAAACCAAGAAGATAAAAAGAAAGGGGTTGGAAAATCTCAGTGGTGTGAGAGAAATTGTATTCCAAGATCATGAAAAATAATTACAAGAGTTCAACCTATAAGGTGAAAAAATTCCTAAAACTAGAAAAGCTAGGTTACACATTATAATTAATAAAGATATTAATTATAATGTACCTAAGAGATAGCTTAAGTAAAAAAGAGTAATAAAACTAAATAATTACTCTAACAAATATTGTGATATTATATCGTCCTTAATCTTCATATTGATTCAACTAAGTATTCAGAGATTTGTTTTGGCCTTGAAGTATTAATCTATGTACAAATTGGAATCAAAATTGTGGAAATATCTTCCCTTTCTAGATTCCAGGTACCTTATTATTTCTAAGAGGTTCAAAGTAGTAGGGTCAAGTTGTGAGGTGCAGATATGTTTCAGTTGTTTTGTAAGCTTTCTTCAACTGTGGATCTTTTATCCATTTGGTGGATCACCTAGTTCAAGTTTAGTTTCAGTCATTTGTTTCATGCACTCTCTCCCTTTCCTCAAAAAGTTAGTCAAATTTCAAGTGATGCAAGGGGAAGTCGGCCCCTAATCTGAAGGTCTACTTTCTGATAGGTCACCCACAACCTAAATGTAGTCCCATGTTTCACAAGATTGATGGGTTTTACACTTAGCATATTTGGGTGCAATCCTTAGTGACAACAGTAACCCTTGGGTCATGACTAGATCTATCTTGGTTACATTTACTAGCCATTCCAACTCACAAGGATATAGGTGTCAAGTGACACCACATAATTACATTTGGCATGACCCATTTGACATTTTCAAAACTAAATTAAATACTTCCATGGAATATAATTTCATGGATAAAATAAATTACAACGAGGTCTATGTCTCTTCATAGACAGGACCTTAGCCTTATAATGAATACACATAGGTTCATTTATGAAACCCCATTTCAGTACTAGGGTCAACTTCCTACACACTCATTGCACACATCTGTAGTTCCAATAAATCCATATGTAACATTATAAAATACACAATGTAACACTCACACCACTTACATCTGCATTTTCATGACTCAATGGTAAATTAAACAATATCTGCATCTAATTCATACACATAAAACTAATTCTTAATCATTTTGCATCCTGATATATCCTAACATGTATATCCATCACAATGCATCATTACACTTAACCATATAGATAAACTCCATAACTAATCATAGGGTATCACCTGAATAGGTTCACAACAAATCACAATATTGAACTAGTACCCCTAGGCACCCCATTTTAAAAACTTTCAAAATGTGATTTTCCTCATATTAATCTTTGTTTGATCTTTTTATCTTGGTTATGTTTGGATTTTGAACCTCATCGAACCAAGTTAAAACTGGTTCAAGTGGCTAAAGAAGGTTCAGATAGTACAAAAAGGTTCAGGAAGTTCGATATGGGTGCAAATGGTACAAGTAAGTTCACAGGTTCACAAAGTTCAAATATAGCCAGGTTTAGTGTAGAGGTTTAGAGATTTTGAGTTCAGTGTTAAGAGTAGTTTGATGATTTCGAAGTTCATAAGGCTTCTGATTTAGAGTTCAATTTGCAAGGCACATTTTATCAGTTCATGGGTATGATTTCAAATCTAGAGTTCATGAATCCAAATAACAAGATTGACTAATTAAACCTTGTCAAGTTTAGAATGTTTTTGGAGATTTATTGCATGTAGCTATGAAACATTCCAAGATAATAAATACCCACTCCTAGATTGTATATCATGGGTATCGATACAAAGATCATCATTACCATTTGGATCTCTATTTTAGTAACATCAAATCTTGTCAAAAGCCATTATGGCTATGCAGGAGAAAAAATTAAGCAGATTCTATAACCACATATTTGTAGGAAACAAAAAACTAGTCTCAATGTAGAGGGCATAACTTCAAATTTCACTGTTGCATCATGCTCAATTTTAGATATGTTTTTGCAAACCTAATTCTCCAGATTCTCATTGAAGAGATTTGGAATATATGGTTAGAGTCAAAAGTTATTGTTGACTATGTGCAGAACTATCCAATCTATCAATGACAGTCACAACAGTGATAAAATAATAAAATTTCTTTAGTTAAGGGATGAATAATAACCCATGAAAGAGGTATTTATATTCACATTATTTGTCCATGATACTAGATAAGAGGGTAAAAATCACAGTATAAAGAGGCATTTGACTCTAATTCCTTGAAGGTAATCACTCTGTCATCACTAGAAAAAAGAGATTTGAAGCCAAGTAAATAATCAAAAGATGAAAATAGTGGAATCAATTAAATATCAGAATGTGGGCCTGATGGAAGAAGGATAGAAAAAATAAAGTAACAGAAACACAAGTTGGGAAATTAAAAAAATAGACATTCTCTTGACGTTGCTCGTGCATCAATATTAAATTTGATATTCTCTTTTTTATCATAAAGTTATGTTTATAATTTTTTGACAAAAAAAGAAAATTTATAAACAACATTATATCAAAGTGGAAGTAAAATTTACAAAGTAATTTCAAGATTTAGTTATAGAAACTGAAAGGAAACTATTTTTATTGTAAGAAGTTTTAAAGAGAAAGAGGGGATTCTTCTCTTTCTGGCAGCTCGTGTTCACAGAAGGAGGAGTAATCTATTTTATAATAAATGAGAGAGGGCATATTTTTATTTCTATATAGATATAATGTACAACTCATTTTGGATACTGAAATAATGAAGGAATAATTCACGAGTCTTTGAATTTATTATTGTTTCTTTAGATTTTGTTGAGCTTTTTCTCACTAAAATATTTTTCAGCATTGTATTTTATTCATTTAGTTGTGCATGTTCTTGATTTTGGAACTTTGTTTTCTAAAAGAGGTTATGTTTGGAAAGAATACATGTTTCTTGATTTAAAGAGTTATGAGTTGTGACTGTGAGAGAATTGGACTTTGTACCAACCTCTCATATATTTTTTATGTATTTAAAATCTCTACACATCTACATCATGCTTATGGGTAGATGTTGGTGCCTTAGGTGCTTTCTAGTGAAAAGCATATCAATATTTTAATTCATTGAATATCCATTAAGAGGGAGTTATACCTCTCAATTTAGAGGGAAAGTTATCGATCTAATGGTGATTTTTTCAACTGTTAGTCACGTTTGTACTTCTATTTGGGCATCATGATTCACTTTGTGTTGTTATTTTAAAGTGAAAATCTATTCACCAACATGTTTTTTGGTGACTCTACTGGGGAGAGGAATTGAAGGCCAGTGTCACATTTATTTCCTTAGTCATTTTGTGAATATCTCTATTTTGTAGGATTGGTGGCTTTGATTTATTAAATATGTTGAAAGGAAGAATTATGAGAAAGGAAAGACCTAATCCCACCCTCATGGAAATCTATCAGGTGTATAACAAAGTGTTGCATGAGTTCTTGGATAGTTTCAAAGAAATTATCTCTCAAGATGTCAGAGAAAATATTAGTCTACAGGATGATCATGCATCCACCCTCTTGTGGAGAAGCCTCTACACACGGTTTAAAAAACTCATACGTCAGCATGAGTATGAAAGAAGAGTGGCAAGACTAAAAGAATAACTGGTAGTCGATGATGAAGAGCCTTTGGTAATATCATCTTACTTTGTTTCTTTCAATTATGTAGTCTTTGGTAACCATGATGGCACTCAAGAACCCATGGATAAAGATGATAAAGGTATATCTGAATCTTTCTTCTCCCTTGATTAAGAAAGTTTCAAATTTGAAAGTGGTAATAGTTATCTTTCTTTGATATTTCCTATTTGTGAAAATTTTCAAAATGCACAACCAGAAATTGAGACTTTTTCTTTTGACGAAGGGGTCAATAAAGGTGATTCTTCACTAACAATTTATAATCATCCTATAGAAGAATCTAGTCAGTTTGAAATAAAGTTTGCGATGATGATAAAATAGAACTACATGTTGGGAAATATTCTCATGCTAAAACTCCTATTGATGAAAGAAGTGTTGAAGTTAACCTTTTGCATGTAGACAACTTAGCTGAAATGTGGAATAATGTTCTTCTTGTTGAAGAAGAAGAAATCATGGATAGATTCTTGTCGTCTCTTCAACCAAAGGATTTCTCTTGGATTGGCTCAGATATCACTCCAAAACTAGATAAAAGTGAGATTTTGTTGAATGAAGATTATTTTAATTCTCCCTTAAATGATTTTTCTAGTTTGGATTGTGAAAACAATGTTGAAATATGTGATAATGCACTGGCAAAAGGGAGAGATGAAATATTTTACATGTTTGACAATGAATTGATTCTTGATAGAGATGAAGTAAACTTTAATGAGAGATTTGATCCTATGATGGATGAATTTTATTTATTTATTGAAACTAGTCATGTTACAAATGAATATGTAAAGAAAAATGATCTTTCCAGTAGCAACCATGAGCAATGCATAATTATTATTGAAGAAGTTTCTAAACATTATTTTTTCCATCTTGGAATAAGATCTTGCCTGGATGATATAGTAGAAGATACATGATTTTATGATGAGTCCTAGTTATTTGGGAAAGAATGGTGGGTTACCAAATTTATGCATGCTATTAGCTTGATATTCACCATTGTAAAAGTCACCAAAGAGCACTTCTTTTGGGGTACTCCATTAAGTCACAATTCGCTACTCCGGAAGGGATCCTATTTTTCCCAGATAGTAGATGGTTTCACGTAGGAATTTCTTGCTTCTGGATGTCATTACCTAGGATCTTCCTTCCTATGTATATTTTTTAAAATAAGTTTATGATTGGTAGTTTTTGTTGTGCAAAGTTTTAGTTTCATCTTTCTGCTAGTTTAGGTGGTTTGGTGGTGTGGTTTTCTTTCATTTCCTATTTGCCTTGCTCCCTTACACCCTCATTACAAGAAACTCCCTGCATTCAATTTCTCTGTGACTCTATTGCCTAATGGTTTTAGACACTCATCTTTTCAACTAGAGAATGTTGGAGTTATCTATTTTTGTATCAAAAATAGTCCCCCTATAGAGCCAATGTTAGTACCCCTATGCACCCCATTTTTAAAACTTTAAAAATATGATTTTCCTCATATCAATATTTGTTTAAACTTTTTATCTCAGTTATGTTTGGATTTTGAACCTCATTAAACTGAGTTCAAACTGGTTCAAGTGGTTCAAGAAGGTTCAAATAGTACAAATAGGTTTAGGAAGTTCAATATGGGCTCAAATGGTACAAGTGAGTTCATGAGATCACAAAGGTCAACTATGGCCAAGTTCAGTGTAGAGGTTAAGACATTCAAAGTTCAACATTACAAGTAGTTTGGTGATTTCCATGTTCAAAAGGCTTCTGATTTAGAGTTCAAGTTGCAAGGCACATTTTATCACTTCATGGGTATGATTTCAAATCTTGAGTTCATAAATCCAAATAACAAGATTGACTAATTAAAAATTGTCAAGTTTAGAAAAATCCTAGAGATTTATTGCATGTTACTATAAAACATTCCAAGATAATAAATACCCACTCCTAGATTGTATATCATGGGTAGCAATACAAAGCTCATCATTATCATTTGGATCTCTATTTTAGTGACATTAAATCTTTTTGGTAGCCATTATGGCTATGTAGAAGAAAAAATTAAGTAGATTCTATAACTAGGGATTTGCAGGAAACAAAAAAATGAGTCTCAATGTGGAGACATAACTTAAAATTTCACCATTGGATCATGCTCAATTTCAGATATGGTTTTGAAAACCCAATTATCCATATTCTCACTGAAGAGATTTGAAAACTATGGTTGGCGTCAAAAGTTATTTCTGATTGTGTGCAGAACTATCCAATCTATCAATGACAGTCACAACAGTGATAAAATAATGAAAAATGTTTAATTAAGGGATGAATAATAACCCATGAAAGAGGTATTTATATTCATATTATTTGTCCATGATACTCTAAGAGGGTAAAAATCACAATATAAAGAGGCATTTGACTCTAATACCTTGAAGGTAATCACTTTGTCATCACTAGAAATGAGAGATTTGAAGCCAAGTAAATAATCAGAAGATAAAAATAGTGGAATCAATTAAATATCAAAATATGGGCCCGATGGAGGAAGGATAGAGAAAATAAAGTGACAAAAACATAAGTTGGGAAATTAAAAAAATACACATTCTCTTGAGGCTTCTTCTGGATCAATATTAAATTTGATATTCCTATTTTATCATAAAGTTATGTTTATAATGTTTTAACACAAAAAGAACATTTATAAACAACATTATATCAAAGTGGAAGTCCATTTACAAAGTAATTTCAAGATTCAGTTATAGACACTAAAAGGAAACTATTTTTATTATAAGAAGTTTTATAGAGAAAGAGGGGGTTCTTCTTTTTTTGGTAGCCTGTGTGCTACAAAAGGAGGATTTTTCTATTTTTTGATAAATGAGAGAGGGCATGTTTTTCTTTCTATGCAGATATTATGTACATCTCATTTTTTATACTGAAATAATGAAGGAACAATTCATGAGTCTTTGAATTTATTATTGTTTCTTTAGATTTTTTTGAGCTTTGTCTCACTAAAATATTTTTCAGCATCATATTTTATTCATTCAGTTGTGCATGTTCTTGATTTTGGAACTTTGTTTTCTAAAAGAGGTTATATTTGGAAATAATACATGTTTCTTGATTTAATGAGTTAGGATTTGTGAGTGTGAGAGAAGTGGGCTTTGTACTAGCCTCTCATATTTGTTTTGTTTATGTATTTAAAATCTCTACACATCTACATCATGCTTATGGGTAGATGTTGGTGTCTTTGGTGCTTTTTGGTGAAAAGTATATCAATATTTTAAATCACTGTATATCCATTAAGAGGGATTTGTACCTCTCAATTCATAGGAAAGTTATCGATCTAATGGTGATTTTTCCAACTGTTAGTGGCGTTTGTAATTCCATCTGGGCATTGTGAGTCACTTTGTGTTGTTATTTTGAAGTGCAAATCTATTCACCAACAAATGTATAATAACATAGTATGAGATCTTACAAATCCTCAAAAATAACATATGTTCAAGGAGTCCAAGAGTCTCAAATAGTATCAACCAAAAATTTAATAGTGAACTATAGTGCTAAGCTATGACGTTCTAGGGTAGGCCTCAAAAAGTACATGTGGAACTTCACTAGGTTATTTCTAAGTAAATGACTAGGTTAACTAGTTTGTTAAAACTAGGTTAAAAGTAAGGTTAACTAGGTTTGAAGTATGGTTAACTACCTAAATTACATGTATAGTGATGTTTTTAAATATAGTTTTATATGAGAATAATTAAATGTAATGTTTCAAATGATTGAAAGTTTTTGTTACAGTTTACATTAAAACAAAATTTAAATATGTAGATTAATCTAGAAACGTGACAAAAAACTGAACATGATATTTATAATTCAAGCATTTTTAAATACATGTGTACATATATACAAATCACAAATTTTTACAACTCACATAAATGAAACATAAATGTACATGTGGTTAGTTATTCTAGATTAACTAGGTTTGAAGAATGGAACTAACTAGAGGTTAACTAAATTTCACTAGGTTAACTAAGTTACAAGTGTATAGGTTCATTCAATATGGTTTATTAGGTTTTAAATAAGTTTGACTAGGTTAACTAGGTTGACTAGGTTAAAGTTATGTTTGTTCAAGTATGGTTAACTTGGTTATCTAAGTTTGACTAGGTTAACTAATTTTGG
Organism: Chamaecyparis obtusa; assembly: GCA_027943335.1. Taxonomy (NCBI): domain Eukaryota; kingdom Viridiplantae; phylum Streptophyta; class Pinopsida; order Cupressales; family Cupressaceae; genus Chamaecyparis; species Chamaecyparis obtusa. The sequence continues at coordinate 132,953 of BSBK01011103.1, read as the reverse complement.
AATATATGGAACTAACTAGGGTTAAAAGTAATTTTGAATAGGTTTGAATTACATGGTTAACTACGTTAACTAAATTTGAATAAGATATAGCTAAGGTTAACTAGGTTAATTTTTTTTTACTAAATTAACTAAGGTTAAGTAGGCTAAATACAATTAACTAGGTTAACTACAGTTAACTAAGTTAACTAGATTTCAAGTATGGTTAGTTCTATTTGAACTCTATATCTAGTGATTTTTTGTACATGTAACGTAAATTATAAGCAAATAATTTTCTAATGTTTTAAATGATTCAAAGTATTTGTTACATTTTACATTAACAAAAAATTAAATATGTAGATTTAATCAAAACATGACAAAAAACTAAATGATATTTATAATTCAAGCATATTTATCCATGTGTGTATACTTCTACACAAATCACATTTCTACAACTCACATAAGTACAACTCACATAAGTAAAACATAAACATAAATGGTTAGTTATTCTAGATTTACTAGGTTTTAAGTATGGAACTAACTAGGTTAACTAAATTCAACAAATAGATAAGAAATAAGTTTACGTCACTCCCTCTTCATTATGCGATCAATTTCACTATGTTAACTAAGTTGAGTAGGTTTGAAGTGCATCAAGGTTGATTAGGTTAACTAAGTTTGACTAATTTATTTAGGTTTACTAGGTTAACTATGTTTGTTCAAGTATGGTTAACTAGGTTATCTAAGTTTGACTAAGTTAACTAAGTTTGAAATATGGAACTAACTAAGGTTAAAAGTAATTTTGAATTATGGTTAACTAAGTTAAATAAATTTGAATAAGATAGCTAAAGTTAACTAGATTAAAAAAATTTGACTAAGTTAACTAAGGTTAACTATGATTAACTAAGTCAACTAGATTTCAACTATGGTTAACTAATGATAACTATGTTAAATAAAGGTAACTAATTTTAAATAGGTTAACTAAGTGTTAATGAAGGTTAATCAAATTAATTAGGTTTACTAAGTTAACTATTTATCATTTAACAAAAAAAATTATGTTATAAAATATATTAATTAATTTTAAGAATCTAACATAACTACAAATTAACTAATAATCAGTAAATAAATTAATGTGTATACATCAATATAAAAGCTTAAAAAATTATATAAAAAATTATATTAAAAAAAACCTACATGGTCTGGCCAAAGGTCTCAAGAGCACTCCACAATGTCTAGAAGCCACTATAGTTGAAATGAGTCACTTAGTGCCTATGGTGAGAGTATATAGTTTTTCTGTGTTTCGATTGAAATCGGTTCTAGCCGAAATGGGTTCAGTCAAACTTGTTCTAGCCGAAATAGTGGTGCCACATCGATGCCACTTAGTGTTGCATGGCACCACATAGATGCCACTTATATTTGACCAAAGATGGTTTGACCAAATATGGTTTGCTGAAACCGTTTTCAACTGAAACGTGTCAATTGTCCTCTACTGTGAAATAGGTTTGTACTTTTACCCTTGGAACAAGTTTAACCTTTTGTGATGCCACTTGATGTAATCAAGGACAAATAATCCCTGAAGGAGATGTATGATCCTTGTAGCTATAAATGCCACTATAGAAATGCCCAAACAAGATATGGAAAATAACCATTAAAAGGTGCAAAAATATCACAAATATTATCCTCAAGTTGGCCTTAAATTATTTTATTACATTATATAAACCTTATTCCCAATCACCATTGTCAATATACAACTATAACACAGTAATATATGCTCGATTTCATCAATACCAAGCCCATAAGAAAGACACAACTGATTATCCCTCAAAATTATGATGAATTCTACAGACCAAATCACAGTCTCTAGCTATTTCTTAATCATCATTAGATCCTAACTCTTAGATCTTCTATCTACCTCTTATACCACCCTCTAATCTTCCCCCTTTAAACAAGAACCACAAGACATACTTAAATACAAGATTACTAGCCACAAGTCGATTTATCCAGTCACATTATCTAAGATAAAGAAATGGTTTACAAATATATAGGCTAGGACCTAAATTCATAAGAAAACCCCAAATAGATACATCATGCCATGCAAACACACAAGAAGGTCAGCCACATGTGTAAGAAGATAGAACAAATTTCCATGAATCTTCACATAATGTGAAACTCCATCGAAAGATGACTCTTGCCATCTAGAATGGGAAAATTAAATAGGACTAGACCAATCATTAAATAAATTCATCTAGAAATATTGGAATGAGTTGTGAAGCTTGACATAATATTTATAGGATGTATAGAACACAACATAATAATTGCATAAGAAAATGAGCCAACTAGAATGGTGGCTAGTCTAAACACTAGAAACTTCCCAATTGGAACAATAAACAAACAAACTGAAAGGAAATATTTTTGGGTGATGCAAGATTTCCAACAACCCAAGGATGATTTTTCATTAGTGGTTCCTTACTTTAATACCCACTATTTGTCTTTTATTTAATAAAAAGGGGACATACTCAACTTTTCATAAGATATTCATTTCTTTCTAAGGAAAGGTAGTTTTCTCAAGTTGAATAAGGGTACCCTAATTATCATTATACTCGCATGAAAATATTATAATTATCTCCTTAGAAGAGTTGATATTTTGTCTCAAATGGAACATCAATATTGAAATGAAAGTTCTATATATATGGGAATGATTCATGTTGCATTGTAATCCAATGAATTTAGGTAGAATAATATTTTCTTGAACTGTCTTTAAATTGTTCTTATACAAGTAAAAATTATCATGGAGGAGTCTTTGAAAATACATATTGCACATAGGTTATCTTCAATCAGATTTTGAGACAATGTGGTCTTACATTTGATTTTTTTTCTTATCATAGTTGGTCATAAACATTAAACAAACCTAGTCAAAGTTGTAAACATTAGGAAAAATAGTCATTTCTCACAAGACCTACACATCTGATCACTGTCCTTTAAAATGAATTCCCTATTCCTATGCATTCATCACATATTCAAGTGTGATTTTGATTAATAAAACCTTTACCTATGATCACTTTTCTCATACTTTTGAAATAAAGAGCTCAAAACATAGTTAGTTTCTACTTTCAAAAATGCACATATCAGTTTTGATCTTTAGGGTTCATATTCACTAGTCATTTACTGGCAAGTCTCAATAGTCAATTTTAATACTTGCATTTATGTAGCATTGGTCAAGTTGAGTCTTTAGCATGTACCTAGGATACTCTCTTTAATTTAGGATCAAACATTGACTATCATAATAATCCCAATCACTCAAGGTTTAACATCCTTGAGTAGGAAATACATTAACAACCTAGGGAAGGGTAACATTTTTAGATTACACAATCTCTTACTTATCATACCCTATTTTGATCATTTTCCTTGTGTCTATCAATCATATCACAAGAAAACCTTTCTTATACTACCATTTTTTAGACCTAGAATTACTTTGGTTAGCTTTAAAAATTTATCCTTCATCATAGAAAACATATCAATCTTATTTCTTGTCTTCATATCCTATTTGGAAACTATATTCGCATCATATCCTAAGCTTTTAATCATATCCTCTAGTTTTCATTTAATCATAGCCTAGACTCTCATATCATTTATCATTGACTTGTCTTATACCTAATATCAAATTTATTACTCACCTATTAATATAAGAGATCAAATTTGCAGGGGAATGGTTTTAAAAAGTGGAAACCATGAGAATAATGACCATGAAGAAAAAAATAGTGTGGGAAGTCAAGATTGAGATCATAAAAATAACCATGAGAACAACAATGAGGACAAGGACATATATGATAAAACTATATAGGAAACAATATCTAGTGCTAAGTTCCTTAAGCTCTTTATTAAGGCCATGAAAAAGAATCCCCAATATTACTTTAAATCTATGTATAACAAAGGGATCAAGATATCCATTGAATCTGACATGCCGATAGTTACTTGTAGAAGAAAAAAATCTAAGTTTTGGTGAACCTAAACGTACTAAACCCAATAGTGATGACAAAGTACAAGATTATAGACTCTTTTACTTGCATGAAAGATATAAGAAATCCACAAAGTCATTTAAAAATCATACCTACCAATGATCCTATGTCACATGAAATTTGATCAATAAGAAAAGAATTGGATGACCTCAATATTACAAGGAAGATATCAACCAAGTTTTCTATTGTAGACATTTGTTTAGACCCATTTTATCATAGAATATTGATTCCTTCTTTTCATAGTAATCAAGAGATACCAAATCTTGATAAGTATAGAGGGAAAGGATGCCCTAAAGATCACTTGAGAGAGTTTTGTGCCGCTACATTGGACTTTTTTTTAGTGATGAGACATATATTTTGAGACTCTTCCCTTGTAGTCTTGGATGGAGAGCCATGAAATTATTTTCAAGATTACCCAAAGCAATTAAGTCCTTTCAAGGTTTCGTAAAAATATTAATAACAAAATATGTCTATATTTGTGAGAATGATATCACAATGGTCAAATTATATAATTACAAGAAAAAAACCAAGGATTAATTCATGTCATTCCCATCCTAATGGATATGACCAAGAAAGAATCATATAGATTCTATGTAAACTTCATCTCAAATTCTTAGATTCCTTTGAGGAAGACATAGACATGGGTTTCAATGTTGAACAAACCCTTATTGATGATGGTGCTATTAAGATAAATAATAATAAAGACCATGAGTGAAGATCTACCTCAAGAAATAATAATAATACATCCATTTGGTTTATGAACAAGATCTTTTTCAATGATGGAGTAATTTTTCAATGCTAAGACTGCTAAATCTACATAGCCCATCTATAATATTAAGGGTTCATTCTCAAATAAAGGAAAAGTACCAAAATAGAGTCATACTAGGAGAAATTTCACTCTGTTGGGACAACCAATTGAGTTAGTCATGAAATAGATCCTTTCTAATAATTTCATAATCCTACCCCAAAATAGAGAATATAATCCACATGTCAAACCTCTATGGTAGAATTATTACCACAATTTTTAATACCAATATAATAAAAGATATAAGATCAACAAATACAATATATTTAGACATGCAAAAAAAGACCCAATTGATGATAGTAAGATTGGAGTTGATAGAAACACTCCTAGTAAATCCACCCACATGGTCTTGATAACCTACAAATGATTGAATATCTTGAAGGAAAGTTTTAAAATAGAATGGATAATTGAAAGACAATGATTGATGATCACCGAGCTACCAGAGTTGATGTAAGACAATTAATTAGTTAATGTATTGTCATTGATGTCAATTAGTTTTGACTGTACTTATCATGATGGTTACAAATATATAAAGAAGGAAAATGGTAAAGGAATGAGATATCTACATGAAGATAAGATGGATATGAAAGCTACAATTATGGTATACATTGGGTAACTTATTGATGAGTCTATGGAATCATGTTGATGACTTGATTGTATTACATGATTTTATTATGTATTGAAGATCAAAACTGAAAAAGTTTATGTGGTTGGTAAATGAAGATTTTAGTATACATTGATCAAATGTAGTGTATACCAAGTATAGTATTAACCAAGCTAGTAATCACCAATCCATTCAGGTATTGACCGAGTGAAAGAAATAAATGGAATTTACAATAGCTAACTAAAATGATGAGCAGGACAATTTCTTATGATTTCGAGGTAGAAGATAATGTTTGTTATGATGATCTAATGGCTAACAAAATTTAAGATGGATCCGATGAAGGAGAATGAAATGTGTTAATGACACAATTTTTGAGGAAGGTTCAAGCGGTAAAATAAATGGTGAAGATTAAGAGGAAAAACATATCGATGAAATGAAAATGGTTTATGATGTCTATATAAGGAGACATGAGATTCATTATTGAGTCTGGAGATACTGCAAGAGAATTCGCATGAAAAGGATTATTTTCATGCAACACTGATCAAACTGGTTGAAGATAGAACTAAGGACAATGAAAGATAACATTGAGCGTCTGAGAAAGCATATACCGAGAAAAATAGTGTTGGAGGAAATGAAGATGTTGAACTGATTATTGATCTGAGGTACTTTGAGGTTATTGTAGATCAGAAAGTCTACAAATCAAAGTTGTATTTGAATTAGATCATTACTGTATCAGTTTAACCATTGCTACAGATAAATCTCTTAACCGAGTGGGACTTAACAGTCTTTATATTTCAATATGACATTCAATGAATGTTGATTATTTTCTTGTTCACTCCATAGTGAATGCATGGTCAAAGGAGAACTATTAGTGATAAATCCTCTAATCGGGTCACACCTTATAGTGTATTTTGTAACCTTTAACAAGGGAAAACTTTAAGAAACCCCCTCCCTAGAAAAAGTGTAAAATCCTGGCGAATCCTACATTATTTTGGGTAAAAAAAAAAATATTGTTGGCGAATTTTTTTAATTTGAAAGGAAAAAATATTATTTGTACTAGCAATTTTTTTTCAATTATATGAAAATTCTATAAAATATTGGTGAATCTTTCAATATTGAAGAAAAATAAAAAATGATAGGAACCTATACCTAGAAATCATCATTATTTGACGGGGGCGCTCCCTATCATGGTACAGGACGGGGTCAAGGGGCAGCGCCCTCGTGGGGGTTTTCAGGGGCAATGCCCACGAAAGCTAAAATGACTTTTATTATTTTATTAAGGTACTCTGAGTTTATTTTATATTTCCTGGTAGGAGATAACCCTACTTTTTGTAACTGTTTGATGATCTGAGATCAATGGTAGGAATTCTATTTCGGGCCAAGGTTTTAAAGGACATAAAGATTCCCCCGAAAGTCTTTGGAATAGAGACATGTGTCAAATCTATTTCGGGCCAAAGTTTTAAAAGCCATAAAGTTTCATTGAAAGTCTCTGGAATAGAGACACATGTCAAATCTATGTACTTAACCCGTATTCTAACTTAAATTTTGACTGCATATTGGTGAACATGACCATCGATTAAGACAAGCTTAGGAAATTATAGGCAAAAATATTGAATTTATTGTGTGTAAAACTTAATTCGATTGGTGAAGTCATCATTGAAATAAAAATAATTCCATGTCACTATTGGTGATTTTCCTATGCATGGGACCCAATTTTTGTAAAGCGCGGGCAACATGGCCACCCCGAAAGTTTGATTCTTTTTGCCAAATTTTGGGTCCCTGATGAGTGAAATTCACCAATTGGCGAATATTCACCACTAAAGTTATCCCTGCCTTTAACATGGTTGGCTCCTAACTGATCTCACTTCAGAAGAGTGAATTATTTTGGGTTACTGGTCCCAGGTATTTTTTCCCCTAATAGGGTTCCACGTTAAAATCTATGTGTTATATGTGTATGAATGCATGTTGAATTTTTATTTTACTTTACACATTTCTATAGCTGGATAGATTGGTAAAAACATAGTACTTAATTTATTGGCAATCGGTAGATGTAGAGAAAGACACAGTTGATATCTTATCGAGTTGATTATTTGATTTGAAATTTTTAATATAATCTGGGAGATTTGGGATTGTAGGATAACTGGACTTAACTAATTCACCCCCCCCTCTCAGTTATCTAACAATTGCTATCAGAGAATAGAGTTCTTGGAAAGAAAAGTTTGAAGGACTTAAGCTAAAGATCACAAGATGTATAAGAGAGAGGTGTCAAAGTTGAAGAAAGATAACTTCTTGACATTGCAAAGCAGAATGAGATTGCATCTATCTAGAATTGGAGAATCTTCTATATACTACTTGGATAATGAATTCATCTATCCTACTAGACCCTTGACCATTGATCAGATCATAAATAGATAGAAACATAATGTTTCAATGATAGAGATTATTTCTTCCTTATCAAATGCCAAATTTGAAGATGTCAAGATATGTACTTATGCTAAACAAATGTCGGATAAGCTTCCAATAGTTCACATAGGAGATGCAAATGTACTAAGGGATAAAGATGAAAGTCTTAAAGGAAAGTTTGATGACATAAAAATGAAAGGAGAAAACATTTCACAGTACAATAACTGAATTAAGGAGATTGTCAATGCTATCCGAGGAGCAGGAGGTATTATTGCAGAAGACACAGTTGTAAGTAAAATTATTAGAACCTTGCTACCTACTTATGCTATTAGAGTCTCTGCAATTCATGATATGAGATCAGTGTTGGGTAATCATCTTACACATGATAGTTTGATAGGTAGACTGACTACTTTTGAGTTGAGTAACTTTGATAACAGTATTGTTCCTACTATTGAGTCTAGATTTATGTCATCTTTGAAAATTGGTAAATCAAGAAGTAAACACATGATAAGAAATGGGAGTGATAGTGATAGTGATAGTGATAGTGATGAGGATGAACTTTATGAGCTTAAAGCATTAATGGCTAGAAGACTGTAGAAAGGTAAAGGAAGATATAGAGGAAAACTACCTTTAGTATGCTTTAATTGTAAATAAATTGGCCACATTGCAGCTAGATATCCTAACAGGAAAGAAGATAAAGACGATGAAAGATTTGGTGAAAGAAAATTTGACACGAGAGATAACTGAGAACATAGAGGCAACCGATAGTATGTGATGCAGGAGCATCTTGGGTTCTTGGCAATCCTGTGTCACCAAAAAGATGTTTGAAGTTTTCTATGTTGCTCGATTCCTTCTTTGACCGATTTGGTTTGATGTTGCTCAGTTTCCTTTGTTTACCAGTGTTGGTCAATTATCTCTTTGGCACTTAGTAAATTTCCATGGCACTTGGTGATGCTTGTCTAGCACTCAGTTTCCTTGCTTGTCGAGTTGTTTATTTTGGATTTCTTTTGAGGCCAACTTGTGCATTTAATTTGGGTCATAGATTTAATGCTGGTATCTATCATTGGGAAGCGTGTGGACCTAGATCTGGTCATTCCTTTTATTGATGGTGGATCTGAAGGCTGACTTGATTCGGTAGCCTCTTGTATAAATGTAGTTTTTGGTTAGAGTTTTAGAGGGGGGTAATGGGTTAGAAGATAGAAGATAGAAGTTGAGAGATTTTTGGTAGATCCTCACATGTTGGAGGACTTTTGTAATTGATTGTAATATCTAGTCAAAACAAGGAAGGCCTTACAACCTGACATGTATGAATTAATTCGAGGATAATATATGAAAGTTTTTGCATTCTCTCTCTAACTGTTGTTTATTGTTGCTTCTGTGTGTTGTTTTGCAAGGTGGATCTGGTTAGGGTGTGCCTTTGGCCCATCTCTCTATCCTCCATTACGTCAGGTGGTATTAGAGCAAGGTTGAGAACTGTATCTAGATTTGAAAATCTAGGTTTGACTAGTGTTCCTTCTTGTCAAACCCTAGTTGATTTTTTCTGGGGTAGCAGATTGTGATCTGACCTAGAATTACTGAGGGTTTCAAGATGGTTCGTGGGAGGTGAGATGCAGATCCAAGATTGGTAGACATGTTGAGACAACTTACTGCTAGATTAGAAGCTATTGAAATAACCCAGAGAAGATGAAGACACCTTGAAGATGTTAGTGATGATGAAATTAAGGTAGAACAAGGTGATATAGAACCTGCATCTATGATGGATCAGGGTGAAGAAAGATTCTTGAAGGCTTTGACAAGTCTAAAGTCTACACCACACTTTAATCCTCCTGAGTATAGTGGAAAATTTGATTTTAATGAATTGGTGGATTGGATCACTAAGATGGAAAAATATTTTTATTATGAGAATGTACCTGAGGAAAAGAAGGCAAAAATTGCAAGCACAAAGTTGAAAATTCATGCATCCTTGTGGTGGGAACATCTGCAGCTGGACAGAAAGAGGAAAGGCAAAGAAAAAATCAAGGTATGGAATAAAATGGTGAATAAATTGAAAGGAAAGTTCTTATGTTGTGATTATCAGATTAAACTAGTTAGGAAAATGCAAAGTTTGAGGTAGAAAGATAGCTTGGTAAAAGAATATACTGAGAAATTCTATAGATTAGATATCAGATCTAGACATGATGAGGATGATGTGGAAAGAATTGCTAGATACCCGAATGGTTTGAGAGTTTCCATCCAAGAAGAAATCAGTTTGGTAAAATTGGAGAACATTGAAGAGGCTTATCAATTTGCATTGAAAGATGAGGAGAAATTGAACAAGAGACATGAGCAAAGACAAAGAGGTAGAGATGGTAGATTCCCTAGAGGAAGAGGTAGATCTTATGCTGAAAACCATAGATCTAAACCTGAAAAGACAACTCTAGATAAAGGAAAGACCGAGTGGAAAGGTAAAAGTTCATTTAGAGGTAGATGCAGTAACTACCAAGGTAGCTATAATAGAGGTGGTTTTCGAGGAACTTGTTACAATTGTGGAGAAGAAGGACATAGATCATTTGAGTGTACACATGCAAGTAAGAAGGTTGGTAACAACATAAATGCTTTGGTGCAAGAAGAGTCACCGAATGAACCTGAGAAGGAAAATAACTTGATGGTAAGGAGAGCACTTTGGAGTGAAAGTAATAAGGAAGATCTGGTAAGGAAAAGTTTGTTCAAGACCAGATGTAGAGTTTCAAACAAAGTTTGGAAGGTAATCATTGATAGTGGTAGCTCAAAGAATCTGGCATCTAAGGAAATGGTCACAAATTTGTAGTTGAAAAGGTTGGAAAATTTGAAACCCTGTCAGATTTCATGGATCAAAGATGAGCATACGCTCTTGGTAAGTGAACAATGTTATGTGAATTTGAAAATTGGAAAGTACTATGATAAGGTGTTATGTGATATCATGCCTATGGATTGTTGTCATATTTTGTTGGGTAGACCTTGGCAATATGATAGACATGCTATATATGATGGGATATTGCATAAATATACTATTTGGATTGATAGAAGAAGACAAATCTTGTTACCTTTGATGGAAGAACCCATTAGTAATTATTTCACATCTATGAAAGTTTGCATGATGAAAGGAAGAAAGTTTGTTAAGGATTTGAAATGGAATGATTTATGTTTTGATGTGATCCCTAAAAAATTGAGTAAGAAAATAGAGGATAGTGTCCCTGAAGAGATTAATAAGTTACTCACCAAGTACAGTGAAATAATTTTTGATAATGTACCTAATGGTTTTCCACTGAAGAGAAGCATTGATCATTGCATGGATCTTATCCCTAGAGATAGTTTATCAAATAAGGCACCACATCAGTTGACACCTACCGAGAATTAGGAATTGAACTGACAGATTCAAGAATTGTTGCAGAAAGGTTTGATCAAATAAAGTTTGAGTCCTTGTGCAGTACCTACTGTATTGATTCCAGAGAAATCAACAAAATAACAGTGAAATATAGGTTTCCTATACCAAGAATGGATGACATAATGGATAGTTTGATAGGAGAAAAGTATTTTACCAAAACTGATTTGAAAAGTGGGTATCATCAGATCAAAATAAGAGAAGGTGATGAATGGAAGACTGCTTTCAAGACAAAATAAGGTTTGTATGAGTGATTGGTTATGTCTTTTGGTGCAACTAATGCACCGAGTACTTTTATGAGGTTGATGAATGAAGCTTTGAAGAAATTATTGGGTAAGTTTGTGATTGTATATCTTGATGATATTTTGATATTCAGTAAGACCAGAGAAGAACATTTTTTGCATGTTAAACAAGTATTGTAGAGATTGAAAGAAGAAAAGTTGTTGATAAATCTAAAAAAGTGTTCCTTCATGAAAGAGGAGATTGTGTATTGGGATTTGTGATTTCAACTGATGGTTTGAAAATGGATCCTGAAAAGGTTGAAGCTATTTTGAATTGGCCTACACCTAAGAATTCTAGTGAGGTAAGATCATTTTAGGGTTTGGCAAGGTTTTACCGAAAGTTCATTAGGAATTTCAGTTCAATTTGTAATGCTATGATTGAGACTATGAGAGGAGATAAAAGAGAATTTGAGTGGACATATGGAGCTGATAAAAGTTTTGAGACTCTGAAGAAGAAGGTTGATGAATTGCCTATTTTGGCATTGCCTAATTTCAATAAGGTATTTCAAGTGGAATGTGATGCAAGTGGAATTGCAATAGGAGCTGTATTGAGTCAAGAAGGTAAACTTGTTGCTTTCTTTAGTGAAAATTTGAATGATGAAAAAAGGAAATACTTTGTGTATGATCAATAATTCTATGCTATTGTTCAAGAATTGAAGAAATGAAGACATTATTTGATACAGAGGGAATTTGTGTTGTATACCGATCATAAGGCTTTACAATATTTGGGTAGTTAGAATAAGTTGAATCAGAGACATATGAAATGGGTTGAGTATTTGCAAACTTATACATTTGTGATAAAGCGTAAGAGTGGAGTCACTAACCGAGTTGCTGATGCATTGAGTAGAAGAAGATCCTTGATGGCTGAGATCAAAATAGAATTTCTTGGCTTTGATGACATGAGAGATTCTTATGAATTTGATCCTTATTTTTTTGAGCTGTGGAGAAAGTGCAGAGCACCTATTCAAGATCAACCGAGTACTAAATTGGAAGAATATTTTATTCAAGAAGGTATGTTTTTTAAAGGTATTTAGTTGTGTATACCGAGAGGAGCAATGAGAACTAATTTGATAAAGGAGAAACATAGTAGTGGATTGGTTGGACATTTTGGTGTTGATAAGACATTGAATTTTCTTAAGGAGAAATACTTTTGGCCACAGTTGTATAAATATGTTTTGAAATTTGTAAAAATTTGTGGAGTTTGTCAAGTTGAAAAAGGAGTAAGTCAGAATAATGGATTGTATACACTAATTGTTGTTCCAAAGAAACCTTGGATTGATATCAGTATGGATTTTTTTCTTGGCTTACCGAAGATAGTAAGAGGTAATGATTCTACATGTTTTGTTGTGGGTAGATTTTATAAAATGGCACATTTTATACCTTGTAGAAAGACATTAGATGCAATACATATAGAAGATCTTTTCTTTAAGGAAATTGTCAGATTGCATGGATTACTGAGGAGTATTATCTCTGACTGAGATAGTAAATTTGTTGGATACTTTTGGAAGACTCTTTGGAGAAAGTTTGGCTCTAAGTTGAAATATAGTTCTACATTTCACCCACAAACTGATGGATAGACAGAAGTTGTGAATAGAAGTTTGGGAAATCTCTTGAGATGTTTAGTTGGAGACACACCAAGTAATTAGGATTCTATGTTGGCACAAGAAGATTTTTCATACAATAATTGATTGAAAAGGAGTACTGGAAAAACACCCTTTGAGATTGTAAATGGCATACCATCGAGAGGTATATCTTATTTGAGGGATATTGGTGATGAAAGAAAGAGAAGTGTTGAAGGAGTAAAATTTGCTGAGTACATGAAGACATTGCATGAAGATGTAAAACATAAGTTGGAGAAAAGTAATCAGAAATACAAAGACAGAGCTAATAGATCAAGAATACATAATACTTTTGCAGTCGGTGATGAAGTGATGGTTCATTTGAAGAAAGGTTGATTTCTTGTTGGAACATATGGGAAGTTGATGACATGGATATATCACCTATATTCATTGATATATCATATAAGATTGAAATGCATATAATATTGAGTTACCTGATGACATGGATATATCACCTATATTCAACATTTCTGATTTGTATGAATATCATGAACCTGATGAAGACATGACAGTACTGATGGATTATCCTAAGAAACAAAAGAAAGAAGTTGAAAATATTTTGGAGAAAATAATTGGTAGAAGTACAAGAGGAAAATAGTATATGGAATATCTGGTAAAGTAGAAGAATATACCGATTGAAGAAATTTCATGGATTTCATAGTCTGAGTTGGATGCAGCTTGGATCATACCTATTTCATGATTTGGAGAATCATTTCAAATAACCCAAGGTGTCTGATGTAGGAGCATCTTGGTTCCATGGTAATCCTTTGTCACCAAAAATATATTTGAAGTTTTTTGTGTTGCTCGGTTCCTTCCTTGACCGAGTTGGTTTGATGTTGCTCGGTTTCCTTTATTTACTAGTGTTGGTTGGTTATCTCTTTGGCACTCAATGAATTTCCCTAGTGCTCAGTGATGCTTGTCTGGCACTCAATTTCCTTGCTTACCAAGTTTTTTTATTTTGGATTTCTTTTGAGGTTGACTTGTTCATTCAATTTGGGTCATAGATTTAATGCTGGTATCTATCATTGGGAAGCATGAGGACCTAGATCTGGTCATTCCTTCTATTGATGGTGGATCTGAAGGCCAACTTGATTTGGTAGCCTCTTGAATAAATGTAGTTGTTGGTTAGAGTTTTAGAGGGGGGTAATGGGTTAGAAGATAGAAGCTAGAAGTTGAGAGATTGTTGGCAGATCCTCACATGTTGGAGGACTTTTGTACTTGATTATAATATTTGACCAAAACTGGGAAGGCCTTACAACCTGACATATATGAATCATTTCAAAGATAATATATGAAATTTTTTGCATTCTCTCTCTCACTATTGTTTTTTGTTACTTCTGCGTGTTGTTCTACAAGGTGGATCTAGTTAGAGTGTGCCTTTGGCCCCTCTCTCTATCCTCCCTTATGTCAGTATGAGAGAACAAGTAACCAAGATTACAAAGACAAAGGAAAGAAGGCATGTTACCTTCTTGAAAATGATGACGATGACACTGATATCGACACTGATGAAGACATTAAGGTGGCATTCGTAGCTTTGAAAGAAGATTTATAAGAAGAAGTAAGATATGTTGAAACAACACTTATTTCTAAAGTTAGCAAGATTGATACTTGGATTATTGATAGTGGTTTTACACATCATATGACTAGTTATGAAGGGAAATTTGAATACCTTGAATAGTATAATGGTGGATCTGTTAAAATGAGAAATGATACACTTTGTCTAGTAAAAGGAAAAGGATATATATTGTTAAACAATAAGATCATATGTGAGAATTCATATTTGGTGAAGGGACATAACTATAATCTTTTGAGTGTAGCACGACTGAATAACATAGGTCACTGAGTTGCATTTGAGAATAAAAAGGTGAAAATCTATGATGAGACTGGAAAGTTGGTCAGTACTGGTGAAAAATCTAAAGGTAATCTATTTTATCTTGATAATGTTGAAACTTCTTGTTTGTTGGCTAGAACTGAAGATGTGTGGTTATCCAATCTGCTCTATTTCTTCATTCATGGCTTTAATCCATTCATCATTTTCAAGTGCATCTCTAATAGTTTTAGGTTCAAATTCACAAACTAAGCATGTGTTGTTTCTCAACTTACTTCATGTCATCATGCCAACTTTCTTGTCTCCAATAATCTAATTCTATTAATGATGTCTCCTCACATATTATGCAAGTACTGGCTCAATTCTTTGTTCTTCATTATGTTCTTCACTTGGTGTAGGATCATGATCTTCATCGGTAACTATTTCTTGATTTTGGATCTGTGTAGGCTGATGCTCAATATCATTAACCTGTTGCTTAGTAATGCAAGTTATTTCTTAGGTAGAGTTTTAGGTTTCTCACCGTATGTAAATCTACCATAATCTTCTGGTTCATTTTTACATTCTTCATCATTTTTCTCAGCAAATTCATCAAATCTCACATTTTAAATTTCAATCATTTTGTTAGTGGCATTATTCAAATATTTGTAGGCTTTTCTTTTAGTAGAATATCCTAAGAATATTCCTTCATCACCTTTTGAATCAAATTTCCCATTTTTATCATCTTTTAGAATGTAACATCTACTTCCAAATATTCTTAAATAACTTACATTCAGTGTGTAACCATACCATAACTCATAGGGTGCTTTGTTTGAATCTTTCTTTAGTTGTACTTGATTTAATGTGCATATAAAAGTACTAACAACTTCACTCTAGTATACTTGTGCAACATCCTTTTCAATCATTAATGTTCTAGCACAATCAACAATAGATATATTCCTCCTTTTAGTAAACCCATTCTATTGTGGTGCCCTCAGTACAGAAACCTGTCTCTTCATTCCATGTTCATTACAAAAGTTAGTGAACTCATCATAAATAAAGTCACCACCTCTATCTGATGTCAAGAATTTTAATTATTTTCCACTTTTTTTTCCACTTTATCTTTAAACCATTTAAACATCTTAAAGACTTCAGATTTTTCTTTCAAGAACATGATAGTCATCATCCTAGAGTATTCATCAACAAACAAGATAAAATATCTATCTCTATAATAACTCTGATTTCTCATAGGACCACACAAGTCAGTATGAACCAACTCCAAAATATCATTAGATGAATAATTTTTTCTCTTAAAACTAGATTTTGACATTTTTCCCATTTGACATTGTTTACACATGACATGGTCAGGTTTAGATAAGCTCGGTAAAGTTCAAACTCTTCTTTTTCTTACTGATTTTAACCATGTTGTCAAAATTCACATGACATAGCCTTTTGTGCCATAGAATTGTAGTAAGATTTTCTACTAATCCTAAAGAATCACATATGACTATTGTTCAAAGAATTTTGAGATACTTGAAAAACATAGAAAACTATGGTTTATGGTACAAGAAAGAGGACAATTTTGAACTAAACATTTAGATAGATGCAAATTGAGCTAGAAATACTGATGACCGAAAGCGCAGTACTGATGGAGCATTCTTTTTGGCAGAAAGATTAGTTACTTGGATAAGAAAGAAATGAGGATGCATTTCTCAGTCCACTACTGAAGAAAAATATATTGATGCTACTGCTAATTGTTCAAACATTGCATGGATAAAACAACTCTTGAAAGGTATGAATGAAGAGATCACTGACCCACTGATAATATATTGTGATAATGCTAGCACTATAAACATTTTTAAGAATCTAGTGATGCATGCAAAGATACAGCTTATATCTATAAAGTATCACTACTTGAGAGAACACGTACAAGAAAAACAAGTGAAATTGGAGTTTGTGAAATCAAAAGAACAACTTGTAGATATATTTACTAAACCCTTACGTAAGGATACATTTGAGTACTTGAGGACTAGATAGGGGTCCATCCCCTATCTGTTAGTCACTAAGGTGATTAGGAGGTTGCATCAACCTATACTTTATTAGAAAATCAAATGATGTTGATGCAAAGTGTTCACATGTTAGGTCTCCTAAGGTTGTGAAAGATAGAAATTGGATGAACAAAATTACAATGCATATCAGTAAATGAAAGGTACTTGATCTGAACCAAACACTAGAGATACTATTTTGGCTACTGAAGAGCTATTTATTCTTTTTGGAATTGCTGTCAAAGGGAGAGAAGAATCAATAAATATTTATCCAAAGGGAGAGAATAAGAAACAAAGGGAGAGAAGACAATAATGATGAAAAGATACACAAGAAGACAATCAAATTAGAAGGGAGATTCTTCTTGGAGGTATTAATGTTGTGTAGTGATTAAACATATTAAATGAATAGGCTAGGGAGAGCTTACTAAGTTACAACATTTTCTTATAGAGTTGTAGAAATAATATTTGGTATTCTATGGCATATTTCATATTGTGTTGCCATCAATGCAAAAGGGAGAGATTGATAACCTACAACTGATTGAATATCTTGAAGGAAAGAATGAATAATTGAAAGATAGTGATTGATAATCACTGAGCTACTAAAGTAATATGTAAGACAATTAAATCAATCAATATATTGTCATTTATGTCAACTAGCTTTGACTGTACTTATCATGTTGGTTACAAACATCTAAAGAAGGAATATGGTAAAGGAATGAGATATATACATGAAGATAAGAAGGATATGAAAAGATGACTATGGTATACATTGGGTAACTTATTGAGGAGTCTATGGCATCATTTTGTTGACTTGATTGTATTACATGATTTTGTTATGTATTGAAGATCGCGACTGAATAAGTTTATGTGGTCGGTAAATGAAGATTTTTGTATACACCAAGCAAGTGTAGTGTATAACAAGTATAGTATTAATCAAGTAAGTTATCACTGATGCATTTTGATATTGATCGAGTGAAAGAAATAATTAAAATTTTATAACATTCGACTAAAATGATGAGCTGGTCAATTGTTTATGATTTTGAGGTACGAGATAATGTTTTTTATGATGATATAATGATTGATAAAATTCAAGATTGATCGAATGAAGGAGAATGAAATGTGTTAATAAAAAAACCGTTGAGGAAGGTTAAAGTGGAAAAGAAAATGGTGAAGATTAAGAGGCAAAATCAACGGATGAAAAGAAAATGGTTATGAAGTCTATTTAAGGAGACATGAGATTCATTATTGAGTCTAGGGATTTTGATGTTGTAGGAGAATTCATGTGAAAAGGATTACTTTCATGCACCACTGATCAAACTAATTGAAGACATAACCGAGCTGAACTGTAGATAACATTGAGCATCAGAGAAGCATATACCAAGTGGAACAAAGTTGGAGGATCTGAAGGATTGAATTGATTATTTATCAGAGGAGGTATTTTGAGCTTAGCATAGATCAGAAAATCTATAAATCAAAGTTGTATTTGAAGATCAGATCATTACTGTATTATTTTAACCATTGTTACAAATAAATCTCTTAACCGAGTGAGACTTAACTATCTTTTGTATTTCAATATGATGTTCAATGAATGTTGTTTGTTTTCTTGTTGACCCCATAGTGAATGCATGGTCAAAGGATAACTTTTAGTGATAAATCCTCTAACCAAATCACACCTAATAGTGTGTTTTGTAATCTTTAACAGGGTTGGATCCTAACTGAGCTTACTTCACAAGAGTGAATTATGTTAGGTTACTGGTCCTAGGTAGTTTTTCCCCTATCAAGGTTTCTACATTAAAAATATGTGTTATGTGTGTATGATGTGTTTTTTACTTTACACATTTCATAACTAGATAGATCAGTGAACACATTACTTAATTTACTGGTAATCGATAGACAAAGAGAAAGGTGCAGTTGTTATCTTACCAAGTTGATTATTTGAGAGAAATTTTTTAATACATACATCTGGGATATTTGGTACTGTAGGATAACTAAAATTAACTGATTCACCCTCCCTCTTAGTTATCTAACAACTATAGCTTACCAATCATGGATCGGTAAAGTGTCTCATTCACTTCCTTTGTATCATCTTATTTTGATCATTTGCAACCAATAGCCATTAGTATTTCAACCAGTTTTGAGTCTTCCATTTTAAAAGTCTTTAGGATCTCCTTGATATAGTTTGATTGAGTTATGTAGATCCTATCCTTAACTTGTTGAATTTGAAGTCCAATAAATAATTTTATCTCTCTAAGCATAGACATCTCAAATTCCTTCCTCATTTCATTAGAAAATGACTTAGACATTTGAACAGCCCCATAATAGGTAATAATAATCATGCCAAGGCTTCTCATAGGAATAGTATATTCAAACTAAGTATCATTTTACCTATCATTAAGTGCATTTAAATTGTTAACCTAGGGACATATACTTGAAATAGGATAGCACAGTTCATGCTCTAAGTCTCTAATGGAGTCATTTTTCTTAAGCTATAGGAAGGAAAAATACATGAAAGAAACTTATACTATTGTTATAGGAAGGAAAACACACACATCTACTAATGAAATTGATGCTGACAACTATAACTTCAATCTTAACCTATTATGTCAACCTGAAGCATTCACAATGATTATTTCTGCAAGTGTTGTAGGAACATACAAAATGCATAATGTTATAGGAAAGAATAATAAAATCTACTTGAACTATTGTAAATGATCAAACAATTTAATCTACTTCTACTCTAATCCACCTCCCAAGTGGGCCCCCTTGGTCGGCTTCTTCTAGCTACCAAC
This sequence comes from Chamaecyparis obtusa, assembly GCA_027943335.1. Taxonomy (NCBI): domain Eukaryota; kingdom Viridiplantae; phylum Streptophyta; class Pinopsida; order Cupressales; family Cupressaceae; genus Chamaecyparis; species Chamaecyparis obtusa. Next base: position 113,214 of record BSBK01011103.1, on the reverse strand, counting down.
ATAGAATATAACTTAAAATTACTTCTTCATTGTATTTCCAGAAAACTGATTACATTATCATGGGACAACACACAGAACTCGAAGAGTAACTTTGCTTCAGATTATAATAACATTACAACCATCTGACTAACTTTCTATCTAACCATCATTTTATTTTATATAGAGATTGATGCTTATTTGAACAAAATAAGATAAGATCTAACTAATTTGCACTGTAAAGAAAGGAAAGTGAAATAGTCCATGACAAAATTTCATAAAGGCTACATAACCACTTCAACAGAACATTGATCATTGAGAAAATATAGTGTAAGCGTGTTCCTATATCTTGTAGAAATGATTATTCCTTCAATTTATCAGGTATGTCCTATGGTATCATAATGGATCTCCATCATCATCACTGAGTCTTTGTCGCTCTTCATCAATATTTGTTGATCCACTCTTTAGTCACTCCTCTTTCCCTGGCAGGTTAGTAGCACATGCATATATTCAAGTATTTAACCATTCAACTTAATCCAAATATTAGAACACACATTCAAAAAATTATATGAAATACTACAACATATGTAGAATATTTGGAAAATTATATAAACTATTATCTACCCATGCATTTTTTTGGTTTGACTATACTTATAGCATGTTCATAGGTTTAAATACTTAAAAGACATAACACATGTTTCTAGAAATGTCTAAAAGAGAGCATAAAAGTACCACAAAACAAAGACAAATTATATCTCCATCATCTACCCCCTATGAGCATAATGCTTGTCCTCAAGCATTTAATTTCTTAGCAATTCTCCTAAACTCCCCAACTTCATTCTTTCCCCTCCTTTTTCTCTTGAAAGTGTAATAGAATCCCCTAGTCCTTTCCGAGTAATCTATCTTATAATCTTCCTGGAGTTGATCTAGCTTTGTAGCATTAACATCATATAAAGGCCACATGAGCATTGGTGGCTGGAATGTCAAGGGACACTAGAGCTCATGCCAAATTTACCTTCCCAACTACATGTATTTGGGTGCCCTATTCATTTCTACTTCAAGGTTGAGAGGGCTATGTGGTTCTGACTTCTTGAAAGCCTATGGCATCCTATTCCATCTATTTCTCACACATGCAAGGGCTCGTAGGAAGGTAAAATAGGGCATCCCCTGGTACTCTTTGTAAAATTTCTCTCTTACAAAAAAAATTCTATCCCTGATTTCTGCTTTGTCTTTTATCCTTCCATAACTAAGATTTAACCATTCCCTCAGTAAAATATCAGGCTTACTACTTTCATCCCTTAAGGATAACTATTTGATTCTGTCCCGATCCCTGTAATTATCTAATTGCCTGTCATAATTAGTTTCATTATGAATCCATGACATTAAGACCTTTACATGTATATCTCCAATATAAAGTAGGGGATTCCAATCATTTTCTTCAGGAATAATAAAATTATGGAGGTAAAGCTCACAAAGTAGGTTTTGTTGCCAAGTAGAAAGGGATTGGTACAGACCATATAATTCTTGAGTTGTTTTAAATTTAGACTCTTTATCCTTAATGGTCATCCTTAGCTGAAACAAAAGGAATTGTTCTTTTAAACATATTGTATAGACCCTAGGAGGAGGCCTGCAAGCAATAATTTAATCCACCAGCTTTAAAGAATGATCCATTTTCTTCTTCTGCCTTTTCATTTGTTCTTCCAAATTTTCTATTTCCTCCCTTTGGTCATCAATTTATTTTTGCATTTTCCTTCTTTCTTCTTTCCAAAGAGTCTTTTTAATCACAAGATGATTAATATTTAAATTGAAAAGAATAGATTGAAGAGTAGGTGGTCCAAAATCTTCTAGCTCAGGATTTTTTTTTTCATTACAATCTTTCTCTAAATAATCAGTTAACCAAGTTCTTTTAAAGGGCACAATGGCATTCTTGGAACAAGAGTGAGCTGATGGCTAAGACAATTGTTGTTCTTCTTTCTTGTCTTCTTGAACTGTTTGCTGCATTTCCCCAAAATCACTCTGTTGCTAAGGTGGCTCCTGGTAAATACTTTTAGGCTGATTATCAAGTGATTAATTCAAACTATGGGCATTATCAGGAACATTTGTTTGTACTAGGGAACTATCATAAATATGGTTAATGTGGGGTCTAGTGGTAGGTTTATTTGAGGGAACGGATTGGCTATGTGGAGGAACATGTGCAATTTTCACTCTCATCCAAGAGCTTCTTCGCAAAGGAGTCTTCGTAACCTCTACAATTTTATTTCTAACAATTTTCTTTGGTATCTCTTCTATAGGAGTAATTGTTGTAGGAGCCAACTTCATTTTCTCATTTCTTGAAACTATAGGGTTTTGAGGTTCATTTTCATTCTTGGGAACTGAAGTTCCTTCATCAATTTTTATTTTCCCTTTCTTTTGGGAAGAGTTAGGTACATTTTCCACTGGAATAGGGAGAAGTTTATCTTCCCTAATATTTTTAGGTTCTCCTCCTTGGATGGCTATTTCAATAGTTGGCTTAGAGGGAATTTCATTCTCATTGACAGGTTGTTCAACAGGGTCATTTTGGGGATGCAAAGTCTTGACCAGAAAAATTTTATCCCATTCCAAGGGAGACACATCTCTGAGAGACCTTTCAACAAGTAATCTAATTAGACCATGGTGGGTAACAAAATTTATTTTTCCTTTCTAGGTCTCTTCAACACTAATACTTAACATATTATAAAGAAAATTTGGAACATTGACTGGAGAATTTTGCTTGACATAACTAAGAAATTTAAAATGGTGTGCATGAAAATTAGAAAACCTTCCTTCAGAGGTGGCATACCTTACAATATGCATCTCTAGCTCATCAAATGGGATGGGAAGGGACACATGCCTGCAACCTTATGTGTTCAGCTCCAATGGAGGGTCTATAGGAAGGGTAAACTAAGCCCAAGCTGACCTAGCATTGTGTTCATTAGGATAATGCTAACCAATTGCAAAAAACCTAGTTACTTCTGCATTGCATGTTAGGAATAACAGTCCACCAATATAAATTTGAGGGGGTGAGGGGGGGGGTGAATAAGTTATATGATAGAATATTAAACTTTAAAGTTTTATGTAGAAACAATATCAAATCAATTGAACACAATGAATGCCAACACAATAACACAATATTTGTTGTTGAGGAAACCCTATTAAAGGTAAAACCCCGGTGGGAATTAAAACCCACTAATGATGTACTAAGAGTATAGTATCCTTGTTAGAAGATCTATCCCTATTAGGAGTTGATTAAAGCATTACAGTACATAGTCCTTGATAGAGGATAGACCTTGTTAGGATTCAAAGAAAAGAGTAGGCTCACTACCTAGGCTCACTGCTCCAAGAAGGTTATGTCCACCTTCAAAACTCACTATTCGCAACACAAATGTATATGAGGAAATACACAATCCTTGTGAACTATCTGATAGTAACTGTCTTTGCTTGATTAGTTCCAATCAAGTACATACAATTCTCTGCTCTACATCTAGTAGGTACAAGCTCACAACTTCCATAATCCTCTTTCACAACATATCCATACCACATATATCTTTTCTAAAGAAAAGATATTACATATATACCCTATTACATTTTACATGATTAGGTTGGCCAATTAGACTTTCCTAATATATAAAAAATTACATAACCCCTTGCTAAGATACACATGGTATCTAAAACAAGTATACAATAATTAAATTACAACAATTAAGGACCGACATCCTTAATTTATGTTTTCCATCCATAATACATGCTACATCTTTGAAGTCAGCTCCCAAATAAGTCTTCTCTAGATCACATGCCACAGCTAATGTCATCCAGCTTACTGTGACTTACACAGACCAATGAACACTCTTTAGTATACTAACTATCATCCCTTAATCTCACATACACTAAACCCATACCATCTGTAAGATCTACCAGAAACATAGAGACTTACTCTATCAACTTTCACTGTCACAGTCCAGTAACCAGTATTCACCAAAACATCTGTAACTTATCCAATACACAACATTACACCATGTGATCTTGGATATAAGATCACAACCTCTTCCTATGATCTCATCTGACTTCACATGTTCTGAAACATCCGTATAGTATCTGTACATTGTAATAATTAGTCTATTTTCCTTATACAAACATATGTTGACATCAGTGACAAAACAAAAATGACAATAGTATGAATGCCAATTCCAACACCAAGATGACATAGTGATTAAATATATTAAATGAATCTAAAAATATCCCCAATGCATTAGAAATATCTAACAATCTCCCCCTTTGGCATTGATTTCAACATATGAGAAAATCCATCAACCCAAAGTTTTATCAATCAAAAGTTTTGTAACCAAAAAATACTCTCATAGTACAACTTCTCATAGTGTCTCTCCATACAATATCCCCATACACTAGGGATTTTCTCATAGCAACTCTCCTTCTTTGACAACAATGACAAAGAGTGGCATAAGTCATCAACTATTCTTTTGCTTTATCTTCATCAACCAAGTGTTGAATCAGAAAATGTAGTATGTAAGCATCCATACGATCACTCCCCCTAAGGAGTAGATCCATAGATCAAGTCTAGATTATGATGGAGCTCTAAAGACCTCTAGACTGATGCATCTCTGCATCATTTAATTCTCACAAGGAGGCACTTGCACCTCAAGCATACCTCTGAGATACTCAAAGGCATCTTTTGGCAATGACTTTGTAAAGATGTCTATAATCTGTTCTTTTGTGCTAATGTATTCCAACCTTATTTCCTTCTCTACCACCTTATCTCTCAAAAAGTGATACTTGATAGAAATATGTTTAGTTTTAGAATGAATCATCAGGTTCTTTGACATATTCACTATACTGGTGTTATCACAATGGATAACCACAAGTCAACAAAAGTTATTCCAATATCTTTCAACATTTTTTTCATCCAAACAATTTGAGTACAGTTAATAGCAACAACAACATACTCTCATTTGACAGTAGATTGAGCTATACAATCTTTCTTTTTACTTAACCATGAAACCAACTTTTTTGCAAGGAAAAATGCACCTTCACTAGTACTCTTCCTGTCATCAATATTTCCTACCCAATCAACATCAATATAAGAAGGAAGTTCAAAGTTATCATTTCTATCATACCATAAGCCATATTCTATTGTTCCTTTCAGATATCTAAATATCCTTTTCATAGCAACTAGGTGTGTCTCTTTAGGTTCTTCTTGATATCTAGCCACAATTCCAACAACATTAGCAATATCTGGTCTGGTGTGAGTTAGATATTGTAATCCACCAACCATTGATCTATACTTGGTCTAAAAAACACTCTTTGTCTCATCATTACTTGATAGCTTATGATCAGTCACCATGGGTGTACCAACTAGTTTACAATCTTCCATTCCAAACTTTTTCAATATTTCTTTAAGATACTTAGTTCAAGAAATAAAAATGCCATTCTTGCTCTGAATTATTTGTAGTCCTAGAAAGAATTTCATTTCACCTATCATGGACATTTCAAATTCATTTTCCATCTCTTTAGGGAATTTCTTACACATATCATCATTGCCTCCAAAAATAATATCATCAACAAAAACTTCTATTATCAAAAATCCATCTTCACTAGTTCTCAATTATAAATTACTATCAGCATTACCTTTCTTAAACCCAAGGAAAAGTAAGTATTTGTCTAACCTTGCATACTAAGCCCTTGGAGCTTGCTTCAGTCCATACAATGCCTTCTTCAACTTGCATACCATGTCTTCATCTTCGGATAAAGGAAATCCATCAAGTTATTCAATGTATACCTCCTCTTCAAGATCCCCATTCAAAAATACAGATTTTACATCCATCTGATATACCTTGAAGTCTTTATGTGCAACATAAGCCAATAATAATCTCATAGATTCTATCCTAGAAACATGAGAAAATGTCTCTTCAAAATATATGCCTTCTTGTTGTGAATAACCTTTACATACCAATCTTGCCTTGTTCCTTACAACAATTCCTTCTTGATTCATTTTGTTTCTGAAAACCCACTTAGTTCCTATTATACATTTTTTTCTTTAGGTCTAGGAACCAATTCCCAAGTATTATTTTTCTTTATTTGATCTAATTCCTCTTGCATGGCTTTGATCCATGATTCATCTCTACAAGCTTCGTCATTAGTCTTTGGTTCAACTTGAGAAATCAAAAAGATTTCTTCCCTTGTCTTTGATCTAGTCAATATTCCTTTACTTGTATTACCGATAATGTGATTTTCAGGATGGTCTTTCTTTACATACCTCAGAGTCTTAGGAATCTCAGTAGCATCATTTGTGTCATTATCACAAGTCTCATTTTCACATTCAGTATCAACAAGTTCTTCTTCTTCCGTAGTAGCAGCCTCTTTGATCTCTATATTCTGATTACAGTCATACATTCTCTCTTGTATCTAAAAATTCTCATCTATCCTTACATTGTTACTTTTAATCATCTTCCTTAATCTCAGATTAAAACATTTGTAAGCCTTGATTTTAATATAATAATAGAGGAAAATGCCTTCATCGCTTCTAGCATCAAACTTCCCTATTTCATCATCTCTTTTGATATGGCATTTACTACCAAATATTATAAAATATTAAATTATAGTAGGAGATGATCAAACCACAATTCATAAGGAGTCTTACTTGTACCTTATCTAATTTGAATTCTATTCAAAGTGTACACTGCTGTCCCAACAACTTCTCTCCAATGCATAGGAGATACATTTCCTTTAAAAAACATTGTCCTAGCAGCAGCAAGTATAGTTCTGTTTCTTCATTTTACTATCCCATTCTGCTGTGGAGTCCTACAAGTAGAAGTTTGGCTTTGTATTCCATGCTCTTTGCAATATGAATGGAATAGATTTGAGGTAAACTCTCCACCTCTATCTGATCTTAAATTTTTTTTATCTTTAGACTTGATTCATTCTCTACTTTTTCTTTGAATATCTTGAATTTGTCAAATTCTTCTGATTTCTCTTTCAAGTAAGTGACCCACATCATTCTAGAAAAGTCATCAACAAAAAGTATAAAATAAATTTCACCATAGTATGATCTTGTCCTTGTAGGTCCACAAAGGTCTATATGTACTAGATCCAACTTTCCTTTTGCTATATATGTTTTTCTTTTATAACTGCTTCTAGTCTAATTTCCCATAATAGATTCTCTACATATAGTATTAGATGGTTTCACAATCTCTGGTAGGTCTCTCACTACATTGGTCGGGCTTTCCTTCACAATATTATCAAAATTAACATGAAAAAATATTTTGTGCCATAACCAACTGTCATCTACCTTTGCAAAAAAATAAGAGGCTCCAGATGTATTTAATTCAAATACATTACCTCTAGATTTAGTACCAGTTGCAATCAACTTTCCTACCTTACTTCTAATAAGACATTTACCATCAGTGAATTGTAATTGAAACTCTTTGTCCGTTAGCTATCCAACACTCAACAAGTTATGCTTAAGTCCATCAACAAGAAATACATTGTCAGTATTAGTCTTTCCATCCAAAGAAATAGATCATATTCCTATGATAGGTTTAGGAACATTATCTCTGAATCTCACAACACCGCCATCATATCTCATTAGTTTAACAAACTTATTCTTGTCTCCAGTTATATGATGTGAGAAACCACTATCTATAACCCATCTAGGTTTCTTATCAACATGTGATACTAAAGATTTTTCTTCATGTACTAGTTTTTCATCTTTAATAGCAATAAATCCAATCTCCTCATAATCCAAATCATCATCATCAGAAATACCTTAACTAGCATAATAACATTCCTTATCTTTTGAATACTTAGACTTGAAAAACTTAGGCTTGTGCTTAGGAACTCTTGTAGGACATCTAGATGTAAAGTGACCTATCTTATTGCATGAAAAAAAATTCAAAGGTAAATTTCCTTCAAATTTACCCTAACCTCTTTTTTCTCTTCTAGAAAATCAGTGCAACAAGTTCATCTAGCTTTCTTTCTTCTGCTTGAATATGTTCCCATTCCTCTGCATATTCACCAAGCTCTTCTCTTAGGTTCTCACTGCTGGTCCTCGAAAGTGTATACATTATCTTCTTGTGTGTAGATGCTTTAAATGAAGATTCAACTTTAGGTACAACATCTTCTATTTTTCTTTAGAACAAAATCCTTACTATGGATAACCTTTATAAAAGGGGCTTCAACATGCCCAATAGATTCTTTTTGTGTTGTGCTGAGGCTGAATCTTGTAATCACAAGATGATACACTGCTCCTATACTAGAGATATGTGGGATTCAATATTCAAAAATATTCATTTGGAATGGGTAAAACCTCAGAACATACATGATTTAGTAAAATAATGGTCTTGTCCTTTCCCTGGCAAAGAAATAAAAACACTATGGAATTTTCTTCTCCCTCACTCCACCTAAAGAATCTGGAATGAGAGAAATAATAGAGTGTTCAAAGATAAACATACTCCTCATGAGAAGGTTGCAAACCTATTTTATAGAAGTTTAATGGAAAATTTTAGAAGTACCATACCGATAGATTCTCAGATATGGAACAACTCTCAAGATATTATAGATATTCTCAACTAGGACTTACAAGGTAAATGAACAAAAGACCCCAATTTCAGAGACAACATCATATGGACTACTCCTTCGAAAGGATGGTTAAAAGGTAATTTTGATGGATCAACTAAAGGGAATCCTAGAAGGGCAAGGGTGGGAGGATTAATCAGAGATTGAGATGGAAATTTTCTGGGAGTTGTTGTTGCTTCGCTGGGAAAACAAACTAATCATGTTGGTGAAGCTAAGGTATCCCTCCAAGTCATGTTGTTGGCAAAAGAGCTGGGATGCTCAAAGATATGGCTGCAAGGAGATTCCCTCAATCTAATAAATTGCATAAAAGGAAAGAGTTTGTCCTCTTGGACTATAGTCCAAATCATAGAAAAAATTAACTCCACTCTTCATACTTTTCAAGAAACTTATATTTCCCATGTCTATCATGAAGGAAACAAGCCTACGGATGGAATAACTAATGTGGGGGCCCATAATGATGTCACCCAAGTGTGGAAAGGTGAAGCAGATCTTAAAAATGATATTTTAAGTCTAATAAAATACGATAGACTTAATCACAAGGAGGGTATCATAAATATAAAGAGTAATAATGAAAATGACACTTAGTTTATCGAGGAAAGATAATTTTCAAGCAAGGTCCGAGAAAATAATTATAGAGTTTATTTCACACAGATTGTTGGTAATTTTAAGAAACTTGACTCATAGAAGCTAGAAGCAAACTATTTTATTGTTTTTTGGTACTCTGAGAATTCAACAAAGCTCTGGTAAAATGGGAGGAGGTCTGAGAAGGGAGGAACCACTAGATTGCAAGAAATGGAGATAGGAGAAAAAATTCTAGAGAAAGTTGAATCCTGGTGGTGTTACTCCGTACATGGAAAGGTTGCATGGATTCGATAAAGAGGTAACAAAAAAATTTGTAGAGGGATGGACTAATGGCAAAGTTAATTTGTGGGGTAAATCTTTCTTTCTTACTCTGAGTCTAGTTTCTGAGATTACTGGGATGTCTCTAGAAGGCATTAATTTCTATAGGGACAACAAACGTATGGGGTCTCAAGCTTTTAAGGTTTTCCCCAAAAATACAGATGAAGAAGCTCTGTTGAGTAAAGGGCCAGGGGATTATGTTGACATTGTGAAAATTAAGAGTATTTTGGCTAAGATTCTGAAGCTTATGATAGAGTATTTTACTCTAGATGGTCACTATTCAAAGATTTACGACCTTCATTTTGTTTTGGTTAATCATTTTAGGCACAACAAGAAAGTTTCATTTCTGTATTTTTTGCTTAGCTTTTTGAATAACAGCATAACAAAGAACAGAGAAAAATCTAGCAACCTAGTGTTGCATGAAGGGTTGGCCATGCTCATTGTAGACTATGCTAGGAAAAATATCCCAGACACCATAACTAAAAGGGTTACTGGGAAGAAGAAGAAAATCAAGATGGAAGAGAAAAAGGAAGACACCCACAAGAGGGGAAGGAAAAAGAAGAAGAGTACCCATGACAGTGGAGAGGAAAATGAAGACCAAAACCCTTCTTCTCAGGGAAAGGAAGAGGAAATTATCCTGAAGGAGAATAATGAGGACAATCCTATGAATGAGGTGGAGGCCTCAAATAATAAGAGCTCAAGCTCAGATGAAAATGAAAAAGAGGAGAATAATGAGGGTGCTAATAATGCGGGAAGATAGGAAGAAGATAAGGAAATAGAAAAAGAAGAAGAAATGGCATAGGATAAGGAAGAAGATAAAGAATAAGAAATGTTTGAGGAAAAGGAAGATGAGATAAATGACAATGAAGACTTGTATGGGCAGCCAAAACTTAGGGCTAGGGAAAGAAACTAGAAAAGGAAGAAAAGAGAAAAAGACAAGGAGGCCACTGTCGTATTTGAAATTGACGAACACATTCTAGGGGAGGTCAAGAGTAAGGAGGGCTACGACATCAACATGAAGAAGTGGATCATCTAAGAAATGGAAGAGATGAGGAAGCACTTGAAGGTTATGGAAGATACTATGGAGCCCCTGAAAGTTAAACTGGAAAAGTTGGAAAAGGAGTTTCTGATGAAGGTAGGTAACAACAATTCAAATGAGGACCTAACTTCCACAATCAAAGCTATCATGGAAGAGAAGATGAAAGACCTGAATGTGAGACCTATTAGACAGTCATACTTTTGCTATTATGTTTCTATGCTTTCAGTACTTATTTCATAGACATACTAGACTATGTTGGACACCTATGTATTTGAGGATCTGTTGAATCCTATTTTATATATTCGGTACCTGATTAGGTAATCAGGGTACACTTGGGATACTACATGTTATGTTTCAGTTTCAGTTATGATTATATACATATGATGTTTTATGATGTTTTGAAACCATTGTGATGTAAAGACGGTTTAGGAAACTAAAGTTATGCTTAGTTGAGTGATTTACAGACATAGTTTTAAACCATACAGTTATGATGTAGTATGTTATATCATGTTTATTGGACCTACTGATGTGTGCAATGAGTGTGCAGGATAAGTTGACCATTGATCTAAATTCGGGGATCTAGTATTGGAACCTATGTTTATACCGTGCATTCCAAGGTCCTCTTTATATAAAAAGACGTGGACCTCGTTGTATAGTCTTTTATTTGTATATGTGTTTTGCATGAGTGTATCTAATTTAACAAATGTCTATGTGTATTAGCCATGTCTTTTGTTTTATTCAATGTGCCAAATTTGGCAAAATGTGGCTTAAGTGTTGACATGGTTAAGTATTTTATTATTATTTGGGTCAAGGGCTTGACTAGGGTGTAACCTTATGGTAGGATCAACTAACCTTGGGTTGGGAAGTTTCTAGAAGTCAACTAAGACCACAAATCCGTGCTCAAACTTCAGGTGGACTTTAGGAGGGTCTTTTGGGCTCCTAGAAAGTAACCGGGGCCAGTTTTAGCTACCCAACTTGGTACCCTAGGGGTTAGGGGGCATTTTCAGCCATTAATAAGCCTTTAAACTCATTTATTACTCCCCTAAAGTCTCCATTTCTAAGTTGGACGGATTTGAAGAGTTGTGAGGTTTTGGTTAACCTCTCTCTTCTTCCCAAACTTGCATTCAATTCCATTTATGGTGAATGAAGGCAAGTGGGAAGAAGGTGATGGAAGTTTCCTCCTCTCTCCTCATTGGTTCCAAGATTCTTGGAGGTTTGCCTATTTAGGAGAGGCCTTGGGCTAAGTTTTAGTTGATCACCCACTCTCTAGATTTGGAGACCAGGTTTGTTGGAAAGCTTAGGAGAAGGCTAGCATTGAGGGAGTTCAAGTTTTCAAATACTCAACACTTTTGGAGAAAGGTTGGCCCTTGTGTTATTTTGTTCTTCATATTTTGTGTTCTTGAGCTTGGACCTCCATTAATGGAGTCCATGGCTTTTATCCAAGTTTTTGTTTGAAATTTTAAAAGTTTATAATTGTTGTTTTCCTTTTTGTAATTGCAATTTGGGGATGGGTTCTTCAAGGTTTACTCACCCTAGGGAGGGTGGAGTAACCTTGAAGGGGGTAGTAGGAAGTAGACCCAGGATGTGTAGAGTCTCCCATGTGTGGAGAGATAAACATGGGGTTCCACGATACCCATGATGCCAAACATAGCCTACGAGCACCTGGGGGCCATAAGGAGATTGAGACCGTATCTCTTGGAGATGGTCTACCCAAGTCCATGTGTGGCTTGGGATGTTTTATCATGTTGTGGCTTCTCCTCCTGGTAGTCCACCTCTACCCCGTTTTCAGTTAGACCTCAAGGAGGTCTCCCTATTGTTAAAACCTTGTTGGGAAATATGTTTGAGTGTCTTCTTGTTTTTGGATGTTTTCCTACTTGCATAAATGTCTGTTTGTTATCCCGTTTCAATTTGGATCCCCTAGCTCGGGGGTGTCCTTGTAAAGGCCTAGGTTGGGAGGTGAGCCTCTGTGGTCAACCTGGCACCTACAGGAAACCAGTGACGCAGGGCTTGTAGAAAAGATGGACTTAGTGAAAAGAATTCAGTTTATTAATTTGTAAAGTAATTTCCTTTTTGTATATGATGGAAAACACTTGTATGTAAGGATTCGAAGTGGAATCCGGTTTTCCATGTATAATGGTTCAGTTTTAGTTGTTATTTTGTAAGCTTTGTAATAATAGTTCATGATAACTTGGGAATTTGGATCTCCTTGTAAAAGTTAATATTCAATCTATATGTTTATTGCAAAAATATTTATGCATAAATAAATAAATAAATTCCTTTTTATGTGCACTGGTTATTAAATATAGGAAATTGTGTGAGAAGAAAAATATGTATATTTTATATTGTAATATTGAGACCATGAAATTTATGGTATAATTCAAGGCTAGAAATTTACTTAAAAAATTCCGTTATTAAATCTATTTGAGGTTTCAAATTTCTCCTAAATTGAATATGCTATTGTTCAAATTCAAAAAAAAAGAGGGGCTTTAACCATGGAAGTACGTAAACCCAATTTTGCAATATTATCGATTACATAAGTATCTATAATATTTTATAAAGTTGTAAAATTTAAGAGCAAATACACATTCAATTCAACTCTTAGAAAATTTTTGTAAATTTTGAGAAAAATTTAATGTGTTTAAATTTTATTTTTAAATCATGCATATCAATTAGTTGAAATTATGCATTGCACCTATGTGATAAAAAAATTTTAAAAATAATTTCTAAGGCTCCCTGTTTTGAGAACCAGGAATTTATAATCTAACCAGTGAATTTTATACTTTTAATAAAAATATAATATATGTTAATGTTACTTTTTATTAAAACTTTGTAATATATTTATATATTACAAAAATAATATTAAAGCATACCTTAGTTCTTTTATTTTCATGCGCTGGGCGCTGTACAAATAAATCGCTTAGCGGTATTAATATTAACAAAAAAAAATTATTAAAGTTTTTAAGTGCCGAAAGGCACTGTGCATACACGGGTTGGGTAACCGCCACCACCACCCCCCCCCCCCGATCCCTTCGTCCGCTGTGGCGGTGCTGGGCGGCAGAACGCCACCCGTGTCACCACCGCTGTGGCGGTGATGGCCAGGCGGCGCCCGGGCCAGTCACCGCGACGCCCCTTCAAACGCCAAGCCCTATCATATATCCGCGGCGTTGAAACCCCCGCCGCCCCTTCTTCATCGCTGCCGCCCGTTCCTCCGCTACCCTCTGTGCGTTAGGTTTTTAGCACAATACGTTAAAGCATATGGGAATAAAGTTTTAGAATTTTAGGTTTTAAGTTCTTTTTAAAAAGATTATATACTCCTACGTATGTAATCCTTTTAGTATAGTTTTCTTTGAAATTGATTAATACGTATATGTTCGTTTTAACATCTATCGATTTGGTATAGGATTTCAATATATTTATTTAGTGCAATTCCGACACACCATTAAATAAATATAATATATTAAGTTGTTATGGGATTATTTAAAGTTTATTTTATTTATCTCAAGATATTAAATACTTAATTTTGAAATTTAGATAGATTAGTTGTATCTCATATTAATTTTTTATTTAAATTAATTTTAGATTAATATTTATTTTATGGATAAATAAATTACAAATTTATTAAATTGATTTAGTTGCTATTAGATTTGTTGGGATTAAGATATTTAGAGTAAGCTGTTAAATTGAAATAGTATGGTTTTATTTAAAATTGTTAAATTAGATTAATTAAATTATTTTATTTAAGTTTGATATGGGAATGTTTAAATTCTAAATAAATTAATTTGTAATTGATTTGAGTAAGATTTTTTTTATGGTAATCAATGAATTAATATGATGATAGAACGATATTTATCTAATCTATTCATCCTTTTTAATTTTATAATCTTAGTTGACGTTTTATCGATAAGGGAACCTTATCTATCCCTTAACTATGCAATTAATACCAAACATGGACTTTTTCGTTATCTTTGACCATCGTCTTGCTCGGTTGACTTTTAGTCAACATTGGTCAAACGTACTCCGTTTACCTTGGTTTTCGAACCAGTGGTTCCCCTCGCACCCTAGAACCTAGGATTTCAGTTTCATACCATTTTGAGAGGGTTGACTTTTTGGTCAAACCTAGTTGACCTTTTTGGTCAACCATCTCGGATATGTGTTCTATCTTTACCAGTTGTATCAATAACCTTAGGATACTTTGTTTAGCCATGAAAATTAAAATGTAGTTCTTCCTGGTCTATTGCTAGAAGTTTGTTGGTTGATGTGCTAGTGACTATTTTTTGGTTACCTATTTTAACTTGTTTAGGGTTTATTTTTTGTTTGGTTGGGGTCCTGCTTCTCGTTGTATAGTAGGCACTTGATGTTTTTATGGGATTTGTTAAATATCTTTTATCTTAAGTTGTAAATGGTTTTAGGGTCCATCCAAAACCTGTTTTTACCTTTATCAAAAACATAGCTTCAAAGGTAGTTAACTTTTCAATCAACATTTCTTTGCTAAAGTTTAGAGTCAAAGGTATAATTTCTTCTATAATCAGAGCTTTAGTCTTGTAAGTAGGTGTCAATGATCTAAGAATCTTTGCAATGACTTCTTCCTCTTCATAAGTGCCTCAAGAATTTTTTATTCCAACCACAACCTCTGTCCAACCCTTTATACATAAGCGCTAATGCTTTCATCATCCTTCATTTGTAGCTTTTCCATTCTTGTTTTCTAGTTCTATAACTTTTCTTGTTTGGTAAACTTATTTCTTTCATACAATGCTTCTAATCTTACCCAAATCTTGTGTGCCGAATCCAGATCTTTAACCTCAGTAAATTCTCCTTCAGAGAGTGTGTTGATCAGTGCTTCCCTTGCGACCATGTTATATGAAAATATTTTCTTCTCATCATCAATAGCTTTTTCCACTTCATCCTCAGCCTTCATAGCCACTTGATTCTATGTAATAATCCAGTAGTCAATACCCAAACATAACAAATGAGTTCGCATCTTGCTCTTCCCGTTGGCACCTAAAAATTCAGGCCAAAATATATACAAAATTGTTAGGGAAGTATGATCTTAATTTTCAGTTTTATATAATTTCTCTATGATAAAGAATCAAAATGATAAAAGGGCATATATGTTTATCATTTTTCATGTATTAGGTTGTTAATTATTTTTCAACTTATTTAATGCATATTCATTTTGAAATAAATAATAATTTTAAAAATAAAAAATAAAATAGGTTGAGCAAAAAAGGCGGTGAGAGGGAGTCGAACACTCGACCTCTCAAGCCAACCTTTTTTCCTACCTATCTACCCTCCTATCCCCTAACCAGTTAGTCTATTCATTTTCTTCAAGAGGATTAGGAGAATATATTTATTTATCTTTATTTTTATGCGCGGGTGAGAAATAAAGTGCAACCTCTTACACAGGGAGTAATTTCTTCCCAAATTAACTTTTAGATTAGGAATTTCTCTATGTATTTATTTATTTTTCCAATTTTAGGAAAAATAATGGGGAGAGGGAGTTGAACACTCGACCTCTCAACCCATCCCTTTTCCTACCTAACCACCCGACTCTACCCCCTACCAATTACTCTATATTATTCCTTGAGAATGCATGTGTAAATAAATGTATAAATTAAAGATAATCTTATCTCCTTTGAAATAAATTATTAAAATGAATATTGTTTATGAGATAGAAATTTTATGATCATTAATAATTGTTTTAATTTTAATTTTATTTTTTTTACTCCTATAACCCTAAAAGTTAAAATACATGATAAGGTAAAGGTATAATTTGATGAATATTAATTTGTTTAGGGTTTTGATATATGTTGATATTAATTTCTATTTTTCGTATCCCTACATTTGATCTGGTCTTTTCACCTTATTATATTTTTAACATTAATGTATTTATCTAATAAGGTAAAAAGGTTTTAGTGTTATTATTGAAATTTAGTTGTGTATAATGTAAATTGATTTTTCATCTATTTAGGGTTTGAATAGTGATTAATTGATATTTACTCTTTAGTTTCAAATCCCTAAAGTAATGTTTTACCTTATTCTTTTATTTTTAGGGTAAAGTGAGTATTAATAGTTTTACCCTACTTTTATTTGACTTTTCATTCATAATTTAGTTAATTTATTAATTTTAGAAGCTGTTTTCATTATTGAAACCCTTTATGATTTAATAATTAATATGATTGCTTATATTTTTGATAATTAATGTGGGTGATGTATAATTAATTTTTAAATTTTATTTTCCACTCTATTTATCAAGTACATGTATAAAGTATGAAACATATTTATTTTCAATTATTATTAATTAAATAAATGAATAATAAATAGTTTTTATATAAGCTTAATATATTGCGTATGTAATAATTTTTAAATTTTTAGTTTTAATATTATCTAATGTTAGGTGTTTTGTGCGGGAACTTAAACATTGGATTATTAATGTACATAAATACCTAAAGAAGAATGAGGATAAATTATATGGGAAATATTTCCCTAACAACCATTGTTATGGTTTTTTTTGTATATTTTGGGGGTAGTTGTATAATTAGGTCCTGTGAAAGGGCATGTCCTTTCACATGGAACCATTGGGATTTATACTTATATTCATTCAAATGTAAGCAAAAGAGATACAATCAATCATGGCAAAAAATTGGAAAGTCTCCAACTCACGGATTTGAATTTAATGCTCAAAATCTCATGTACGAATATCAGATAAGTATTTGTACCGTAATGTTAATATAGTTTTTTTTATGTTCAATTAGTTTCTTGAATTTATTGGGATTACTATGTTTTTCTATTTGATGCATTCATTTATGACTAATTTATACAAATTGAATAATGGTAGCATAGTCTAAGAACCTGTTACTATTTCCTTTCGGGCTCTTAAGTTGGGTTAAAAACCATAGGACCTATTGTATAAGTTGTTTTAAATTTTGTTTCAATAGAAGCTTGTAGGGTGATGGTCTCGCTTTATAGGAGCGAGTTATCTTAAAACCGTCTCCATTTATACGTAGGATAGAATGTATCAGACTCTATTCCCAATTTGGCATCAGACACTGGTCTATTCGTTCATTTGAAATTGTCATTTTATTCTTTCTATGGTTTTACATATCTTATCTGTTATCTTCTTTACAAAGCATTCAATTAGGTTTAGCATTACTTTCTAGCCTTAGTTTAGATTTCAAGCTATCTGACAATTAGGATTTTAGGTTGTTTTTCCTCCAAGGATTATTAACCCCTTCGTAAGGAACTTCTATTGTTTATGCACGTGTTTGTGTAGTTAGAATTCATATTTGATTTAGGCCTACTAGCCTTGGCTAAATCGAGCTAGAATTGCAGAGGCACTTGTTGTGCCTGTTAGTTGGCCTCAAAATGGTCTAGCATTTTTGAGCACCAACACTTCCAACTGTCAAAATTTTTCAGGATTAAATTTCAGACTATTTTTCCTATAGTACACCATCTCCAAGATAACCTCAAGCTGTTAAGCTTTCTCTCTAAGGACCAAAAGCTATAATACTAATTTTTAGGAATAACATTCCACCAATATAATTGAGAGGGGGGGTGAATCAGTTATATTAAAAAATATTAAACTTTAAACTTTTAAGTAGCAACAATATCAAATCAAATGAACACAATGAATGCCAACTAATGATGGGAATTAAAGGTAAAACCCTGATGGGAATTAACACCTACTAATGATGTATTGAGAGTATAGTATCCTTGTTAGAAGATCTAGCCCTGTTAGGAGATGATTAAAGCATTACAATACATAGTCCTTGTTAGAGGATAGATCCTTTTAGGAGTCAAAGAAAAGAGTAGGCTCACTGCCTAAAGAAGGTTATGTCCACCTTCAAAACTCAATGTTCATAACACAAGTGTATATGAGGAAATAGACAATCCTTGTGAACTGTTTGATAGCAACTGTCTTTGCTTGATCAGTTCTAATGAAGTACATACAATTATCTTCTCTACATCTAGAAGGTACAAGCTCATAGCTTCCACAATCCTCTTTCAAAACATATCCATACCACATATATCTTTTCCAAAGAAAATATCTTACATATATACCCTATTATATTTTACATGATCAGGTCGGCCAATTAGGCTTTCCTAGTATACAAAAAATTACATAATACCTTGCTAAGATACACACGGTATCCAAAACAAGTATACAATAATTACATTACAATAATTAAGGACCAACATCCTTAATTTATGTTTGTTATCCATAATACACACTACATCTCTGATGTCGGCTCCCAAATAAGCCTTCTCTAGATCACACACCACATCTGACATCATCTAGATTTCTGTGACTTACGTAGACCAATGAAAATTCTTCAGTATACTAACTATCAATCCTTAAGCTCGCATACACTGAATCCATACCGTCTATAAGATATACCAGAAATACAAAGACTTACTCTGTCAACTTTCACTATCACAGTCTAGTAACTTGTCTTCACCAAAACATCTGTAACTTATCCAATACACAACATCACATCACGCGATCTTGGATATAATATCACAACCTCTTCTTGTAATCTCATTTGACTTTGCACATTCTGAAACATCTGTATTGTATCCATACATTGTAATAATCAGTCTATTTTCCTTAGACAAACATATGTTGACATCAGTGACAAAACACGAATGACAACAATATGAATGCCAATTCCAACACCAAGACAATGTAGTGATTAAACATATTAAATGCATCCAACAATCTCCCCAATGCATTCCTCTATTTCCAAAACTATAAAACCCCACACATTTTCCTCTTTTTCTTTGAAGGTATTCACAATTGGGCGGCTACCTCCTTGTCAAATACTATCAATTCTAGGAAATACCCAAGCCATCCAAAAGTATGGAATCTCCGGTTTGTTACTACATTTTAAAGAAGAATAGTATGAACCATTGGTTCATGATACATTAATTACCCTCCCATCATTCTAAATTCTTTCTCTGAATTCTTTCTACAATTTGTCAATGACAATTTGTTTTTCTCTTCTTCCTTAATTCCCCAATTTCCTAATCTCTTCTGAGATACCCTAAAATTCAGCTCCTAACTGCACCTTAAACTATGAATTTCCTTGCAATATCTATGTTATAATTTTCTTAAAAATGAGAATAATGGCACTTATAGTAAGGAATTATAGTTTTAAATGTAATTAACTTCCACATAACTTGATTATGTCATCTCAGGGTTACATCAAGTCAGAAATCAATGATAATGTGGAAATTGGGGTACAACACTTGTGCAAAACATGAAGGACTTAATAAAATAGAATATAAGTACAAATTTGATAAGAAAATCAATCTTGTAAGAAATGATGAGTACAACAATAGTGACTTGAAGAAATTAATACACTTCACTGCCCCCTATGAAATAAAGACGAGTGTCCACACTTGTCATATTAAGCATAAAGGAGGAAACTAACATAATACCATATTATAAATATGTGTTGTATTACATATAATTATCAAAATTTATGATCTAAAAGAGGAAAAACATTGAAGATTTGTACCTATCATTATGTTGTGACATGTGCTAGAAAGTGATAAAAATAGAAAATCTCATCAAAGGAATGAGTGTTGAGGATGTATGCATCTACTAATATGGCAATTATTGAAACCATAGAAAAATATAAATGTGATGACATGGAGAATGGGTGGATGGAAGGTAGAGAAGTAGACTAGGATGTGAAGAAGAATTTAGAAAGTGAATGGAGAAAGAAACTTAATTAAAAATGAAGTGTTTATTATGATCATACCCGAAGAAAATTAGGGTGAAGTTGCAGGAAGTATTACCTTTTTTTTATTATGGAGTAGTGTCACTAAATTGATGTAGGAAATAATTCTTTTTCCATGGGTGATGGTATAGACAAAGTCTACGACCATTGACCACTAGCTTGAAATGAATAGGATCAATTTTTGTGAGTTGTACTGCTCCATTAGTGAAGACATGATCTATTTTGTAAGGTCCTAACCACCATGTTTACAACTTACCTAGTATTTCTTGAAACCATGAATCAAATAGTAATGTCCAATCACCTAATGAGAATCATTTATTCTTTATATGTGAGTCGTGCCACTTTTTCCTCTAATTCTAGATGATCTATGTTCTCTTCAATGTGCATTTTCTCATCTCATCCAAAGAGTTGAGGGGGAGAAGGTGGTCTCACTGTACTGTAGGAAGATCAATGTTGAGCTTCAGGGTTGTGTGTAATGTTTTATGCTCAAATTCAATGGGGAACATTATTGTTTTCCCATAAAGAAGTTCAAATGGAGTGAATCCTGTTGTTATTTTCCATATTGTTTTGTAAGCCCAGACTGCTTCTAGAAGGTGGCTGCTCCAATATTGGTGATGTAGCTAAACTATTTTGGTGAGGATAGCTTCAATTTCTCTATTTGTAACTTCCGCTTAACCATTTTCTTGAGGATGGTATGGACTGAAATTTTTGTGTCGGATATTGTACTCATTCATAAGTTTTGTGATCAAGGTTGATGTGAATTGTGCTCCTTGATTCTTTACTATCTCTCTAGGCACACCATAACGGGTAAATATCTATTCATACAAGAACTCGGCCACTTTTTCTATCACATGCATTCTTCATCACCTTGACTTCAACCCATTTGATGACATAGTGTGTGCATACTGTTGGAAACTAAAATTAAAGCAATTGTTGTATTGTCATTGATGTCAAACCTTAACTGGTAAGACTATTGCTATTTAAGAAAGTACTATATCTATTTGAGTGTTGCTAAGGGGATAGGCAAGGTTGGTAACAACAAGACCTGAGAAAAGGTTGAGTTATCTTGATACTTCAATGAGTACTTGATTATGTGGCACAATGATAAGACAATGTATTATTTATCTAAGTAAGAATGAAGACTAAATTGGTAGGCTTAACTGAGCAAAAGTGAAGAAATCTAGTTTTAAGCTGAGTGTTGTCTGTGTTGACTGAGCTAGTATATGCCAAGTAAAATTAGTGTTGATCGAGCACCAATTAATTGCTGAGGAAGATAGTGTTAGCTGAGGAAACAATTTATGTGGTGACCGAGCTTTCTAGAGAAGATCGAGAAGTTGAATACAGTATTGACCGAGCGTCAATATTTTGCATTTGATGAAGAATTCAGATTTCCAGCCAACATCGTTGAATTCTTGGATTATGTAAAACATGTTGACTTTAATTATTGATTGTATGAAAACATTTAATGCACTGTAAAATATTTTTATTGTAAATCTTTAAGATATTCAAGATATTTCAAAAGGATAGCCAAAGAACATAATGTAGAACAGATTCAATGAAACTGACCTAACCCTAAGATCTACAAAGGAGATTAAGGGGCAAAAGATGTATTGACCTAATAGAGGTAGTATTAAGGGAACCTAAGCGAGAGGTTGAAAAAGGAGAGAAGTAGATGCTGGAAGTGTTGTTGATGTTATTGACTGTCTAAGTAGATAAGGCTGAAGGAAAATGTTGTGATTGCTTGAAGAGGGTTCCGAGCAGATCAGTGATGGAGATGGAAAAGGTTCACAGTCAGTAAGCCAACATATGTGTATGGAATTAGATCTGATATTTGCAAAGTCAGTTGTATGTTTCTTAGATCAATATTACTGCTACTTTCTAACCATTGTAACAGTCGAAATCCTTTTAACAGAGGTTGACCTAACAGTCATAGGTATAAATCCTTTGAACAAGGTTGCATTCTAATGGAGTGTATGTAAGTCCTATAACAAGGTGCACTTTTAACAGAGTGGTTTAAATCCTTTAACCGGGTCACACTTGATAGTGTGTTTGTAACCTTTGACAGGGTTGGATTTTCACTGAGCTCACTTCAAAAAAGTGAACATAATAGTAACATGTTACAAAGTGGTTTTTCCCATATTGGGTTTCCACTATAAATCCTGGTGTTGATACTTGTGTGAATGTTTTGGTTTGAACATTTCTATGTTTTACAAGTTAGATGCTATTGGATAAGTGGACTACACTGCTATATGTTTCTGTTATGTAATCATTAATGACTCAGTAGGTGTTGGTTATTAGATCTGATTTGTTGAAGAGTTTAAATTTTGTTTTTATAAATCTGGACCTGAGAACAACTGATTCACCCCCCCTCTCTATTGTTCTAAATCATATTAACAATTGGTACCAGAGCTATTGGTGCTTACAAAGAATAAGTTTGAAGGTACTTGCAGCAAATGATCAAGATGTATAAGAAGGAGGTACCAAAGTTGAATAAGGAAAACTTTCATGCATGGAAAAGCTTGATGAAGTTGCATCTAGCCAGTATTGGTGATTCTGCAAAGTATTACATTGAGCATGACTATGCCACACCTTTTGCACCTCTGACTACCGAGGAAATGAAAGCTAAACAAGAGCACAACCAAGCAATGTTGGAGATTGTATCTGCCCTAAGCTATCCAAAATTTGAAGACATCAAAGACTGAAGTACTGCAAAGAAAATGTGGGACACCCTTGCAAACATTTATGGCGGTGATGTAAATGTGTTGAGAGAAAAAGTCAAGAGCCTGAGAGGTAAATTTGATGAAATGAGAATGCAAGAAGGTGAGAATATTGCACAATATTGTGGTAGAATAAAAGAAGTTGTAAATGCTATTAGAGGAGCAAATGGAACTATTGAGGATGAAACTGTAATAGGAAAAGTATTGAGAACTCTGCGTCCTATCTATGCAATCAAAATTTTTGCAATTTAGAAATCTAGATGTAACTCTATTAATGCTCTTACTTTAGAAAGTTTGGTTGGTAAGCTTACTGCTTTTGAACTTTCTAATTATGATAACTTCACTGTTGGTAGTATTGAATCTTCTTTTAAGTCACAAATGGTTCTGAATAAGTCAAAGAAAGAAAAATAAAGATGCATTAGTGAAAGTGAAAGTGAAAGTGATAGTGACAGTGGCACATCTGATGAAGAACTTGAGGATCTAGAAGCTCTTATGGCTAGAAGACTGAAAAGGGGAAAATGAAGGTACAAAGGTAAACTCCCTATTATATGTTTTTCATGTAATAAAGTTGGTCATATAGCTGCTAGATGTCCTGACAGGGATAATAAGGATGAGGAAAGAAACAACAAGCATAAAGACAAAAGAGAAGATAGAGGTTATCAAAGATATAAGGACTACAAAGGAAAAGGTAATAAATCTTGCTACATTGCCGAAGAAGAGACTGACACTGATAGTGATGATTTTGAAATTGAAGTTGTCTATGTTGCAATGAAAGATGAATCTAATGAGGCTGATAAAATTGCATTGATATCTTATGTGAACAAAAATGATAAATGAATTATTGATAGTGGTTGTTCACATCATATGACTGGAGATAAGAGTAAGTTTGATACCTTAAATCATTATAAAGGTAGGAGTGTGAAATTTGGTAATGATGCACCATGTCCTATTAGAGGAAAAGGATTGATTAAGCTAACTGATAAGATCACTTGTGAAAATGCTTATTGGGTTGAGGGTCTTAACTATAATCTATTGAGTGTTGCACAACTTAATAGGACTAGCTACCGAGTGGAATTTCATCACAGGAAGGCCAAAATATTTGATGCCACGGGTGAACTGATTAGAAGTGGAGAACAGACAAGAGGTGATTTGTTCTATCTAGACCTGTTTGAAGAAACATGTATGATTGCACAACTTGATGATATTTGGTTATGGCATAAGAGGCTATGTCATGTTAACTTTGATAATCTTGTAGAAATTAGCAAGAAAAATAAAGTAAGAGGTCTACCTAGATTGAAGAAACTTGGGAATGTAATGTGCAAAGAATGTTAGTTGGGTAAGATGACTAAGTCTAGTTTCAAGAGCAAAACCTTTACTTCTGAGAATATCTTAGATTTGGTTCATATTGACCTTTGTGGACCGATGGGTGTACAAAGCTATTGTGGTGCTAGATATTGTATCCCGTTTGTTGATGATTATACTAGAACGATGCATGTAATGTTCTTTTCAATTTTTTAAGTGGTATGTGGCTAAGGTTGAAAAAGAGATAGGTAAGAACCTGAAGTGTCTGAGATCTGACCGAGGTGGATAATTTACATCAAATGAGTTTAATTTATTCTTCAATGATAGAGGGATCAAAAGATAGATGTCCACAGAATGGTATAGCAGAGAGAAGGAAAAGATCTATCTTGGACTGTGCAAGGACATTAATGATTGAAAAGAATGTTGCACAGAAGTATTGGAAAGAAGCCATAAGTATAGTTGTTTATACTCTTAACCAAGTACAGATCAAAAAAGGTACAAATCTAACACCTTATGAATTATGGCATGGGTATGCACCGAATGTAAAGTATTTTAGAATTTTTGGAAGTAAGTGCTACATATTGAAGGATAGTAGGAATGGAAAATTTGATGCTAAAAGCAATGAGGGTATATTCCTAGGCTATTCCACAAAAAGTAAAGCTTATAAGTATTTGAATTCTAACACTAACAAAATTGTGGAAAGTGTGAATGTCAAAGTTGATGAGTATGCAGAGAAAAATGAAGCTGACAGTAACAAAGAACCAGAAGATTACAGATATTTTGTGTATA
Organism: Chamaecyparis obtusa; assembly: GCA_027943335.1. Taxonomy (NCBI): domain Eukaryota; kingdom Viridiplantae; phylum Streptophyta; class Pinopsida; order Cupressales; family Cupressaceae; genus Chamaecyparis; species Chamaecyparis obtusa. The sequence continues at coordinate 88,144 of BSBK01011103.1, read as the reverse complement.
TAGAGGAAGAAGAGGCAAGTGACAGACCTGCACTTGATGCTGAGTCTCGGGTAAGAAATGCCGAGCACCAGGATATTAATGCCAAGAGAGAAGAAGAATGTGTCGAGTGACAAGAAGATGCTACCAAGTATCAGGAAGAGTTTGGCGAGCATTCAGAAGCTGAATCTGAGAATCTTGTTGGTGAACCTGATGAGCAAAATGAAAGAAGAGAAGAACTTGTTCTAGCACAATATGTAAAGAGACATCACAAGCCTGAACAAATTAATGGAGATAAAGATATTGGAATTCAGACCAGAAGTAAGGTAAGAGATCCAACATGTTTACTATGTGAACATGAGCCTAAGACAACAAAGGAGGCATTAGAAAATGAAGACTGGATAGAAGCAATGAATGAAAAGATAGACCAAATAGAGAAGAATGATACCTGGACTCTGGTGCCGATACCAGAAGATAAGAATGTCATTGGGACAAAGTGGGTATTTCATAATAAGCTGAATGAACATGGTCAAATCAAAAGAAATAAGGTTAGGTGGGTATGCAAAGGCTACACACAAGAAGAAGGAATAGATTATGGGGAGACATTTTCCCCTATAGCAAGATTGGAAGGGGTCAGAACTTTGCTTGCATATGCTGCCTATAAAGGTTTCAAGGTATACCAAATGGATGTCAAGTCTACATTTTTAAATGGTATATTGGAAGAAGAAGTATCTATTGAACAGCCAGAAGGATTTTTTGATCCAAACAGAAGACACATGGTTTGCAAACTGAATAAAGCATTGTATGGACTAAAGAAAGCTCACAGAGCATGGTATGAGAGATTGCACAACTACCTAATACAGATTGGATTCTCAAGAACAAATGACACAAGCAATCTGTACATGAAAGATGAAGAAGGTAAAGGAATCTTGTTAGCTAAGATCTTTGTAGATGATATTATATTTAGTGGACAAGATGCCTTGTGTAAGAAATTTTCAAATGAAATGCAAACTGAATTTGAAATGAGTATGTTTGGTGAGATCAAATTTTTTGTTGGGTTGCAATTATATCAGATGGAGAAATGAATTTTCAATACCCAGTCTAAATATGTTCATGAGATACTGAAAACATTTGGTATGTAAGATTCAAGGCCAATAAGTACTCACATGGCTACTGGACAAAAGTTGTCTAAGAATGATGATGTTGTAGAAGTTAACCAGACTTTGTATAGATCTATGATTGAAAAACTATAGTATGTTGTACATAGCGGACCAAATATTGCATTAGTTGTTGGGATTGTGGCAAGATTCTCTGCCAATCCTAAGGAAACTCACATGATGGTAGTTAAAAGAATCATGAGATATTTGAAGGGAACTGCTGACTATGGATTGTACTACAAGAAGCATGACAAATTTGAACTGGGAGTGTATACAGATGTTGATTGGGCAGGAAATGTAGATGACAGAAAGAGTACTAGTGGTGGAGCTTTCTTTATTGGACATAGATTAGTTTCCTGGATAAGAAAAAAACAAAATTACATTTCCCAATCTACTGTTGAAGCTGAGTATGTGGTTGTAGCTGTGAATTGTTCAAATTTGACATGGTAAAGCAATTGTTGGTAGGCATGAAAGAATAAATCACTGAACCAGTTGTCATCTTCTATGACAGCACAAGTGCTATCAGCATCTCTAAAAATCTAGTGATGCACACAAAGACCAAACACATTGCCATCAAGTATCATTACTTGAGAGAACTGGTATAAGATAAAGAGGTCTGCATGGAATATGTGAATACAAAGGAACAATTAGCATATATATTAACTAAAGCTTTACCTAAAGAAGCTCATGAATACCTGAGAAGTCAATTAGGGGTCCTTCCCCTAACTGAGGCTGCCTAGTCAAGCTAGGAGCACTACAACAAATGTGCTACAAAGAACATCTAACAAATTGATGCAGAGAAAGGTCACACTTTAGGAGAAACCTAGAGTTGTGAAGAGCACAACAAAGTTAGAATCAGTCATAAGAAAGATGATAGAAGGAGAAATATTGTACTGAACTGAAAGGATGATATCTACATGTATAGGATGTATGTTTTTGTTGCTGCTTTGGCATTTTTGTCAGAGGGAGATGATGACAGATGAATATATAGAATGTGAAGATCAAGACAGTGGAAGAAATTCAGTGGATGGTCAAGCATGGCTAATTGATTCTCTATTTGTGAGGCCCCACCCTAGACTCGTCATAGCGTTTCCATTATTGTTATGGTAGACCTAGTGATTGGCTTAACATTTTGATTAGTTTAGTATATTTTACCCTTTTGACAAAGATTTGATTTCAAAAGATCAGAATACATTACATTTTATGATGCTCTCTGTACTCACGATGTTGACTTTATCATACATTATGATTGACATTATGATGATTGGTTTAGATGAAATACTGAGATGTGCAATTATGGAATTTATGTCAATATGAGTTGTTAGAAAAATGAAAATCAAGAAATGAATTAGGTTGAGATGTGTATTTCATTTCAGGCTAAAAGTTAGGTGATGAATTATTGATGACTATTTTATGATATAAATATGAATTCTAATTTATGGTTATTTTGAGTAACTAGGAAATGGAGATTTGATTTGATTATGATACGATGAGATTCCTATTATGAGTTGAAATGTTAATTACTTAGGTGAAGTTTATGAGTGTCATGATGACATTTAATTGCAATTGAATATGTATGCAATGATTATGTTTCAAGTTTAATTTAGTGATGAATTGTATATTTCATGATGAGTTGTATGTAGGTTAAGGATGAACGATTATCGTCATGTGAATTATGAAATGACAGATGAATTATCTTGATTATTAATGTTATGAATTTACATGTTTTATTTCCTTAGACTATTGATATTGGACTTGAGTGTGCATGGAAATAGGCCATGGTAAATTCACGGAACCATCATAGAGACTAATGTGAAAATTCGTTCGAGCCGAGGTTGCTTCTAGTGAGAAGCCAAAAACCTCATTGTAATGTATTTAATTTGTAAAAGTATGATGCATGAATGTATTGATTTATTTTTTAATTGTGTATGTTATTTATTTTAGAATGCCCAAGTGGATATGCCACACGGCTTGTGATGTGTCTTTTTTATTTGTGTCACTTGACACATGTGTGTGTATTTGTGGCCATGACATGTCCACTTGGGGATTGGTTGAACACCAACCTAAGAAGGTACCCTTTAGGATCTTCATGTAAATCACTTGGTTAGGGAGCTTGAGGTGTTGTCATATCTTTGAATTTCGAATTTGAATTTATCATGCACTTTTGGAGGGTTAAAAAGGTGCCTAGAGGAGTGTTTTAGCCATTTTTAGTTACCCCACTTGATATACCATAGGGTAAGGGTTATTTTTCACCATATGATAACCCTTGGTTGACCAAATGACCCATTCAAAATTTGGTTTACCAAGATGGACGAAAATCAACTTTTGGGACAAAGTTTTGGAAATATCACCACCCACTAAAAAGGTAGTCCTTATCCCACCTTTTTAGCTTACCTTTGTAAGAGACCAAATTTATAAACCATGTAAGGGTCTTAGGGAAGACCACCCAATAGAAATGCAATCTTATCCATAGGGATTTGTGTGGAGGCCATTTTAGAGGGGACTCTTCTTTTGGAAGAGTTTAACACCCACTCTCTAGATTTAGAGATTTGCCAATTTGGAGAGGACTTTGGAAAGTGGAAAAGCTCTTCATCAACTTTCTTCCATAGCTTGGATCAAGGTTGGTGGTTTTTTCTTCATTTTTCTTAGTCTTGTTTTCATGTTGAGAGGAAGAGCTCTCTTGTATGTTATTTTCTTGTATGCAAAATTTAGTTATTATCTTTCTTCTAGTGTATGTGTTGAGAGCTTGATATTTTGTGATAATGGAGGATTTGTGATTCTTAAGTTTGTTGTAGTATTATTTTCTTGTGTTGTGAAAGTGTAGTTCTTTTGGATGTTATGAGAATCATGAGCTTGTTGTTGTTCATGAATTCCTAGCATTGTAAATGTGTGGTTTCATTTATTGTTTTTTTTTAAGCTTTCTTGTATGTGTTGTAGTGTTTTGTTGAGGGAGTTCTCAAGGCCATACTCACCCTTGGGAGGGAAGAGTAGCCTTGGGGGTGAAGGCAATTTTTGGGACAATCAAGAGCGTAGGGTCTCTCCTTGGATAGGAGAGGGATGAAACATGGATGTATGGGCTCCATGTAGTCATCTGATCCTTTATTGTTTTGTTTATTGGGGGGCATAAGGAGTTATTGAGATTGTGTTTGTGGTGAAAGATACATGATGAGGAGGCCAAGTGATGGCTTAGTTCTCATCTTGAGATGTGCTTTCTCTTCTTGAATTTGGTTCCACCTTCACTCTATATTGGGTCATTTTGTGACTCTTTGTGAAAACCTTGGGAGAGAGATTTATTTGTAGTTTATGTTCTATGTTGTTGTTATTGTGAGATTTCTTGTTTGTCTCCTTGTCTTTGTGATGGTTCCCCAAGCTCGGGGGTGGCTTCATAGAAGCCTAGGTTGGGAGGTGAGCACTCCTTGGCCTATGTATTTTGTATTGCAAAATTTTGGAGCTATTGAAGACTTCATATTTGGAGTTCAAATCTTGTAGAGTTGATAATATTTCATATTTGAGTTGGATCACTTGTGTATCAAGATTATTGTTATAGTAAGGGAGCTTTGTGAATCCTTTGAGTTCAATGTATTGTGTAATGGAGTTATCACTCCAAATTTTGTATTTGTAACAAGTGTTGTTACATCAAGTTTGAAGAAATGAATAGTTGTATATTCCTCTTGAAAGGTTCATGTTTAATTTATGCAAATAATGTATGATGCACAAGGGAAATGCAAATGTATTCGGCTGTTATTTTTCATAGCACTTCAAGAAATGAAGTTGTAATGAATATTATTAGTTTTCCTTGAGTTCTTTGAAATGGTCTTTGCAAAATATTAATGTTAGTGCTGTTGTTAATATGAATAATGTAAGGAAGAGTTCACAAAATTCTGTTGTAGAAATCTCCTTAGTAATTTCAATCCTTAGTATGTGAAATAGTTCTTTCATGTTTATGATCAAGTTATGGAAATAAAGAAGTTTATAGTTTCAAAGTTTAGTTGTGACTTTTGATAAAATTCTATGTTGCAATCATAGTTGAATTTATAGTTGTAGGAGTAAATTCCAATCACCTTAAATGAGGTAAGACAAAAAAAAAACTAGATAGGAAGGGAAATAAATCAACAAAGTGAAGGAAGAAAACAAGTCAAAAAAAACAAGTTCACTTAATATTTTGATGTTATTATAATTGCTATGAAACAATAGACTCAAAGAAATAAATTATATAAATGTTAAATATAGACCATCTTATCAAACAATCCCTTTTGTTAACACAATAAAAGTGGTCTAGTGAAATCAATGAAATATAAAAGTGTGAAGAAATCAAATGAAAACAAACAAGTGAAAAAACACAAAGAAAAGTGGAAATAGAGACCTACAGGTCTCTGGAAAATGTATGGGAAGAAATTCCCATACATTTTCCTACCACAGTGAATTAAATAACATTTTCTTTCATCCACTTGGAATTCATAGACTTAGAGTTTAAGACTCTGTCCAATCATGTCTTGAGTCAACTTGGGTGGGTCCCGCTTGGGACACTACCCAAGAAGCCCAAGTTGGAAAAAGTTCTGATTTTCAAAAAGGTTAGTATTATGAGTCAAATATAATATACAAACTAAATCTAAAAAGTGCATGACATAATATTTTGTTATTGTAAAAATAACTAAAAAGATAAATTAACCCATGTTGTGGGTTTCAATATATATATATATATATATTATGCTTTTAATTATTATTATAAAATAATAATAATAATAATAACTAAATTAATTACTCATGCAATGGTTATAAAAATAGTTAGTCGTTTATGGATTTTATATATTAAAGAAATTATATAAAAAATAATAATAAAATTATAAAAACAAATTTTAAAAAATGACTAAGTGGGGGGTGGGGCGGTGGACCCCAGGCCACCCAACACCTGTGATGGTAGGTACCCACTGCTGCTGCAGTGCGGCCCTACTACGGTAGGTACACATTGCCAAGGCAGTGCGGCCCTGTCACGACAGGTTACGCACTATCTCAATAGTGCGTGGGCCCCATGGGTACTATGCGCGGGGTGAGGTTTTTTTAAAAAAGTTATATAAATTCATTTTTTTTATTATATGTTAATAAATTTTATTTATTTTTTTGATTGGATTAATAAATTTTATTTATTAATAAATATATTTATTAATAATTATATTTGTTAATTAGTTTTTTTTATATGTTAATAGATATAGATATTAATAAATATATTTATGAATATATTTATTAATGTATATATTTATTAATTTAATATTTTATATAATATATTAATGTTAATAATATTAATTAATATATATATAGTAGTTATTAATTTATGTATTTCATTATTTAATAATTATGTTAATTAGTACATAATATTAACATAATTATTATTTAATAATTAATTCAATTTTTTTATCATTAATTTTATTAATTAGATGATAATAATTAACATAGTTATGTAATGTATAATTTATATATTTTATGATTTAATAATTATATTAATTAGATGTTAGTAATTAATATAATTATTGACATTTATTATTTGGGTACTTAATAATTATATTAATTACCAATTAATATAACCATTATTTAACCCGTCATATTTTATTTAAAATTTAAAGGGGTCTTAGTCAGCTTCTATGGATATCTAGTTTAAAGTTGGTAACTTAAAACTAAAATGTATTCAATGCTACGACTAATGGTTTGTAGGGTCATCATGGGGACCCTGTCAATTTGTTACAGATGCAATTATGACATAGCCATTAAGGCTAATAGTAGGGTTAAACTCATTTTGGAGTGGCGATTAAATTGGAATAAAATGTTTAGTCAAAGATTATATATAGACCCCAATTTGTTCATTATGTCACTTACATTAGCATGTTTAGTTTAACTTGAACTCTTAGGGATTTTCTTATACGTGATCAGTAGGGTAACCAGCTCGCCATCGGGTTTAACTGTACACACCTTAGAGAACTGTTAAACATATAACTTCTTTTACCTTTCAAAAAAAAAAGTTGGTGTGTTTTGGGTGTGGAATTTATGGGCATGACACTTGGTATCAGAGCCTAGGTTTCAACATTGGAACCTAAACCCATTACATTTCTCCAAGTAGACCCAATTTTATATATAGATTTTTTGATAAATTTTAATAGTTTTAATAAACAGTATGATGGACCTTCATTACATTATCAAGGGAATTCTTGAGACCCCTTGGATCCATCAATTATGATAATTCCAATTCCATATAGGATGGGTCACTTTTGGGTTAGTTTGACTCCATAATTCAGCTTATTTGATTTTCTATAGGAGACAGACTAGGAACATCAAATATCTTAATAACTCAAGTTAAGGGGTCAGAGTAAATTGAAAACATGTTATTGCATAAGAAGTTCATATAAACTAATATAACGAGTATACCTAGAAGAATAACTTAAGAGTGTTTTGGACGGATTATGTTCAGTATCAATGGGTACATGAATTACAATTATTTTGACCTCATTATTAAGTAAGATTAAGACATGATTATACACTTGACACGTATCAAGGAAAGTATTAGTTGTGGTAGAATTTACATAATGCTTGAACGGAGAATAAACTAGAGGTTATACTAATGGTCAACATTGGAACCACCTACCCTTATCTTGTTCATAATTTAAAACCTTATTATGGAAATGTTGTTATGGTAGTGCTAGCAACTTAAAACTACTTGCATGGAAACATTTAGAATTTCGGTATTAAGAGTCTGGGATGCATACTTTTTCTGATATGTTCTCTTCAACATAAATAAGAGATATTTTATCGAGCTCATGTTAATAACAAAAGAGTACCCTAGGAGTAAAAATGTAAAGAGTAACTTGGCCAAAAGATCGATCAACACATGATGACCACACCTTGGAAATATGAAAGCGAAGACTAATATAGATGAGTAATGGAAGATTCAACTACCTAGAAATTCCTTCAGATTTCATGAATAAAACTTAAAGGAAGTTCTTAAGAATTTAGTATCAGATTACCAATCAATCTAAGTGTGTAATGACTATAATACGATAGTAAAAATGAAGACAATACATGTGTCAATAGAGTTACTTGGTAAATGAATGTGGAGACCCTTATTGGGATTTACTTCCAAGATGATACAAGGGTCAAGGTGGAAAGGTAACCTAAAATTCATTTGTGTCCTAATATTATGTCAGGTAATTATGAATTACTCAGAAGTAGATGTCAGCTATGAATCAATGACCTTCTTGTCAGTGTTTTGTAAATAAAAAATATGAATTGTAATGAAACTTTGGACAAACAATGACAATTTTTGAGACTCAAATGGAGCCAATAGAGATAATATACATGTATTCTAGCATTAATAACTTGACTATCCTATGAGGTTGTAATTATTAGTGCATAAGTAAATTGGAACCTTGTTAATGTGTTTATTAATAGGATAACATAATTTAGGGATTGTACTTTTGGGTAGTCCCTTGTGCATTGCAGAGTTAGCTCAAAAGTAAATCACCTGCTCTAAGTAGAATTTTCTTATGGGGCATGCTATATGGATGACGAATGAGAATATAAAGCCTTTTGATGGACACACCTAATCGAGTCCAATAAAATGGAGAGCTTTACATAAACAAACTTAAGACATGATTGTGAAAGTGTTTCGTTAAATCCTTATAGATAGTCATTAAACTATTAAAGTATAAAATACTATATGTCTTTACACCATGTACAAATTGGTAGGCAACCCTCCTCGTGAGTCAAGGTGATATGCTTGGGAATGTTGTGCAAAGTGGAGATTAAGTGGTAATATTGAGAGTAGTATGGAAACATAATGAAAGATATGTACAGTAATATAAATTAACTATCGGAATGCCTTTTGTGATGAGTGAAGTTATATGTGAAGTACCTTGAGTGAGTGACTAGTTCAATTTTCTAGGAACGTAGTCATGGACATCAAGTGCCAACTCACCAAATAGAGCCACTTGAGAAGATTCTTGAGGGTTGTGATGCTAAGAATATTCCTATGAACTAATTATATTAGTTGAGGTACCCATGGAGTTGTAGTGCTGGTAACCGTATCTTTGGTCATTTCTATATTCCTAAAATTTATAGCCTTATAGATGTTGCAATAGAGTTGTTTTATGCCCTTTTGGCCTAAGTGAGTGGGCCATTTAAATGTTATGTAAGTACGATGATGTATTTCATGTTGTTGAGAGTGAGGCATAAGTGAACCACATTGCAGTGGGGATTTCTCTCTCTCTCTCGGAGAGGAGGATGTTGTGAGGTGAATACCATGATTATATGATTTGACAAAGTGAAAGAACTTATAGAGTAAGTAAGACTATTTTAGTAAATATGCAGTTGTAACCTGAGTTGTTGTGTGTCTACCGCTCTTCCCAAATAAATGTTTTCTTGGAAAACCCTTAATGATTTAATCTTGTCAAGACATAATTGGCATATTTTAAATTTTTCCATAATAAATGTATGTTGAGATTTCCCCATCTCCTTCTTAGTGACCTCAAAAGGTCACATAGTTCATGTATTGCTAAATTTATTTTTCTTTTATTTTACCTGTTTCACAAGTTGATTTTTGTGATTGCCAACAATGTAAAAGTAATTAATTTATGTGTTGGGCTACTTAGCCAAACTTTATTTTAATGTCCTTATTTGCCTCAAGGACTTGTTTTTACTTATTTTGTGAAAAAGTTTTACCAATGTGGCCACTTTTTGAATCTCACTTTGATGAAACATTCTTTTCAATTTTTAACTTATGGATTTTACAACTATTTGATGAGGCTCTTATGGTTGCAATTGTTGGAAAGTCATTTTATGGTAGGTTGTATGAGGGAGAATATTTATTGGGGAAATCCATCATATTTTATTATAACTGGGGAGAAACTGTAAAGAAGTTCCCCATCACACTAGGTTCACCCTTGTCATTAGCGCTATCTTAGACCATGCTAGTAGCCTCGGTAAGCATATTTTATGGATTGTGAAATGTCGAGTCCTTGTAAGATTACTTTATGATCTTTCTTCATAGATATTATGATATTATCAATAAATATAATATAAAGTTGGTACAAACTAAGGTTTTGTAGAATGACAAATGATACCTTTAGCATAATATTGGACCTATACTCCAGATATTGAATTTCTAGGAACCAACATCTAGAGTGATGTTAGCATACATTTGAGATATGTTGTAAGGAAGATGTCCCTTGTTTTGGTGTGTTGAATGGAATCACCTTACGTGATCCGGTTGCTAGAAGAAGTTATATAACTATGTAAAATAATATTAGATTGTGATGTTTGGGTAAGTAGTTCAATCGTACAATGTTAATACTTTTAAATGATAGAATTGATAAAAATAAGGTAAAACATATCCTTAACATGTATCAATATTAGAATTCCTCATTGCACAAGATTAACGTTTCAAAATTTATCCAATGGACTAAGATAGATGTCAACCCTGGAAACTGTAACCCCAAGTGGTGTAACTTCCAGGAGGAAGTTCATGCCTACGGGGGAGGATGTGAGGCCCCACCCTAGACCCGTCATAGCATTTCCATTATTGTTATGGTAGACCTAGTGATTGGCTTAACGTTTTGATTAGTTTAGTATATTTTACCCTTTTGACAAAGATTTGATTTCAGTAGATCGGAATACATTACATTTTATGATGCTCTCTGTACTCACGATGTTGACTTTATCATACATTATGATTGACATTATGATGATTCGTTTAGATGAAATACTGAGATGTGCAATTATGAAATTTATGTCAATATGAGTTGTTAGAAAAATGAAAATCAAGAAATGAATTAGGTTGAGATGTGTATTTCATTTCAGGCTAAAAGTTAGGTGATGAATTATTGATGACTATTTTATGATATAAATATGAATTCTAATTTATGGTTATTTTGAGTAACTAGGAAATGGAGATTTGATTCGATTATGATACGATGAGATTCTTATTATCAATTGAAATGTTAATTACTTAGGTGAAGTTTATGAGTGTCATGATGACATTTAATTGCAATTGAATATGTATGCAATGATTATGTTTTAAGTTTAATTTAGTGATGAATTGTATATTTCATGATGAGTTGTATGTAGGTTAAGGATGAACGATTATCGTCATGTGAATTATGAAATGACAAATGAATTATCTTGATTATTAATGTAATGAATTTACATGTTTTATTTCCTTGGACTACTGATATTGGACATGAGTGTGCAGGGAAATAGGCCATGGTAAATTCGGGGAACCATCATAGAGACTAATGTGAAAATCTGTTTGAGCCGAGGTTGCTTCTAGTGAGAATCCAAAAACCTCATTGTAATGCATTTAATTTGTAAAAGTATGATGCATGAATGTATTGATTTATTTTTTAATTGTGTATGTTATTTATTTTAGAATGCCCAAGTGAATATGCCACACGGCTTGTGATGTGTCTTTTTAATTTGTGTCACTTGACACATGTGTGTGTATTTGTGGCCATGACATGTCCACTTGGGGATTGGTTGAACACCGATTTAGGAAGGTACCCTTTAGGATCCCCATGTAAATCAATTGGTTAGGGAGCTTGAGGTGTTTTCATATCTTTGAATTTCGAATTTGAACTTATCATGCACTTTTGGAAGGTTAAAAAGGTGCCTAGAGGAGTGTTTTAGCCATTTTTAGTTACCCCACTTGATATACCATAGGGTAAGGGTTATTTTTCACCATAGGATAACCCTTGGTTGACCAAATGACCCATCCAAAAGTTGGTTTACCAAGATGGACGAAAATCAATTTTTGGGACCAAGTTTTAGAAAGATCACCACCCACTAAAAAGGTAGTCTTTATCCCACCTTTTTAGCTTACCTTTGTAAGAGACCAAATTTAGAAACCATGTAAGGGTCTTAGGGAAGACCACCCAATAGAAATGCAATCTTATTCATAGGGGTTTGTGTTGAGGCATTTTTAGAGGGGACTCTTTTTTTGGAAGAGTTTGACACCCACTCTCTAGATTTAGAGATTTGCCAATTTGGAGAGGACTTTGGAAAGTGGAAAAGCTCTTCATCAACTTTCTTCCATAGCTTGGATCAAGGTTGGTGGTTTTTTCTTCATTTTTCTTATTCTTGTTTTCATGTTGAGAGGAAGAGCTCTCTTGTATGTTATTTTCTTGTATGCAAAATTTAGTTATTATCTTTCTTCTAGTGTATGTGTTGAGAGCTTGATATTTTGTGATAATGGAGGATTTGTGATTCTTAAGTTTTTTGTAGTATTATTTTCTTGTGTTGTGAAAGTGTAGTTCTTTTGGATGTTATGAGAATCATGAGCTTGTTGTTGTTCATGAATTCCTAGCATTGTAAATGTGTAGTTTCATTTATTGTTTTTTTTTAAGTTTTCTTGTATGTGTTGTAGTGTTTTGTTGAGGGAGTTCTCAAGGCCATACTCACCCTTGGGAGGGAAGAGTAGCCTTGGGGGTGAAGGGAATTGTTGGGACAATCAAGAGTACAGGGTCTCTCTTTGGATAAGAGAGGGATGAAACATGGATGTATGGGCTCCATGTAGCCATTTCCTTTATTGTTTTGTATATTGAGGGGCATAAGGAGCTATTGAGATTGTATTTGTGGTGAAAGATACATGATGAGGAAGCCAAGTGATGGCTTAGCTCTCATCATGAGATGTGCTTTCTCCTCTTGAATTTGGTTCCACCTTCACCCTATATTGGGTCATTTTGTGACTCTTTGTGATAACATTGGGAGAGAGATTTCTTTATGGTTTATGTTCTATGTTGTTGTTATTGTGAGATTTCTTGTTTGTCTCCTTGTCTTTGTGACGGTTCCCCAAGCTAGGGGGTGGCTTCATAGAAGCCTAGGTTGGGAGGTGAGCACTCCTTGACCTATGTATTTTGTACTGCAGGATTTTGGAGCCACTGATGACTTCATAGTTGGAGTTCAAATCTTGTAGAGTTGATAATATTTCATATTTGAGTTGGATCACTTGTGTATCAAGATTATTGTTATAGTAAGGGAGCTTTGTGAATCCCTTGAGTTCAATGTATTGTGTAATGGAGTTATCACTCCAAGTTTTGTATTGGTAACAAGTGTTGTTGCATCAAGTTTGAAGAAATGAATAGTTGTATATTCCTCCTTAAAGGTTCATGTTTAATTTATGCAAATAATGTATGATGCACAAGGGAAATGCAAATGTATTTGGTTGTTATTTTTTATAGCACTTCAAGAAATGAAGTTGTAATGAGGATTATTAGTTTTCCTTGAGTTCTTTGGAATGGTCTTTGCAAAATATTAATGTTAGTGCTATTGTTAATATGAATAATGTAAGGAAGAGTTCAAAAAATTTTGTTGTAGAAATATCCTTAGTAATTTCAATCCTTAGTATGTGAAATAGTTCTTTCATGTTTATGATCAAGTTATGGAAATAAGGAAGTTTACTGTTTCAAAGTTTAGTTGTGACTTTTGATAAAATTCTATGTTGCAATCATAGTTGAATTTATAGTTGTAGGAGTAAATTCCAATCACCTTAAATGAGGTAAGACAAAAAAAAAACTAGATAGGAAGGGAAATAAATCAACAAAGTGAAGGACAAAAACAAGTCAAAAAAAACAAGTTCACTTAATATTTTGATGTTAGTATAATTGCTATGAAACAATAGACTCAAAGAAATAAATTATATAAATGTTAAATATAGACCATCTTATCAAACAATCCCTTTTGTTAACACAATAAAAGTGGTCTAATTAAATCAATGAAATATAAAAGAGTGAAGAAATCAAATGAAAACAAACAAGTGAAAAAGCACAAAGAAAAGTGGAAATAGAGACCTACGGGGGAGGTGAGTGGGTGGGGGGGGGGAAGAGGGGGAGTGGAGAGGAAGTGGGAGTGGGAGGGGGAGAGGAAGTAGGAGTGGGAGTGGGAGTGGGAGTGGGTGTGGGTGTGGAGGGTGAGGGGAGTTGAAGGGGAGTGGACAGAGGGGAGAAGGGGGAGTGGGGTAGTGGGGAGAGGGAGTGGAGGGGGAGAGGAAGTAGGAGTCGGAGTGGGTGTGGAGGGGGAGGGTGAGGGGAGTTGAAGGGGAGTGGACAGAGGGGAGAAGGGGGAGTGGGGCGGGGGGGGAGAGGGAGTGGAGGGGGAGAGAAAGTGGGTGTGGAGGGTGAGGGGGAGGGGGAGGGAGAGAGGAAGTAGGAGTGAGAGTGAGAGAGAGTGGAGTGGTGGGGGAGTGGGAAGAAATTCCCATACATTTTCCTACCACAATGAATTAAATAACATTTTCTTTCATCCACTTGGAATTCATAGACTTGGAGTTTAAGACTCTATCCAATCATGTCTTGCTGAGTCAACTTGGGTGGGTCCCACTTGGGGGGACTACCCGAGAAGCCCAAGTTGGAAAAAGTTCTATTTTTGAAAAAGCTTAGTATTATGAGTCAAATATAATATACAAACTAAATCTAAAAAGTGCGTGACATAATATTTTTTTATTGTAAAAATAACTAAACAGATAAATTAACCCATGTTGTGGGTTTCAATATATATATATATATATATATATATATATATATATATATATATATATATAATGCTTTTAATTATTATAATAAAAAAATAATAATAATAATAACTAAATTAATTACCCATGCAATGGTTCTAAAAATAGTTAGTCGTTTATGGATTTTATATATTAAAGAAATTATATAAAAAATAATAATAAAATTATAAAAACAAATTTAAAAAAATGATGAAGTGGGGGGTGGGGCAGTGGACCCCACGCCACCCAACACCTGCGACGGCAGGTACGCACTGCTGCTAAAGTGCGGCCCTGTTGCGGCAGGTACGCACTGCCAAGGCAGTGCGGCCCTGTCACGACAGGGTACGCACTGTCTCAACAGTGCATGGGCCGCGCGGGTACTATGCGCAGGGTGAGGTGTTTTAAAAAAAGTTATATAAATTCTTTTTTTTTAATTATATGTTAATAAATTTTATTTATTAATAAATATATTTATTAATAACTATATTTGTTAATTAGTTTTTTTTTATATGTTAATAAATATAGTTATTAATAAATATATTTATTAATATATATATTTATTAATTTAATATTTTATATAATATAGTAATGTTAATAATATATATATATATATATATATATATATATATATATATATATATATATATATATAATATATGTGTGTGTGTGTGTGTGTGTGTGTGTGTGTGTGTGTGTATATAGATAGATATTAATATTATGTACTAATTAACATAATTATTAAATAATGAAATACATAAATTAATAACAAATATATATATATATATATATATATATATATATATATATATATATATATATATATATATATATATATATATATATATATATATATATATATATATATATATAGTTGTTATTAATTTATGTATTTCATTATTTAATAATTATGTTAATTAGTACATAATATTAACATAATTATTATTTAATAATTAATTCAATTTTTTTATCATTAATTTTATTAATTAAATGATAATAATTAATATAGTTATGTAATGTATAATTTATATATTTTATGATTTAATAATTATATTAATTAGATGTTAGTAATTAATATAATTATTGATATTTATTATTTGGGTACTTAATAATTATATTAATTAACCAATTAATATAATTATTATTTAACCCATCATATTTTATTTAAAATTTAAAGGGGTCTCAGTCAGCTTCTATGGATATTTAGTTTAAATTTGGTAACTTAAAACTAAAATGTATTCAATGCTACGACTAATGGTTTGTAGGGTCATCATGGGGACCCTGGCAATTTGTTACAAATGCAATTACAACATAGCCATTAAAGCTAATAGTAGGGTTAAACTCATTTTGGAGTGGCGATTAAATTGGAATAAAATGTTTAGTCAAAGATTATATATAGACCCCAATTTGTTCATTATGTCACTTACATTAGCATGTTTAGTTTAACTTGAACTCTTAGGGATTTCCTTATACGTGATTAGTAGGGTAACCAGCTCACCATCAGGTTTAACCGTACACACCTTAGACAACTGTTAAACGTATAATTTCTTTTACCTTTGAAAAAAAAAATTTGGTGTGTTTTGGGTGTGGAATTTATGGGCATGACAGTATCAGAATCAAGCTAAGGATATAATAATTTTTTCTGATGGACAGATAAGTTTTTGGATTGGTTGGTGATTCATGTGATATTCATATGGTGTTGCCATCAATGCCAAAGAGGGAGATTGTTAGAAACTGAAATTGAAGCAATTGTTGTATTGTCTTTGATGTCAAATCTTAACTGGTAAGACTATTGCTATTTAAGAAAGTACTATATCTATTTGAGTGTTTCTAAGGGGCTAGGCAAGGTTGGTAACAACAACACCTAAGGAAAGGTTGAGTTATCTTGATACTTCAATGAGTACTTGATTATGTGGCACAATGATAAGACAATGTATTATTTATCTAAGTAAGAATGAAGACTAAACTGGTAGGCTTAACCGAGCAAAAGTGAAGAAATCTAGTTTTAAGCCAAGTGTTGTCTATGTTGACTGAGCTAGCATATGCTGAGTAAAATCAGTGTTGACCGAACACTAGTTAATTGCCGAGGAAGATAGTTTTAGTTGAGGAAATAGTTTATATGGTGACGGAGCTTTTTAGAGAAGACCGAGAAGTTGAACACAATATTGACCGAGTGTCAGTATTTTGCATTTGATGAAGAATTCAGATTTCCAGCCGACATCGTTGAATTCTTGGATTATGTAAAATGTGTTGACTTTATTTATTGATTGTATGAAAGCATTTAATGCATTGTAAAACATTTTATTGTAAATCTTTAAGAGATTCAAGATATTTCAAAAGGATAGTCGAAGAACATAATGTAGGATGGATTCAATGAATCTGACCTAACCCTAAGATCTACGAAGGAGATTAAGTGGAAAAAGATGTATTAACCTAATAGAGGTAGTATTAAGGGAACCTAAGTGAGAGGTTGAAAAAGGAGAGAAGTAGATGCTAGAAGTGTTGTTGATGTTATTGACTATCTAAGAAGAGAAGGCTGAAGGAGAAGTGTTCTGATTGCTTGAAGAGAGTTCCAAGCAAATCAATAATGGAGATGGAAAAGGTTCACAGTCAATAAGCCAACATATGTGTATGGAATTGGATCTGATATTTGCAAAGTTAGTTGTATGTTTCTCAAATCAATATTATTGCTACTTTCTAACAATTGTAATAGTTAAAATCCTTTTAATAGAGGTTGACCTAACAGTCATAGGTATAAATCCTTTGAACAAGGTTGCATTTTAATGGAGTGTATGTAAGTCCTATAACAAGGTGCACTTTTAATAGAGTGGTTTAAATCCTTTAACTGGGTCACACTTGATAGTGTGTTTGTAACCTTTGACAGGGTTGGCTTTTCACCGAGCTCACTTCAGAAGAGTGAACATAATAGTAACATGTTACAAGGTGGTTTTTCCCAAATTGGGTTTCCATTATAAATCCTGGTGTTGATACTTGTGTGAATGTTTTGGTTTGAACATTTCTGTGTTTTACAAGTTAGATGCTATTGGATAAGTGGACTACACTGTTATATGTTTCTGTTATGTAATCAATAATGACCGAGTAGGTGTTGGTTATTAGATCTGATTATTTGAAGAGTTTAAAGTTTGTTTTTATACATCTAGACCTAAGAACAACTGATTCACCCCCCCTCTCTATTGTTCCAAATCATATTAACACATACTAGAATGTATAATTTACCATTCGATGGTGGGTCTACAGGACCAATAAAATCCATGCCCCATTTATCAAATGGTGTGACAACCACTTGTGGATGTAGATGCATTTCATCTGACTTTGTAGGAGGACCCATCTGTTGTCATTTATCACATTTCTTGGTATAGTTTCCTACATCCTTATGAAGTGTAGGCCAGTAATAACCAATTGTTAATATTTTCATAGATGTCCTTTTAGCTACAAAGTGTCTGTCATAGGGCTCATTATGAAAAGCATGAAGTATGTCATAAGTTTCATCCTCCCTTACACATCTTCGCATGACTTGGTTTGGACCAGTATAGAATAATATGTTATCAATCCAAGAAAATTGAAAACTTTTCTCAATGAGCAGTTTCCTTTGCTTGGGATAAAAATGTGTAGGCATCATGTCAGCTGCAAGATAATTAGCTATGTCAGCATACCATGGGTAGTTGACAACAATATGAAACAAATTCTCAATAGGGAATGTCTCATTTATTATAGAAATGTCATTGTCATCATTCTGGAGCCTTGATAAATAATTAGCCACAACATTAGCTCTACCTACCCTATCAATGATAGTTAGATCAAATTCCTCTAACAACAAAAGCCATCTTGCTAACTTTCCTAAGATGGCAAATTTGTTCATAAGATATTTTATGCTTGCATGGTTAGTATGAACAAATATTGGATATCATGTAACATAATGATAGAATTTGTTCAAAGCATAGACAACAACCAAAAATTCTTATTCAGTGACTGTATAATTGAGCTCTGGTCCATGTAAACTCTTGTTGATAGAGTAAATGGAATATTCAAGTTTATTTGCTTTCTAACCTAAGACTGCTCATATTGCATAATCAGAACCATTAGTATGAATATGGAAAGGTAAAGACCAATCAAGTCCTCTAAGCATTGGTATTGTAGTGAGAAGGGACTTGAGCTACAGGAAAGATTCCTCATAGGCTGGTGTCCATGTGAACTCATAATCTTTTGTACAAAATGTATATAATGGATTGGCTATTTGACTAAATTTTTTAATGAAATTCCTATAATAAACATGTCCTAAAAAGGATCTAACATATTTTTTCTTTTTAGGTGTAGGAAATGTAAGAATTACCTTAACTTTTGTAGGGTCCACTTGTATTCCAACTTCTGAGATGAAGTATCTGAGCACAAATCCTTCTTGCATCATCTTAAAACATTTTTGGCTATTCAAGGACATATTATGCTCTTTACATCTAGTCAATACTTTCTCTAAGTTCACCAAAGCTTCATCAAAAGTAACACCAAATGTGGTGAAATCATCCGTGTATATTCCATGTAATCATGTGAGGTATCAACAAAGATGTTGATAATAGCCCTTTGAAAAGTAGCTGGAGCATTACATAAACCAAATGGTAACACAAAATAGGCATATGTTCTTGTTACCATATTTTTACTCATTTTTGGATTGGTGATCTAATTGCTAGATGAAGCTACAGTACCTTAGTTTTCATTATTAGATGATCTTATTTAAATTTGTGTTCATTTCAGAAAAGATACATGTAAAGGAAAATAAATTTTGCATCTAGAGATTACATGTATATATATGTCAAATTTCTTGTATGTACTATACAAAGGAAAGAACTAAAAAAATAAAATCATCTGAGCTCACACAGGCCATGAGCATAGCCAACTTTCAAGAGAGTATGAATGAGTACAAACATACATTAAATGGATGAACATAAGTATAAGGGTACCAGACATTTCCTGGAATGATGAAGTGTTGATCTGGGGTTGAATCTTGTGTACTCTTGAGTGATCCAAAACCTACAAAGAGAAAATAGGTGGGGGTTAGATCCAAAGGATCTAAGAAATGCATGATATCCTACAACTTACCCTCATCTACAATCATGCATGTACATAGTCATCCATACACTTATAAAAAGGGTTATGCTACAAGGCATGTGCACCCAGGAAGATTCTACAGAAATGAAGAAGATACCATGTTTTTACTGACTTGTTTGTTCCATGTACAGATACAAAAGAATATTTGACACTGTTGCTTTCCATCAACTAGATAATAGAAATCCCGAGAGGATGGCCCTCCCTAAAAAGAGGGACATCTTCAAGGGTCGCTATTGTCTGGACAATAGCAATGAAATGTAAGCTTAGTAAAGAAGCAGTATCCATGGAGCATCCAGGGTCATGAAGACAGAATAGTAAAGCAGAAAGCATGGAAACACACAACAGAAATAAACACTCAGAAGAGGAATTAATGGCTTCATGAACACCCGATGAATCACTATTGTGGGTGCACCATCCAAATAATGCAACAGAAACACCAAATGTTTCTGTTTCATCTGGTGTTGTTGTGACATCATGATGCATCCACAACAGTCACCCACCATGCCCATCTGCGTGAGGAAGCCATAATCAAGCATGAGAAAGAAATATAAAGGACACTATCTCAAGTCAAAATCAAAGGAGAAAATCAACCAATCTTCATATTTGAGAAGTACATCATGAATTTCAAGTGGAAATCATTAAATCATGGAGAAAAAGAAAAATAACAGTGATAATGTTCCATCAATGGAGCCTCAAAGAATGCAATCATTGCAATGAAATAGTCATGATACCAAATGAAGTCAATGATGCCATGATGCCAAGAAGATGTTTCAAATGCATTGTTAGACCCGAGTGGAGCTACAAAATCATGGTGTCAAATAATATATCCAACAGTGCCATGGTCAAATAGTGAGCTCAAATTATTAATGATGCCATAATAGTGAGCAAAGATGTACTGTTAGTGAGGCCCTAGCAATGATGCAAACGTCAATGCCAAATATCCAACAGTGCCATGGTCAAATAGTGAGTAAGAAATTGAAAGGGGATACATCATCAAGTCAAAATAGAGACAATCATGCTCCAACAAGGAATTCAAAAATACATATAGCCCATGGGCTTTCTATGATACAAAAAAAGTCATAGCAGTAATGATGTTATAGTATTTGCAAGCTCGAGCCCTCAAAAATAGTGAATTTAATATGCATTTGCATTGATACTTGGGCTCATAAATGAACATGGGCTTTAAAATAATTTTAGAAAACCAAGCATCAGATAACAACAATATAATGAGCTCACGGGCCCTAAGTTCTAACCAACAGTGCATTCAAAGAATATACATATAAACAGTGCCATAGAAAGAGCACGTGTTGCATCAACAACCATACATAGCACTAAGAATATAAATGCTATTCATAAATAATGAAATCTCATAGACATCACAACAATGTCTAACAACAAATACAATGCCCTAGATGGATCATGGGCCATATAGAAATGGAAAGCAAAGTAGTGAATGTCACTAAGTAAATCAAGACTGCATGATATCAAATGGAGCTTGATAGATGTCATGTCAATATGGTATGATAACAGAAAATGAAACATCAAGATCTCATATCAGTAAATGTAAACTAGTGAAATGATGATGCCCTAGCATGAAATAATGATATGGTTATGCATCAATGTCAAATAACAACAACAAATTCTAAGGGGCATGATTAAATGTAATGGAATAATGCCCTATCTCATAGCAATAAGGCCCTCAAGTAAAACATTGAACTCAGTGCCACATGACAGAGAAGTAATACCAAACACAATGCCCTAGTATGAACACAGAACATTGAAGCATGGCATAAAACTAGTTTACAAAGCTTCTATTGAATCAACATCTCAGAAATCATGGAGTAGCATGGTGTTATTAACAATAAAGTACCAAAATGTAGTATGAAATACAGAGAAAATTTTATCGATATGCCCTCACAATGAGAGGATGATCATAGAGATATTCTATCAAATGTAGAAGAGATGAGGTAAGAGTGATCACCTACCTCCCTGTATATGAGTTCTAGACTCTAGCAATTAGAAACATCCCAAAAGCAATGCCATCTTTCCAAAAAGCGATACAATTTGAGCTCAAATTAGATGTAAAATAGTGGAAGGCTGATTTGAAAGTTTTTTTAAGGAAGCATCTTTCAATATATTTTAACATATGTTTAGAGATAGGGGCGGGATTTAAAACCATTCCCTAAACATGGTGAGATTTTTTTTGTGGGAAATATTTTAAGGCCATTTTGGGGATAAAATAATTGATGCCAAGGTCGTGATTGAGAGAGCCCCTAAGTTTTAAGGGATCTAAACATATACAAGGTGGATTTAATTTAAAAGATGTAAATATTTTTGAATATGTTCTCCCCTTTAGAATTAATTTAAATTGGGTTGAGAACTATTAATAAATATAATTAATTAAACTTTTAAAAACCACATAGGGGAAAGATAATAAATTTAAAATCATTACTTTTGTTATTGTAAGGTATTGACAAATGATGTTTTTATAAATATTTTTCAAATATAATTTATAGAGCATGATTTGAGGGGATAGGGTAGATTTAATAACTTATCTTTTTTAAGGATTTCACCTTCCCACCTACCCCTACAAATTTGGGAATTTGACATCTGGATTTGAGAGGCATCTTTCACATACCCTAATGCAGAATTTCTCCATTTTTGGTGAGGTTGAGAGTCATGAATGAAGATTTTTAGGTTTTGTTTATATACCTTTCACTTAGGTGATTGAAGTTAGTTCTCCCATTCTATTTCATTCTGAGATTTGAATGTCTGTAGCCCTGGAGAAGCAAACTGTACTTTGGCTCCTTTTAATTTAGTGCATAGCACTTATCCTTCTTGTTCCTATAGTTTTCTGAGTTGTTTAGTGGGTCTTATATCAATGTTATTGTGATTAAGGTTAGTCCTTTACTTGATATATTGTTCATTTAGATGCTCATAAACACTTTTTATTTCCTAAAGTCCTAATTTATGTACATTTGAAAGTATTTGGGGTTTTGGAATTCATTTTCCCTTCTCATTTACAACTAGCACCTTGTTATTTCTAGGGAAAAAATCAAAATTGGGGAGAAGTTGTAATGCTCAGGTTTTGTTTGAATTTCATTGTGAGTTTGTTTGTAGTTTGTGGATCTATCCAAATTGGTGAATCACCTAGTTTAGTTTCAGTTATTCAATTTCATGCACTCTCTTCCCTTTTCCTCCTTAAGTTATTCAAGTTTCAAGGTGATTCAAGGGGAAGCCAGCCCCTAATCCAGAGGTCTACTTTCTCATAGGTCACCCACAACCTAAAATTAGTCCCATGTTTCACAGGATTACTAGGTTTCACACTTAGCTTATTTGGGTGCAATCCCTAGTGACAACACTTTTTGGTACGCCTAGTGGGAAAATGATGTTTCCCATCATTCACTGAGATTTTGGTGTGATCCTAAGTGCAATCAGCCTTTAGAGGTAGGTAGTCTTTCCAAACACCATGGTGACTCTAAGAAAAATATACTGGTTTAAGCAGTCCAAGTGCTGGTAAGTTTCATAAAATATTCTTTTTACCAGCTCATTTAATGAATAAGCATGGCCTTTCCTAATGCATATTTACCCTATCACCCCCCATACCATGAGAAAGCTACCCATGTACCTTCATTCATGCCATATACAGCTATCCATGACAACAAATTATAAATTTACATCTTAGAGATACTAGAGCCATTCCCTTTAGCAAGTGTGGGTCAAAATCCTCTGCCTTTCTTTACTACTGATCTTGAATAGTTGAGATATATTTTCTTAAGATCATTCTAGGAATACTGAGAAATGTCTCCTCTATCCATAAGATCTAGTACTTCAAGACAGTTGTCATTTACTCCCCTCAATAAAATGAGTTTTTGTGAATCCTCCTATAACGTATGCTGAGGATTCTTCTGTAGATTATATAGGAAGCCTAAAATATAATCTTTCAGAGTTTCATTTTCCTTTTTTGATATACGAAAGATGTCATCCCCCCTCAAGTCACCCCCTTTACAATACTCTTTATACTTCTATAGAAACAAAGTCTTCATCTCATTCCAAGTGGTTGTTGCATTAGCCCCTAATCCTATAATCCATCTTAAAGCTAACTCCTTTAACATTGTTGGAAACAACTTGATTTTATGACTATCAGTGTTATAATAAAAAATTCAACAAAGAATGTCAAACTCAAATAGAAAGGTGTCAGGGTCTTCAGTGATTAATCCATATAACTTTGGAAGTACAGTAGTAGGTATATTCTTGAGATTGGCATTGTTTATAAGACTAGGGAGGGAAAAAAAGGTAGGTTGTGTCATTACTGTAGATACATAGGAGTGAAGTTATGGTTGGGAAGTGACAATACCCAAAGGTGGATTAGAAATAGGTAAACTTGTGGTGGAAGTATTCATAAAACTGGCCAATAATTTAGCAAAATATTGAAGATTAGATGGATCAAAGAGGTCTTCAACAGATGAGGATGTTGAAGGAATTTCGAGACTTGCATCAAAAAAAGGTAATTCAACTTCTTTTGATTCTGTGTTCACATTAGTAGATTCTTTTGGAAGGAATCTACCAAAGACCTCTCGTCTTCTTCCTTTTCGATGCATGCAGGTAGAATAACAAACTTGTAAAGAAATTTTTGAGCTAATACTATCTAGAAAGAAAAAAAACTATCTAAAAGGACTCAATAAGGTTCTTATCTTGACACCATCCCTAGTAACGGTGCCAAAAATGAACAACCCCATAATAGGTAATAATAATCATGCCAAGGCTTCTCCTCGGAATAGTATATTCAAACTAAGTATCATTTTCCCTATCATGAAGTGCATTTAAATTGTCAACCTAGGGATGTATATTTGAAATGGGATAGTATAGTTTGTGCACTAAGTCTCTCATGGAGTCATTTTTATTAAGCTGTAGGAAGGAAAACACACATGTATACTAATAAAAGTGATGCTGACAACTATAACTTCAATCTTAACCTATTTTGTTAACCCAAAGCATTCAAAATTATTATTTTTGCAAGTGTTGTAGGAACATACACAATGTGTAGCACTACAAGAAAGAAGAGTAAACTCTACTTGAACTACTATAAATGCTCAAACAATTTAATCTACTTCTACTCTAATCCACATCCCAAGTGGGCCCCCTTGGTCGGCTTCTGCTAGCTACCAACATAGAATATAACTCAAAATCACTTCATTGTATTTCCAGAAAACTGATTACATTATCATGGGACAACACATAGAATTAGAAGATTAACTTTTCTTCAAATTATAATAACATTACAACCATCCGACTAACTTCCCATCTAACCATCATTTTCATTTATATAGACGATTGATGCTTATTTGAACAAAAGAAGATAAGATCTAACTAATTCACACCATAAAGAAAGGAAAGCGCAACAGTCCATTGCATAATTTCATAAAGGCTACATAACCACTTCAACAAAACATTGATAACAGAGAAAATATAGCGTAAGTGTGTTCCTATCTCTTGGAAATGGTTCTTTCTTCAATTTATCAGGCATGTTCCAAGGTATCATAATGGCTCTCCATCATCGTGACTAAGTCTTCCTCGCTCTTCATCAATTTTTTTTGATCCACTCTTTAGTCGCTCCTCTTTCCCTAGCAGGTTAGTAGCACATGCATATATTCAATTATTTAACCATTCCACTTAATCCAAATATTAGAATACACATTCAAACAATTATATGAAATACTACACAACATATGTATAATATTTTGCAAATTATATCAACTATTATCTACCCATGGGTTTTGTTGGTTTGACTCTACTTATAGCATGTTCATAAGTTCAAATATTGAAAGGACATAACAAGTATTTTTAGAAATGTCTAAAAAAGAGCATAAAAGTACCACAAAACAAAGACAAATTATTTCTCCATCAACATTATCTCATTACCACCAAATGTAATGTCATCAACAAATATCTCAGTAATCAAAATTTTATTAGCACTTTCACATTTCAAATACAAATTGTTGTTATCACTTGTTCTTTCAAACCCAATCTTAACTAAGTAAGAGTGTATCCTTTCATACCATGCTCGGGGTGTCTGTTTCAATCCATATAATGCTTTGTGTAGTTTGCAAACCATATCCTTATTTCTCTTGTCAACAAATCCATCAGGTTGTTTAATGTAAACTTCCTCTTCAATAATTCCATTCAGAAATGAAGACTTAACATCCATTTGATAAATTTTGAATCCTTTGTAGGAAGCATATGCAAGCAATATTCTTACACCTTATAACCTACCAACATGAGAAAATTTCACACCATAGTCAATACCTTCTTCTTTTGCATACCCTTCGCATACCAATCTTACTTTATTTCTTATCACACCTCCTTTCTCATTGAGTTTATTTCTAAAAATCCACTTTGTTCTAGTCACATTCTTGTCCTTAGGTCTCGGTACTAGTGTCCAAATGTTATTATTTTCAATTAGACCAATTTCTTCTTTCATAGCATTCATCCAATATTTATTTTCTAGTGCATCTTTGACTATTCTAGGAACAAATTCAGAAATCAAACATGTGTTATCTTTCAACTTACTTCTTATCATGACTCTTGCATTCTTGTCTCTAATTATTCTGCTTTGTGAGTGATGTCTCCTCACATATTTTTCTAATACAGTTTTGACAGACTGATCACCAATGTTTTTATCTCTCGGTCAAAGCACATCTTTTCCATCAGTTCCTTCATGTTAATGCTTGGTTGTATCAACTGAATTACCATCTTGCACATAGACAAATCTATTGTAATCCTCATGTTCCTTTCTTCTATCCTCTTCATTCCTTTTTGCAAATTCATCAATTCTTACATTTGCACTTTCAATAATTTTGTTAGTATATTTGATCAAACATTTATATGATTTACTCTTTGATGAGTAACCAAGGAATATACCTTCATCTCCTTTAGAGTCAAACTTTCCATTTCTATCATCTTTCAATATGTAACACCTACTTCAAAATTTTTTGAAGTAACTTAGATTTGATGTCTGTTGAAACCATATTTCATAGGGTGTCTTATTTGTACCTTTCTTCAAATGTACTTGATTGAGAGTATAGACTTCAATACTTATGGCTTCTCTCCAAAATATTTGTGTAACCTTTCTATTAATAAAAAATTTCTAGCACAGTCAACAATAGATCTTTTCCTTCTCTCAGCTATCCCATTTTTTTTGTGGATTCCTTGGTGTAGATACTTGTCTCTTGATTCCATGCTCATTGGAGAAGACAATAAATTCATCAGAGATAAATTTACCTCCTTTATTAGATCTCAAACACTTTAGTTGTTCGCATGTTTCCTCTTCAACTCTTTCTTTATACCACTTAAACATTTGAAATGCATTGGGTTTTTCTTTTAGAAACATAATAGTCATCATTCTTGAATAATCATCGACAAACAAAATAAAATACCAATCTCCATAATAGATTTGAACTTTCATAGGTCCACACAAGTTGGTATGAACCAATTCCAAAATACCATTTGTAGAATATGATTTTCTTAGAAAACTTGACTTGGTCATCTTACCAATTTGACATTCTTTGCACATCACATTATCAAATTTTCTCAATTTTGGTAGACCTCTTACTCTTCTTTTTTCACTCTCTTTGATCAAGTTATCAAAATTTACATGACAAAGTCTCTTATGCCATAGCCATACATCTTTAGTTTTAACAAACAAGAAAACTTTTGCATCAGTATCAAGATAAAATAAATTACCTCTTGATTGTCCACTAGTTCCAATTAGAAATCCATCAGCACCATAGATCTTCACCTTTCTATTATGAAATTCTAGTTAGTGGCCACTATTGTTCAGTTGTGCAACACCCAATAAATTATAGTTCAGTCCTCTAACCCAATATGCATCATTGCATTTCATCTTTTCATTCAAAATAATAGATCCTTTACCTTTTACAGGACATGGGGCATCATTGCCAAATCTAACAAATCCTCCATCATACTCTTCTAGGCTCTCAAACTTGTCAACAACACCAGTCATATGATGTGAACATCCACTATCAATAATCTAAGGGTCAAATTTAATTTTATGATAAACAAGTTCTTTCTCACATCCATACTTTTCTTCATCTGAATCTTTCTTTACTGCAACAAAGACAACTTCATATTCTTTGTTGGTATCATCAGATTCATCATCAGTTACACGTTCATCAGCTAGGTAACTAGACTTTTTACCCTTTTCCTTAAAATCTCTGAATCTTCAGTGTTAGTTGTCTCTTTTGTCATTCTTATCATTTATGTCATCGTTAGGACATCTAGATGCAATATGTCCAATCTTATTACAATTGAAACATTTCAATGGTAACTTATCTTTGTACTTTCCTTTGCCTCTAGGTAGTCAGTTAGCCAACAATGATTCCAACTCTTCTTGCTCTTTTTCTTCAGTTAGGATACTACCATATTCATTTCCATGTGATTTACTATGATTCTCTCTTTCTCTTCTTGATGTTCCAATGTTCATAGATGAATTGAAGGAAATCACAATGATTGGTAGACTATTATAATAATTACTAAGCTCAAATTCGGTCAGCCTACCGATTAGGGCTTCAAGAGTAACAACATTGTTTGGTATAGATCTCAATTCCTGAGTTGTAGACACTCTAATAGCATATTTAGAAGATAGAGTTCTCAAGATTTTACTTACCACTTATTCATTGGTCAAGGTTCCACCAGCACATCTGATACTAACAAGTACTTCCTTGATTCTACAGCTATATTGTGTAATGTTCTCTTCATCTTTCATTCTCATTTCATCATACTTTCCTCTCAGACTATCAACCTTATTTTTTGTATGTGTTAATCTCCTCCATAGATAAGTGTAAGCCTGTCTCAAATCTCTTTTGAATTAGAACAATATTTAATATCATTGAATTCAACATCGATAAGGGAATATGCAATCCCTATCATAACTGAGTTATGTTCCTTATTTTCTTTCATATGATCAACTATTAATGGTCCAATAGGTGGTGGAGTGCAATAATTTTATGGGAGATACAGGGAATATTCTCCAATCTCATATAGATACAATTTCATTTTTCTTTTCCATGTTAAGAAACTTTCCTTGTTCAACTTAGGGACTTATCTCCTATACATCTTTGGATCTTTTACTTGTCTTTTAAACTTATCTCTTCAGAGTACTCAACTCTAATACCAATTGTTGGATTATGGAGAGGGAAGGGTGGATAAGTAATCCCTGATCCCAAATACCTAAAAATACTTTTCTTGGATTAACTTAGTAGCAATTTAGTAACAACATAGTTCACTATTTACCGATAATAATAAATAAATTATAACAATCAATAAACCATTCACACAAATAATTTACAACTTGTAACACTAGTATTTAACATGGAAACCCATCTTTGGAAAAAACCACTATGGAAATTATCACCCACTAAGAAAATACTCTTCTAAAGTATGATCGGTTAAGAGCCAATTCGGTTAAAGATTAGAATAAACACTATTAGGTTTGACCTGATCAAGGGATTTACCTCAGATCTATTAGGATCTTCACTCTATTAGGAGTGGCCTTGTTAGAGGGCTTAAAACACTCTTTGGAATGTTTACCTTTTTCAAGGATTTTATAATAAGAATTTTAGTCCACTCTATTAATTCCACAATAGTAATAAAATAGACTTGTATAATTGGAACTATCTTTGCATAATTAGATCCTTTGTTCACTCATCAATCTTCACTTCAATTCTTCATTATCCACTGACATCAACACTTCATCAAATCTTTGTTTTTCCACTCAGAATCTCTCTCTTCCATCTCATGTGTATCATTCGGTGACTCTTCTATTCATTACTTTTCCAGCCATTTTTCCATATAAGATCATCCTTTATATAGACAAATTTTTAATCTCATCTATTATATTTTCCTTTAGTCAATCTTGAGCATTCAATTCATTATAACTTGAATTCAGATCTCGGTAACACGTTTCCTTTTCACCTTGGAACTTAAAATTTTCTAGTAACTTGTGTTGGTGATTTGGTTGAGTAGTATATCATATTGTTGTCATTATGGAAACATATAATCACCATAATGATCACATAATAGAAGAAAGTAGTTTTATATGAATGCAAGTGAAAATTGTCTAAGTACAACAATATTTACCAGCCTAATCGGAGACAGTTTTGGTTAGTGATGTTAATAGAAGTAGGTTCAGTACATGCCCACTTGAACATGGATATTTCTATGTATATAAAAGCTACATGTGAGAGTGCAATTCTATATGGCATGTATGAAAGGAGATATTAGAAGATTGCAGAGATAGTGTTGAAGCCAACCTAAACAGAGAAAGAAGACAGAATGAGAATATTAAGTTAAGGGATTTTTTTTTATATAAAAATAATGACTTAACCATATAAGGGATGACATCCTAGATGTTAACCCTTAGGCAGCATGAATTAATTTTGTATTTTGGAAAGAGTATATGTTTAGTAAGGCTGACTGGAAGTTATTATTCTTAATAACTTGTATATATGTAAGAAGCATGTAATGTGAATAATGTGTATGTAATAAGTCTTGTAATGTTGTGATGTGAAGTTGTATATTGTAAGAAGAAAAGAAAGCAAACTCTATGTATGTAAGTGAAGAGCCTAGAAAGCTAAATCAAAATAGGAAAGCTATTCAGGAGTAGTAAAAGGTTATGTACTTTAACTTTGTATTCAGATATCACTGTATATTGCATGTTTGGGCAGTGTGCTCATCTTGCATAGGTCCTATTTTTGTAATACCAACTCCTAATAGGGTTGAGGCTTCTAACAAGACTTAGAGTCCTTTAATCAAGATAGAGACACTATATATATGTAATAGACTCCTAGCAGGGTCAACATCATTAACCTGATACTTTTGATTAGTAGATCAGTTGTGGGTATCATCGCTACCAGGGTTTTCCCTTGGAAAAGGTTTCCTCGAGAACAAACATGGTGTTATGAGTTCATTTTCTTTATTTCTATGCTTGTTATTTAGTTTACTTTGTTATGCAAGCTTCAAGTTAATTTGTTATATCCATAATTGGGAAAAAGTAAAAGTTTTTGGAATACTGATTCACTCCCCCCTCTCAATATTACCTATTTCTAACAATTGGTATCAGAGCTTAGTTACTCAGAACAAAGTTATTCAGAAAAAGCCTAACAACTTGAGTAAGATCTCTATGGATATGGATCAGTTATAGAAAAATCTTGAAGAAGCTCTTGAATAGATTGATATTCTTACTGAAGAAAGAGACACCCTCTGAAAGGGAAATATGATGATGCAAAAAACTATATTGAGAAGCTAAAAGAAAAAGTAGAAGAACTGAAAGGAAAGAAAGAACCTATAATTCAAGTCAAGGATTGTGATGAAGTTTCTAAACTAAAGAAAGAAAATGAGATTCTTAAACATGAGTTAAATATTATAGATCTAAAGTTAAGCTTGAAAGATGGAAATAGAAAAGATGAATCAAATCTGAAAATGAAGATCTGAAGTCTAAACTTTGTAAAGTGACATCTAAACTTGAGAAACCTAAATTATAGTATGTTGAACTTGAGAAATACAATACAAATGTAAAAGGTGAATTGACTCAGTCTAAACAACATATTGAAAAACTATATTCCAATTGTGAGAAGATTGATGAAAAAATGTATTATCAAAAGCCATATTATGATACAATTGGTCTTGGATATAATTCATCTAAGATAAGTGAAGAATGCAAAGAACGAGATCCAAAACTCTCTGAGAGCAAAGATGAAAGGAAATCTGATGAAGCTAACAAATTTGAAGACATACCTAATCCACCTAAAGAAGAGGAACCACCTAAAGATATGTGAAGAGAATTCAAAGGTAGATGTTTTGCATGTAATACTTTTGGACATATGAAGAGAGATTGCACAGGTAATAAATTCAAACCTATCTCTGGTTATTGTTATAAATGTCATGGTTTTGGACATAGAGCTATTGATTGTAAGAAACCTAGATCTAATGATAACAATAGTAGTAGTAGAATGTTTAGAGATACTAATCACGAAGATAAAAGACCTATTGAAGATATGAACAAAAGGAATGGAGTTGTGTGTTATAGATGCAACAAGATTGGACATATTGCTAGAAATTGCATAACATAAATTAGTCAAATAGGACCAAGCTATGGAAACAATGGAGTAGTTTGTTAGATATGCAACAACTTTGGTCATACAGCAAGATTTTGTAGAATGAACAACATGAGAAACCCTAATCCTAGAAGTTATACAAGGAGAAATGAGAACACAAAAAATAATTAGAAAGGATGTTGTAGTAACTTAGAAGAAGTTAAATTTGTTAGAGCCATAGATCAAGCAAGCACACTCAGTATACTAGGAAATCAAAAAGGTGAATTACCTGATAGTAAGTGTGAATCATTTCCTAATCTTTCTTTAAGCATTTAAGTAATTATTTAGATTAGAATAGAGCATTATAGTAGTGTAGAAGTTAGATTAGATTGAATTAATTCTTGCAAAGTTAGTGTGAGATATTATATGATGTAATTATGCTATGGATAAGAGCACATGAAATTATATGAATGTATGTGAGTACACGGAAAGAATGAAGTTTTGCAGGTAACCAGGAACAACTTTTTGGTATGAAGCGGAAAACAAAATTTAATGCAATGTCAGAATCTTGAAAGAATTAAAGGATAAAATCATATGATCGATATTAGTTGATCATTCAAGCAATTACAAGTGATAAGGAGAGCAATTCAATGGAGATGAAGAGCAGTTTATAGGATTTGGAGAAAGATTTCTTGCCAGATTTGCACAAAGCCCTAAAACATGATTCTTGAGGTATTTTGCTAAGTAACCACTATAAAGCAGTTAAGTTTTATGAGAACCATGGATGCATCACTTGTTCACCATATAAAAGATTCAATCAGACCTAGAGTAAAAAGGGAACCAATGGAACCTTTGGATGAAGACCCTAGTCTAGCGTTATCATTTGTTCTAGATGGATATTTGCACTTGGAAGATGTAAAAGGTTATTTAAAATGTAAGTTTGAGACCATAGGAGATGGTAAATCTGATCAAGAAATATGAGAAGATATTTAAACAGGACATTCCATTCAATGCAGGGTTTGAAAATTTGAAAGATATTGATGTTATCAAGTATCCACTTCATTATGAATTCCAGGATGATGAATGCACTAAGATTATTTTGAGTAGAATCCACAATGGTAAATTTTGGTTAGATGATAGAGTGATAGACATCACCAAAGACTTTATTCATGAGGTAACCAGTCTATCTAAATCTGGAGTAATTCCTTTTAATGAGAAGAAATTTAAGAAAATTGTGTTAGATAACACTAATTCATCTTACAATGGAAGATGAATTGTAATCAACAAGATCATACAAGATGATGTTAGATATGTGTGCAAGATCTTAACATCTAAGTTTTGTGCTAATTATAGAGAGGATGATATAGCAGCTGGCATGGTACATACAACTTATCTTATGTGTGTTGAGAAACTTCAAGTTGACATGTGTGAGATTCTGAGAATTCAAGATAGAGAACCTTGAGAAGATCAAGAAAACTAAGAATTCATAGTTTAGATTCTCATCTCTGATCATATATATGCTTTTTCATCTATTAAGGAGATTTCCATATACTATTGGAGAAGATTGGAATGATAATAAGAATACCATGGATAAAATCAAGAAGGTGTACATAAGACACCCTATAGAAAAAGTGAATGAGAGTGCAACTTTGGTAGTCAAAACTTTTCAGAATCAAATGAGAAAAAGATCAAGGATTCCACCAACTATTGTGGAGAAATATAAAAATGAGATATATTTTTGGGTTGACACTGACTTTACTTTTATTGAAGCAGTTGAGCCTAGAGTGGAATTTGTAGATCCACTAGAATATGAAGTTTCTAAAGATGAACTTGAAGGATACATAAGAAGATTACTTAAGTGTATTTTGGATGAAAATAGTCCTAGTTTGGAATATATGAGAACTTTGACTCCACAAAATCATTAAAGGCACATAAGACAACTAAGAAAAGAGTAGACAGTAATATTAAGAAAATTCTTAAAAAATTTGGCATGATAGAGCATGAATTTATAGTTGTAGAGTAGACTGCAGTAGCAATAAGGGATATAGGATAGAAAGAAATCTTATCTGTTCCACCCTTGACATTAGTTTTAGCACCTACTGAAGAAATTCAGGTCTCTGATGAAGAAATTGAAGTAATGGAAGTAAGAAAAACCACTAGATCCTCCACCACTCCACCAGCAAAAAGAGTAAAGGAAATGGCAAGTGGTCCAGGTAAGAGACAAAAGAAAATATTTACCCCAAAACCAAGGAAAAAATCAGAAGCAAAGGTAGATGAAGAAGCAGATAGTAGCAAGAAGAAATGGAAGCCTAAGATTGAAAAAGTGAATACCTTAATTAGTAATGAAGGTGATTTCACCAAGATGAATAAATACTATGAGTTATATAATTTTTATGAGAAAATGAACTTGGAGAATGTAGTTGTCAGGCATATGATACTGTCAGATAAGAAGTTTGATAGAATTAAAGGAAAGATTCCTGATGACTTATATGAGAAATTAGTAAATAGGAAAAAGAGAGCAATAGAAGAAGATAATGGAATCAGAGAAAGATATGTAAGGAAGTTATGCGACATAAAGGATGAAGACCACATCAAGGAGATCATTAATAATATTAGCACCCAACTAAGATTGAAAAGAAGAACCATACTGATAATGGGAAGAAACTATGAGGAAATCAACAAAGAGATAGAGGATGCAGTTGTGAAAGTTATGACCTCCGGTCTTAGTGAGCACATAAGTGATTCTGATCAAGAAGTTGAAGAAGAACACTAGAAAAATCCATCACCAACATTGCCACCATATATTAATATTGAAGATGAGTGTATGAATGTTGAAGGAACAAACATCACTTTGGACAGTGAAGAAAATTTGTTCAATGATAATGAGGACATTGTTGACAATTCGGCTGATGAGTAGTAGGACATGGTATAAAATAAGGAAGAAGAAGTTGAAACAAGAAAGGAAGAAGAGGTAGAAGAAACACAAGTAGTAGAACACAAAGTTCCATAGGAGTAGACATTAATCATTCCCGAGCCCAAGGAAGCAGCAGAAAAACCACAGATTGAATCAATATTTGCTAGTCTTGGACTGGAAGTTGATGATGATCAAATAGAGCTAATCTCATCATTGAACAATATTATTGGAAAGAATAAGAAGGTAAAAAAAATTGAAGGAAGTTACTTGAGGTAACTGAGAAACTACAAAGCACAATATCTAGTCAAATCAGTGAGGCAGATCCACAGGGAAAAGAAAAAGAAGTTGTAAAAGATTTTGATGCAAAATTCACTAACTTATCAGATATAGCCACAGTAAAAGCTCAAGCAGCTCGTGAAGCTAAAATATTCCAAGATGTATGTCAAAATGATAAGACAGTGCTGAAGCTGACCTGAACAGAGAAAGAAGACAGAATGAGAATATTAAGTTAAGGGATTATTTTTTTTACAAAAATAATGACTTAACCATATAAGGGACGACATCCTAGATGTTAACCCTTAGGTAGCATGAATTAATTTTTTATTTTGGAAAGAGTATATGTTTAGTAAGGTTGATTGGAAGTTATTATTATTAATATCTTGTATATATGTAAGAAGCATGTAATGCGAAGAATGTGTATGTAATAAGTCTTGTAATCTTGTGATGCGAAGTTATATATTGTAAGAAGAAAAGAAAGAAGACTCTGTGTATGTAAGCAAAGAGCCTAGAAAGCTAAATCGGAATGGGAAAGCTATTTGGGATTAGTAAAAGGTTATGTACTTTACCTTTGTATTCAGATATCAGTATATATTGCATGTTTGGGCAGTGTGCTCATCTTGCATAGATCCTATTTTTGTAATACCAACTCCTAACAGGGTTGAGGCTTCTAACAAGGCCTAGAGTCCTTTAATCAGGACAGAGACACTATATTTATGTAAGACTCCTAGCAGGGTCAACATCCTTAACCAGATACTTTTGATTAGTAGATCAGTTGTGGGTATCATCGCCACTGGGGTTTTCCCTTGGACAAGGTTTCCTCGAGAACAAACATGGTGTTATGAGTTCATTTTCTTTATTTCTATACTTGTTATTTATTTTACTTTGTTATGCAAGCTTCAAGTTAATTTCTTATATCCATAATTGGGCAAAAGTAAAAGTTTGTGGAATACTGATTCACACCCCCCCCCCCTCTCAGTTTTCCCTATTTCTAACAATTGGTATTAGAGATTAGTTACTCGGAACAAAGTTATTCAGAGAAAGTCTAATAGCTTGAGTAAGATCTCTATGGATATGGATCAGTTATAGAAAAATCTTGAAGAAGCTCTTGAACAGATTGATATTCTTACTGAAGAAAGAGACACTCTAATAGGGAAATATGATGATGCAAAAAACTATATTGAGAATCTAAAAGAAAAAGTAGAAGAACTAAAAGGAAAGAAAGAACCCATAATTCAAGTCAAGGATTATGATGAAGTTTGGAATAATATATTATTGGAGAAGATTGGAATGATAACAAGAATACCATGGACATAATCAACAAGGTGTACATAAGACACCCTATAGACAAAGTGAATGAGAGTGAAACTTTGGTAATCAAAACTTTTTAGAATCAAATGAGAAAAAGATCAAGGATTCCACTAGCTATTGTGGAGAAATATAAAAATGAGATATATTTTTTGGTTGACACCGACTTTACTTTTATTGAAGCAGTTGAGCCTAGAGTAGAATTTGCAAATCCACTAGAATATGAAGTTTTTGAAGATGAACTTGAAGGATACATAAGAAGATTACTTAAGTGTAATTTGGATGAAAATAGTCCTAGCTTTGAAATATATGAGAAGAACTTTGACTCCTCAAAATCATTAAAGGCACATAAGACAACTAAGAAAAGACTAGACAATACTATTAGGAAAATTCTTAAAAACATTGGCATGACAGAGTGTGAATTTATAGTTGCGGAGTAGACTGCAGAAGAAATAAGGGATATAGGATAGAAAGAAATCTTATCCTATCCACCTTTGACATTAGTTTCAGCACCTACTAAAGAAATTTAGGTCTCTGATGAAGAAATTGAAGTAATGGAAGTATAGGAAGTAAGAAAAACCACTAGATCCTCCACCACTCCACCAGTAAAAAGAGTAAAGGAAATGGCAAGTGGTCCAGGTAAGAGACAAAAGACAATATTTACCCCAGAACCAAGGAAAAAATTAGAAGCAAAGACAGATGAAGAAGCAGGTAGTAGCAAGAAGAAATGGAAGCCTAAGATTGAAAAAGTGAATACCTTAATTAGTAATGAAGGTGATTTCAACAAGATGAATAAATACTATGAGTTATATAATTTTTATGAGAAAATGAACTTGGAGAATGTAGTTGTCAGGCATATGATACTGTCAGATAAGAAGTTTGATAGAATTAAAGGAAAGATTCCTGATGACTTATATGAGAAATTAGTAAATAGGAAAAAGAGAGAAACAAAAGAAGACAATGGAATTAGAGAAAGATATGTAAGGAAGTTATGCGACATAAAGGATGAAGAACACTTCAAGGATATCATGAAGAATCTTAGCACCCATCTAAGAATGAAAATAAAAACCATACTGATAATGGGAAGAAACTATGAGGAAATCAACAAAGAGAGAGAGGATGTAGTTGTGAAAGTTATGACCTCCGGTCCTAGTGAGCACATAAGTGAGTTTGATCAAGTAGTTGAAGAAGAGCACTAGACAAATCCATCACCAACATTGTCACCATCTATTAATATTGAAGATGAGTCTATGAATGTTGAAGGAACAAACATCACTTTGGATAGTGAAGAAAATCCATTCAATGATAATGAGGACATTATTTACAATTCGGCTGATGAGTAGTAGGGCATGGCATAAAATAAGTAAGAAGAAGTTGAAGCAAGAAAGGAAGAAGAGGTAGAAGAAACAAAAGTAGTAGAACAAGAAGTTCCATAGGAGTAGACATTAATCATTCCCAAGCCCAAGGAAGCAGCAGAAAAACCACAGATTGAATCAATATTTGCTAGTCTTGAACTGGAAGTTTATGATGATCAAATAGAGTTGATCTCATCTTTGAACAAGATTATTGGAAAGAATAAAATGGTAAAAAAACTTGATGGAAGTTACTTGAGACAAATGAGAAACTAAAAATCACAATATCTACTCAAATCAGTGAGGCAGATCCATCGAGAAAAGCAAAATAAGTTGTGAAAGATTTTGATGCAGTATTCACTAACTTATCAAATATAGCCATAGTAAAAGCTCAAGTAGCTCATGAAGCTAAAATATTCCAAGATGTATGTCTCTCTGACCTTCTCTCTATCTCTCTCTCTCTCTCTCATTCTCTCTCTCCTACTCTCTCTCCTACTCTCCTACTCTCTCTCTCTCTCTCGCTCTCCAGTATGTGTAGGATCATGGTATGCCAAAAAGTGGCAATGTGAAAAAGAAGTCCTGATTCGTAGACTCTTTAAAAAACAACTATAACTTTCAAACAATATAACAATTTTGAAATATGAAATATACATCACATTCTATGCTTCACCTAATACAATAATAATAAACAATTCTTTCAATTTGATGAAGTTTAGACTAGGATATGTGCAAGATCATGAGGGGCCAAAAAGTGGCGATGTGAAAAGTATTCACTTTTCACTCGTCCAAAAGCGCATGAAAATTATTGTTGACTTTTTAGTAGGCCTGGGTGTTAGTACACCTGGGAAAACTTGACACCAAAGTACAGGCCTAATCAGGTACCTGATATTATTGAGTACTTGATAATTGTGGCATGAATCTGAAACCTACGAGCCCTTTTCTTCATTTCTTTCCGCATTTTTCTTTGCCAAAATGGCTTGATATATCATATACCCAATATATTTTCGGATACCTGATTTTGGAAACAACAAATTCAACTCCCGAGCATATTCGGCAAGTAATTATTTGTATATTTTTATTATTTTATTTTATTTTCATGCTAAATGTAGCATTTAAAAAAAAAAATAGGGTTTTGTATTTATATTTGTAATAATATATGAAATTAGATTGAAATTTGGATTTTTTAAAATTTAATTAGGCATGGCTGACAACAATGAAGAAAATAACCCTCCTGCACCAAATAACGATCCCAAAAACAATCCCCCATATCTAAACCCTAAATCTTTACAAGATTTGATACAAGAAAATTTGAACACAATACGAGGTTTCCAAAACACGTATCAAAATATACCCACATTAGGTCCCATGCTTACCACACTAAATACAATTGTTGGAAATATTTACACACTCACGCAGCAACATAATGCTGCTCTTCATTGGTATGATGATATGCACACCCAATTTGATGATAGGCTTGACCATGATGGGATTGCGGCCCTTAATATAAGTAAGGAAGATATAGCCACCCTTTTTGTCAATCCTAAAACCATAATACCAGTTGACCCCAAAAAGCCCAAATTATCAATAAAATGGTGCAAAAATGAAGCAATGCGCACAAAATTTTGGGATCGCTGGTGGATGGTTTTTGATAAACCAGCCCATAGCAATTTGGAGGTCCCATTTGATTTCATTAAAAAATTGTATGCTGAGTTTGTGCTTGGTCACCATGTTGATTATTGGAGTATGAGGCCCAACATGGGCATAGGTGGAGGAGCTCCTCAAACTAGACCATTTGGCCAATGCTGAAAGGCCACTACCTTTGTCCCCCCCACTGATGTCACACCCCCTCCTCTAGTGCAACATCCCGATATCATTGCAGAGGTTGCCTCATAGACTATTAGGGCCATTCATTTATTGAGTGATCAGTTGATCACGCAGACCAGGTCAGTGTTGCCTCCTTGTGTGGATGATGCTGGTGCATCGACATCTTGTTAGAGTTCACATGTATGCGAGCCCCATATGTGCATTATGTGTAGACATATGTGCCTCAGACTGCTTACTGTTTCTAATATATATCAGTTTCATGTTATTGATGAGGAGGATACAAGAGACACAGCTGTAGAGGCTGCAACACTTCATGGGGCATCTACATCTCATGAGAGTTCTCACAAGGTGCACATAGAGCCATTGACTCCTCTTGATACGGTAAGA
The DNA here is from genome assembly GCA_027943335.1 of Chamaecyparis obtusa. NCBI lineage: Eukaryota > Viridiplantae > Streptophyta > Pinopsida > Cupressales > Cupressaceae > Chamaecyparis > Chamaecyparis obtusa. The sequence goes on along the minus strand of BSBK01011103.1, from coordinate 48,197 downwards.
GTAAATATTATAAATAAATTTGTCACATGACTTATTTAATTTAAAAATAATTTATTTATTTAGATTAGTTTTAATGATTGCATGCACTTATGTATATATATTTTTTCCATTTATGTTCAGTCAATGACATAGGAGGAGGTGAGATAGGTGGATGAGTCCACACTTTCGGCCATTTCATTTGGCCTTGATGACTATATGGTATATTATAAATTATGTACCCATTAGTTTTTTTAATATCATTTGGTGTACATGCTTAAATCTCTATCAATTAGAGCAATAAAATTCATACATTTACTTATATATTGTCATCTGATTATGTTCTTGCAAGGTACAACTGATGTCAGTGGGGGGCACAAGGGGGTTCCTTCATCAGGTGTCGACAAAGGAAAGGTAGTTAATTGTTTAAGATTAATTATGCATGCACATGTATGCCACTTGTGTGTAGTAATAAATATTTTATTGTACTTTATTATATAGGGTGTGGCTATTGATGATGTCCCGACAGCTGTTCGGCAGCATAGGATTACAGGCATCTTGATTTGGAGTGATAGCCCGATTGTATGTAGACTTTTACATATTGTTATTTGTATTTTGTAACCAGGGTTGCTATGATGAAGTACATTTATATATAATTGACAATCTTTTTAACCTCATAGGTTACTCTGAGTATGAGGGAGGGCCCATGAGAATCTTTCGTATCTTTGTTGACCCAGCCCACCATTCCAGAGGAGGGATCATCAGATGTAAGTTTTAATTTTAGTTCAATCAATTTGTAATTTTATTATGCTATCATCCTATTTTGTAGATTTATTACTCTATGTTGCACCACTCTACTAATCTCATTATTGCAAAAATATATATTTATAGGTCATAGTTGGTATTGTTGGCATGGTCCCTTCGCTACCCAAGACTTATGCTAGGACACCTGATCATGGTAGGCGACCGAGAGACCAGGTACAAATATTTGTATTCAGTTATAATTTTAATTAAATTAGTGTTTGAATTATGAACTATATATATATATACAGGATCAATCAGAGCCCAACACTTCTTCAAAGAGGCTACATTTTGATGATCCCCCTACAGCATAGGATGTAGTTTTCATTTTGTGGTCATTTAGAGTTGCCACTTCACACATCTTGAGATGGCATATATGCTACATTGTACACCTTAAAACATTGATTTTGTAGACATTTTGAAATGGCATGTGCCATATTTGTATATGGAGATACTTTTGATACATTTGATACTTTGTATATATAGAACATGTTCATTTATATGTTATATTTGCATCATCTTTTGTATATACATATTTATTATTCATGTTTATGGAATTGAATGGTGAAGTTATATATCTTGACTATGATTATCATTATGATTGAAATTATATCTTGTTGAAGTTACATTTGTTTTTCTTTACTCTGGAATACCCTATTCATGGAGCTTATTATGTTTGAGGTTTAACTTTTATAGGTTTCCTATGTTCTTATGTTTCATATTATTATATAGACTCACTTGAGCCACTTAGTACCACATTGTTTGAATACTATGTATATACTCACTATGTATATAACTCATCATATTGGGGTCACTTGAGCCATGGAAGATCGCTGCCCAATTATGCTTAGTGCACCTTGGGGTCACTTGGATTGAGCATGGTCATGAGTGTTCCAGTGACTCCATGGGAAAAATGAGGTTGTCACTGGCATTTAATTGGCCAACCAGAGCTGATGGAGAAGGCGGTTCGATGCAATGTTGGATGGTTTGAAAGATACGCTACTGAGCTGCTTTTAACTGACCCTCACTACAAGTTTTGGCATCAACTGAGATCACCTTGCCAAATGCAAACGAAGTCAAATCACCCAAAACTAAGAGAGGTTATAGTAGACCTCAAAAATATGATCTTGTAGCACCTGATAGTTTTTGATACCTCTCATGAGCTCCAAGATACGAGCCCCGAAAGATCATTGCCCAATTGTGCTTAGTGCACCTTGGGGTCACTTGGTTCGAGTGTGGTCGCGAGTGTTCCCGTGACTCCCTGGGTGGAATGGGGTTGTCACTAGAATTTACTCAGCCAACCAGAGTCAATGGAGTAGAAGGTTCAATGCTAGGTCAGACAGTTTCAAAGATATGCTATTGAGCTACTTTCAACTGACCCTCACTGGAAGTTTTGGCATCGACTGAGATCACCTTTCCAAATGCAAATGAAGTCAAATCATCTAAAACTGAGAGAGGTTATTGTAGACCTCAGAAACACAATCTTGTAGCCCCTAATGGTTTTTTGATACCTCTCATGAGTTCCAAGATACAAGCCCTAGAAGATCGCTGCCCAATTGTGCTTAGTGCACCTTGGGGTCACTTGGGTCGAGCGTGGTTGCAAGCTTTCCCATGACTCCATGGGAGGAATGGGGTTGTCACTGGTGTTTACGCAGTCAACTAGAGCTGATGGAGTAGACAGTTCAATGCCAAGTCAAATGGTTTGAAAGATATGCTGCTGAGCCGCTTTCAATTGACCCTCACTGCAAGATTTGGCATCAACTGAGATCGCCTTGCCAAATGCAAATGAAGTCAAATAGTCCAAAATTGAGATAGGTTATAGTAGAACTCAGAAACATGATCCCATAGCACCTAATGGTTTGTTGATACCTCTCACAAGCTCCGAGATATGAGCCTCAGAAGATCACTACCCAATCGTGCTTAGTGCACCTTGGGGTCACTTGGGTCGAGCGTGGTCGCGAGCTTTCCCGTGACTCTGTGGGTAGAATGGGGTTGTCACTAGTGTTTAACCAGCCAACTAGAGCCAATGGAGTATATGTTTTGATGCTAGGTTAGACGGTTTGAAAGATATGTTGCTGAGCTACTTTCAACTGACCCTCACTGCAAGTTTTGGCATCGATTGAGATCGCCTTGCCAAATGCAAACGAAGTCAAATCACCCAAAATTGAGAGAGGTTATAGTAGAACTTAGAAACATTATACCATAGCACCTATTAGTTTGTCAATACCTCTCACGAGCTCTATGATACGAGCCACAAAATATCCCTACCCAATCGTGCTTAGTGCACCTTGGGGTCACTTGGGTTGAGCGTGGTTGTGAGCATTCCCGTGACTCCGTGGGTGGAACGGGGTTGTCATTGGCATTTACCCAACCAACTAGAGCCAATGGAGAAAATGGTTCAATGCCAAGTCAGATGGTTTGAAAGATATGCTATTGAGTCCCATTCAACTGACCCTCACTATAAGTTTTGGCATTGATTGAGATTGCCTTGCCAAATGCAAACAAAGCCGAATCACCCAAAACCAAGAGAGGTTATAGTAGACCTCAAAAAAAAAATCTTGTAGCCCCTAATGGTTTGTTGATACCTCTCACAAGCTCTGAGATACGAGCCCCAGAAGATTGCTGCCCAATCGTGCTTAGTGCACCTTGGGGTCACTTGGGTCGAGTGTGGTCGTGAGCGTTCCCGTGACTCTATGGGAGGAATGAGGTTGTCACCAGTGTTTAACCAGCCAATCAGAGCCAATGGAGTAGATAGTTCAATGCTAGGTCAAATGGTTTGAAAGATACGCTACTGAGCCACTTTTAACTGACCCTTAATGCAAGTTTTGGCATCAATTGAGATCACCTTGCCAAATGAAAATGAAGTCAAATCGCCAAAAAATGAGAAAGGTTATAGTAGACCTCATAAACATGATCCCATAGCACTTGACGGTTTGTCAATACCTCTCACAAGCTCTGAGATATGAGCCCCAGAAGATCGCTGCCCAATCATGCTTAGTGCACCTTGGGGTCAGTTGGGTCAAGCATGGTTGTGAGCATTCCCGTGACTCCATGGGTAGAATGGGGTTGTCACTGGTGTTTACCTAGCCAACCAGAGCTAATGGAGTAGATGGTTCTTGCCAAGTCAGATGGTTTGAAAGATACGCTACTGAGCCGCTTTCAACTGACCCTCACTGCAAGTTTTGGCATCGACTGAGATCACCTTGCCAAATGCAAACAAAGTTGAATCACCCAAAATTGAGAGAGGTTATAGTAGACCTTGAAAACAAAATCCTGTAGCACCTAATGGTTTATCAATACCTCTCATGAGCTTTGAGATACGAGCCCTAGAATATCACTACCCAATCATGCTTAGTGCACCTTAGGGTCACTTGGGTCAAGCGTGGTTGCAAGTATTCCCATGACTCCGTGGGTGGAATGGAGTTGTCATTGGCATTTACCCAGCTAACTAGAGCCAATGGAGTAGACGGTTCGATGCCAGGTCAGATGGTTTGAAAGATATGCTGCTGAGCCACTTTCAACTGACCCTCACTACAAGTTTTGGCATCGACTGAGATGGCCTTGCCAAATGCAAATGAAGTCGAATCACCGAAAACTGAGAGAGGTTATTATAGACCTTGAAAACATGATGATGTAGCCCCTAATGGTTTGTTGATACCTCTCACGAGCTCTGACATACGAGCCCTAGAAGATCTCTGCCCAATCATGCTTAGTGCACCTTGGGGTCACTTGGGTCGAGCGTGGTTGGGAGCTTGCCTGTGACTCTGTGGGTAGAACAGGGTTGTCACTAGCATTTACCCAGCCAACTAGAGCTGATGTAGTAGATAGTTTGATGCCAGGTTGAACAGTTTGAAAGATATGTTGTTGAGCTGCTTTCAATTGACCCTCACTGCAAGTTTTGGCATTGAATGAGATTGCCTTGCCAAATGCAAACGAAGTCGAATCACCCAAAATTGAGAGAGGTTATAGTAGACCTCAGAAAAAAAATCTCATAGCACCTAATGGTTTGTCAATACCTCTCATGAGCTCTGAGATATGAGCCCTGGAAGATCGCTGCCCAATCGTGCTTAGTGCACCTTGGGGTCACTTGGGTTGAGCGTGGTTGGGAGCTTGCCTGTGACTCTGTGGGTAGAACAGGGTTGTCACTAGCATTTACCCAGCCAACTAGAGCTGATGGAGTAGACAGTTTGATGCCAGGTTAGATGGTTTGAAAGATACACTGTTGAGCCGCTGTCAACTAACCCTCACTACAAGTTTTGGCATTGATTGAGATCGCCTTGCCAAATGCAAACAAAGTCAAATCGCCCAAAACTGAGAGAGGTTATTGTAGACCTCAGAAACACAATCATGTATCACCTAATGGTTTGTCAATACCTCTCATGAGCTTTGAGATACGAGCCCTGGAATATCACTACCCAATCGTGCTTAGTGCACCTTGGGGTCACTTGGGTCGAGCGTGGTTGTGAGCATTTCGGTGACTCTATGGGTGAAATGGGGTTGTCATTGGTGTTTAACTGGCCAATCAGAGCTGATGGAGGAGATGGTTTGATGCTAGGTTAGATAGTTTGAAAGATACACAGCTGAGCCGCTTTCAATTGACCCTCACTACAAGTTTTGGCATTGACTGAGATCGCCTTGCCAAATGCAAACGAAGTTGAATCACCCAAAATTGAGAGAGGTTATTTTAGACCTTGGAAACTTGATCTAGTAGCATGTGATGGTTTTTTGATACCTCTTATGATCTCTGAGATATGAGCCCTAGAAGATCATTTCCCAATCATGCTTAGTGCACCTTGGGGTCACTTGGGTCGAGCGTGGTCGCGAGTGTTCCTGTGAATCCATGGGTGGAATGGGGATGTCATTAGTGTTTACACGGCCAATCGGAGCCAATGGAGTAGATGGTTTGATGCCAGGTCAGATGGTTTGAAAGATATGCTGCTGAGCCGCTTTCAACAGACTGTTAGTGGTATGTTTGAAATTTGAACTATGAAACTAATCATGATTAAGCTTGTGAAATTTGAAATGTGAAGCTTATTATGTTTGAGGTTTAACTTTTATAGATTGTTTGAAATGATAAAAAATAATATCCTTAAAGCATTATAAACAAAAATCAAACATGTAAGAATTCAAACCATGCAAATGACATAAGTAAATGACATGTAAGATCCCATCTTGGCACTATTGGCCACCCATACATGATTTTGGTCATAAGTCCTTATCAAGAGTTTTAGGACATTTAACCTTTAAATCAAATTGATTGTTACAAATTGCCATTATAGGCTTCAAAAGATCTCAATTAACCATTAAGGATCCTTTTGTCCTTCTATCTCTGATTGGATCCATGGTGACCGTAGGCATCTTCATAGGTGCTCCTGCACAAGTTACAATCCACATACAAAACTGAGTTTATTGACTCAAAATACAATCTAAGAAAGGTGAAATTAATGTATTGAAATTAAGCTTAACGAACTTAGAAAACAATGCACTAAGTTAACTTATTACCTAGTCAAGTGTTCCTGAAGGGTCATCTCTTTGCTTCAGGGTCTCCAATAGTGCTTCATGATCAGCAGTACTAATAGTCCAAAGTTCTTTTGTCTTTGGTCTTCCTTGATGCTTTGACAACTTGACATTTGTTTCTATAACAAGGTGTGAATACATGAGAATAGTTTTGTGCTTCTCATAGTCTTCAAATGCGGGAATTCCATTCCTTCTAATCATGTATGTTTGTAGCCATGTTCCTGCAACAACAACTGAACCAGTAGGATATGTGAACCCATCACCATCTATCATCGATTGTACAAGCTTATGTTTACCTTGTACACAATGTGCTAACCAATAATCTGACCTCTCATCATTCCCCTGTGGTGCAACCAATGCAAAAACATTTCCTGGTGTCACAAGATCTGAAAGATGGTCATAGTCAACTAAAGTGTCCATGTCATCATTTCTTATAGAGAGTTTCAAAGATAAAGGAGTTAGATACTGTAGAACCCATGTATCCACCCACTCACTTGACTCGCAATGATCCCAATCATACTGAAAACACATGGGGCATAAACAAGCCAACTCTTGTGTCCAAATGGTCCATGTACTACTATTGGAGCTTCGGAATGAATGCATTTTTGAAGAGTCTTTCACTATTTCACAATCCAATCTATCTCCTATAGTTCCCTCCTCAACCAACCAAAAGAATCTATGCACTGTAGAATCAAGAGTCCCCCCCTGTAACAATGTTAAAATACACCAATCAACAATAGAATGAGCATCAAGAAGTACAACACCTGAAATCCTCAATTGCTCCTTAACTAGAGCTCTCTTCACACACGCACCTACTCTGTCATTCTCCCCTTTCCCATCCCCTAACTCAAAAAAACTCCAAATATGAGGTACACCTCTCTCCACATGCATTCTACACAACCAATAAAACATTTTGGCATTCTTAAATTGACCGGTGCAATTATCTAACCAAATGAGATGCCTATCCATAGCAATACCATTTTCTTGCAAGAAGTCAAAATAGTTCTGGAAACAATGTTGAACAAAATCATGAGAGTGAGACCTATCATCGCTCATGTAAAAATGGTACTCTGATTATCTTTTGCTCATCTTTTGTGCTATCAAGGGAATGTCTATATGTGATGTGTACAAAAATAGCAACCTAAATGGAATTGTAATATTGAGCTTGAGTCTCATTTTGGGGTTGCAATGTATAGTTCTCCGCAAAGTCTACAATGGATATAATAGTTCCAATGGGTAAAGTGTCCTTACATGTCCTAAATTGTTGATCCAACCATTGAGACCTATGACTATGCCTTGCATACTTGTAAAAAATATTTGTCTTGAAATCTGAGATAAAATCAGCAACATTGTATTCTTTTGCAACTAACTTGCATCTAGAGCCTTCACCTCCACTCTTCAATGTATATTTCACCATTTTGTATACCTTTTTTTGGATGAGTGTCTTTCCAAAATTGTGTTCCAAACCCTCATGAAAACATGTTCTAAACTTGGACAAGCCACCACATTCTGAGCACTTGGCATTTAAGCAATCTTTTTTATAAAATAAACAACCATCATCTCTATGACATAAAAATTGATCTAGCAAGTCTCTTGATGATTTGGGAAGACCACTTGCACCACAATCCTCTAGCATTTCATTACTATGCAAAGTAGAATGAGTGGACCGTAATAATTCATGATGCATTGAAAAATCAACATGATATTTGCAACAACATGTATTCCGAATCTTAAGGGGTACACAATAAAATGGCTTCACGGATTCAAAAGACCTTTGTGATATTTTCAATGTTGGATGTGTCTCACAAATTTTTTTATACAACATTGTTTGACTTACCTCCAAATAATGTTTAGGATGTGGAGTGCGGTCTCGATTGCCAACTCTCAACTTCAAGACATCCTTCACATTTGGTGAAACTCTTGAGTTAGCATCCCAATATTGTTGAATTTCATCCTTGACAACATCTGTTAGCTTCTTATCGAAACATGGAAGACTCCCACCATAAGCCCATGTATCAATTTGAAGCAGATCATCAAGTCTTTCTCTTCTTGCAAGTGGTCTACCCAAATTTTTATGGTCTATATTGAAGTCAACACAAGTTTGTCTCATCAAACGAGCCTTTCTCAACTGATGACTAAGGAGGTTGTAATAATCCTCCGAGCAACTCTCTTGTCTTTTCCTCTGCTAGTCTTCCCAATGCTATTGAGAGCATTGAAAATATTCTTCACAACAATGGCATTTCTCTCCATTTTTTTGTTCACACAAATCTTCAATTTCACAAGCACAGGTCTCATCTTTTGCATCTTTAACAATTGCACAAAAATTTGACATTGCTCAACCAATGTCTTTTTTCCAAAAAATTGATCATAAAGTCTTGAAGCCCACAACCTAATGATTCTATGTGACCTCGTTCCTTCCCAATTATTCATAATGTTCTCCTCAATTTCAATTAACCATTTACGTCTTCCTGAAAGCCCCAAATTTGAAGTTTGATTATCTTTATTGCAAGGGACTTCATTTCACATATAATTTGGAGATGTGTAATGTTCATGTGCTTCTTGTGCAACATTTTCATTCCCAAAGTCTACATTTTCAATCTCCATCTGTACATTTTCAAATTCAACATCCTCTTCACTTACAACTACATTTACGAGGTCCAATTGATTAATGTTTAACATACCTTCTCTCCTTCTTCGGTGATTTTCCTTATCCTTTTCCCTATATGCTTGAATTTCTTCATCCGTCAGCTTTCTCTTGCATTTAGCCTTTCGATGACTACTACTTCCCATGGTGAGACCACAAGTCGAAAAAAATTTAACAATGGGCCCCGAATCACATTTTTTTTTGCAACGTGTGAAAAAAGTATAAAATCTCATGATTGTCTAGTCTGTGGGGACAGGGAATATTTTGGTCAAATATTACCTGTCCAAAATCGGGTATCCGATTTCATATTGGGTACCCTATATTCCCAAGCAGATTAAAAAAAGGGCGGGAGCAAATGAAAAAAATTAAACTTTTACATATATTAATGTATATAATATATATATATATATATATATATATATATATATATATATATATAAGAGGCATATGATATATATAATGTATATATTATATATATACTAATGTATTATATGTACTAATGTATTATATACTAATGTATATAATATATATAATATATTATATATACTAATGTATATAATATATATATATATAATACATACACTAATGTATACTAATATATTATATATAATATTACCTTTTAGCTATTATTTTTTTCTCATTTTTCCTATATGATACTTTTGTATACGAATTATGGATATTCTCTAGGAAACTATCTAAGGAAGATACAGTAGCTGATCTACATTCTAGGGGTCCTAACATGTGATAAGGCATACTAGGACACTTAGGGAGTCCCCATGACCCATTTTGATACATTTGAATGCTCAAGTGTGTCTGAAGCAGTCCTAAGACCCCTTAAGAAACACTTGACCATTCAAATGTGTCAAAAGGGGTCATGGGGACTCCCTAGGGGTCCTAACAAATGATAAGGCATACTAGGACCCCTAGGGAGTCCCCATGACCCCTTTTGACACATTTGAATGCTCAAGTGTGTCGAAAGGGGTCCTAAGACCACTTAAGACACACTTGAGTGTTCCAATGTGTCAAAAGGAGTCCTAAGACCCCTTAAGACACACTTGAGCATTCAAATGTGTCAAAAGGTGTCATGGGGACTCCCTAGAGGTCCTAACATGTGATAAGGCATACTAGGACCCCTAGGGAGTCCCCATGACCCCTTTTGACACATTTGAATGCTCAAGTGTGTCTTATGGGGTCCTAGGACCCTTTAAGACACACTTGAGTGTTCAAATGTGTCAAAAGGGGTCATGGGGACTCCCTAAGGGTCCTAAAGCGTGATAAGGTGTAGTAGGACCCTTAGGGAGTCCCCATGACCCCTTTTGACACATTTGAATGCTCAAATATGTCCAAAGGGGTTCTAAGAACCCCTAAGACATAATTGAGCATTCAAATATGTCAAAAAGGGTCATGGGGACTCCCTAAGGGTCCTAAAGTGTGATAAGGCATACTAGGAACCCTAGGGAGTCTCCATGACCCCTTTTGACACATGTGAATGATCAAGTGTGTTAAAAGGGGCCCTAAGACACCTTAAGACATGCTTGAGCATTCCAATGTGTCAAAAGGGGTCATGGGGACTCCCTAGGGGTCCTAACACGTGATAAGGCATAGTAGGACCCCTAGGGAGTCCCCATGAACCCTTTTGACACATTTGAATGCTCAAGTGTGTCCGAAGGGGTCCTCAGACCTCTTCAGACACACTTGATCATTCAAATGCATCAAAAGGGGTCATGGGGACTCCCTAGGGGTCTTACTACACCTTATCATGCATTAGGACCCCTAGGGAGTCCCCATGACCCCTTTTGACACATTTTAATGCTCAAGTGTGTCTTAAGAGGTCTTAGAACCCCTTTGGACATACTTGAGCATTCAAATGTGTCAAAAGGGGTCATGGGGACTCCCTAGGGGTCCTACTATGCCTTATCATGTGTTAGGACCCCCTAGGGAGTCCCCATGATCCCTTTTGACACATTTGAACACTCAAGTGTGTCTTAAGGGGTCTTAGGACGCCTTTTGACACATTGGAACACTCAAGTGTGTCTTAAGGGGTCTTAGGACCCCTTCGGATACACTTGAGCATTGAAATGTGTCAAAAGGTGTCATGGGGACTTCCTAGGGGTCCTAGTACACCTTATCACATGTTAGGACCCCTAGGGAGTCCCCATGACCCCTTTTGACACATTTGAATGCTCAAGTGTGTCTTAAGGGGTATTAGGACCCCTACAAACACACTTGAGCATTCAAATGTGTCAATAGGTGTCATGGGGACTCCTTAGGGGTCCTAGTACACCTTATCACATGTTAGGACCCCTCTGAACACACTTGAGCATTCAAATGTGTCAAAAGGGGTCATGAGGACTCCCTAGGGGTCCTAATGCATGATAAGGCATACTAGGACCCCTAGGGAGTCCCCATGACCCTTTTGACACATTTGAATGCTCAAGTGTGTCTTAAGGGGTCATAGGACCCATTTTGACACACTTGAGCAGTCAAATGTGTCAAAAGGGGTCATGGGGACTCCCTAAGGGTCCTACTACACCTTATCATGTGGTAGGACCCCTAGGGAGTCCCCATGACTGCTTTTGATGCATTTGAATGCTCAAGGGTGTCTTAAGGGGTCTTAGGACCCATTTTTACACATTAGAATGCTCAAGTGTGTCTTAAAGGGTCTTAGGACCCCTTTAGACACACTCGAGTATTCAAATGTGTCAAAAGGGGTCATGGGGATTTCCTAGGGTCCTAGTATGCCTTATCATGCATTAGGACCCCTAGGGAGTCCCCATGACCCCTTTTGGCACATTTGAATACTCAGGTGTGCCCTAAGGGGTCTTAGGACCCTGTCAAACACACTTGAGCATTCAAATGTGTCAAAAGGGGTCATGGGGACTCCCTAGGGGTCCTAGTACACCTTATCACATGTTAAGACCCCTAGGGAGTCCCCATGACCCCTTTTGACACATTTGAATGCACAAGTGTGTCTTAAGGGGTATTAGGACCCCTTTGGACACACATGAGTGTTCAAATGTGTCAAAAGGGGGCATGGGGACTCCCTAGGGGTCCTAACATGTGATAAGACATACTAGGACCCATAGGGAGTCCCCATGACCCCTTTTGAAACATTTGAATGCTCAAAGTGTGTCTTAAGGGGTCTTAGGACCCCTTAAGTCACACTTGAGCATTCAAATGTGTCAAAATGGGTCATGGGGACTCCCTAGGGATCCTATTATGCCTTATCACATGTTAGGACCCCTAGGGAGTCCCCATGACCCCTTTTGACACATTTGAATGCTGAAGTGTGTCCGAAGGGGTCCTAAGACTCCTTAAGACACACTTGAGCCTTCAAATGTGTCAAAAGGGGTCATGGGGACTCTCTAGGGTTCCTATTATGCCTTATCACATGTTAGGATCCCTAGGAAGTCCCATGACCTCTTTTGACACATTTGACTACTCATGTGTGTTTGGAGGGGTCCTAAGACTCATTAAGACACACTTGAGCATTAAAATGTGTCAAAAGGGGTCATGGGGATCCCTAGGGGTCCTAACATGTGATAAGGTGTACTAGGACCCGTAGGGAGTCCCCATGACCCCTTTTGATACATTTGAATGTGCAAGTCCATTAAAAGGGGTCCTAAAACCCCTTAAGACACACTTGAGCAATTAAATGTGTCAAAAGGGGTCATGGGGACTCCCTAGGGGTCCTAACACATTATAGGGTATACTAGGACCCCTAGGGAGTCCCCATGACCCCTTTTGAGACATTTGAACACTCAAGTGTGTCTGAAGGTGTCCTAAGACCCCTTAAGATACACTTGAGCCTTCAAATGTGTCAAGATGGGTCATGGGGACTCCCTAGGGGTTGTAACATGTGATAAGGTGTACTAGGACCCCTAGGAAGTCCCCATGACTCATTTTGACACATTTGAATGCTCAAGTGTGTTTGAAGGGGTCCTAAGACCCCTTAAGACACATTTGAGTGTTCCAATGTGTCAAAAGGGTTCCTAAGACCCCTCAAGACACACTTGAGCATTGAAATGTGTCAAAAGGGGTCATGAGGACTCTCTAGAGTTCCTAACACATGATAAGGCATAGTAGGACGCTTAGAGAGTTCCCATCACCCATTTTGACACATTTGAATGCTTAAGTGTGTTCGAACGGGTCTTAAGACCCCTTAAGACACACTTGAGCATTGAAATGTGTCAAAAGGGGTCATGGGGACTCCGTAGGGGTCCTAGTATGCCTTATCACACATTAGGACCCCTAAGGAGTCCCCATGACCCCTTTTGACACATTTGAATGCTCAAGTGTATCCAAAGGGGTCCTAAGGCCCCTTAAGACACACTTGAGCATTCAAATGTGGCAAAAGGGTTCATGGGGACTCCTTAGGGGTCCTAACATGTGATAAGGCATACTAGGACCCCTATGGAGTCCCCATGACCCCTTTTGACACATTTGAATGCTCAAGTGTGTCCAAAGGGGTCAAGTGTGTCTGAAGGGGTCCTAAGACCCCTTCAGACACACTTAAGCATTCAAATGTGTCAAAAGGGGTCATGGGGACTCCATAGGGGTCCTAACATGTGATCAGGCATACTAGGACCCCTAGGAAGTCCCCGAAACCCCTTTTGACACATTTGAACACTCAAGTGTGTGTAAAGGGATCATGGGGACTCCCTAGGGGGTGAAACACACTTGAGCATTCAAATGTGTCAAAAGAGGTTATAGGGACTCCCTAGGGGTTCTAACATGTGATAAAGCATATTAGGACCCCTAGGGAGCCCCCATGACCCCTTGTGACACATTTGAATGCTCAAGTGTGTCCAAAGGGGTCCTAAGACCCCTTAAGACACACTTGAGCATTCCAATGTGTCAAACAAGGTCATGGGGATGCCCTAGGGGTCCTAACATGTGATAAAGCATACTAGGACCCCTAGGGAGCTTCCATGACCCCTTGTGACACATTTGAAGGCTCAAGTGTGTCTGAAGGGGTCCTAAGACCCCTTAAGACACACTTGAGCATTCCAATGTGTCAAAAGGGGTCATGGGGACTCTCTAGGGGTCCTAACCCATGATAAGGCATACTAGGACCCCTAGGGAGTCCCCATGACCCTTTTGACACATTGGAATGTTTAAGTGTGTCTTAAGGGGTCTTAGGACCCCTTAAGACACACTTGAGCATTCCAATATGTCAAAAGGGGTCATGGGGACTTCCTAGGGGACCTAATGCTTGATATGGTGTACTAGGACCCCTAGGGAGTCCCCATGACCCCTTTTGACACATTTGAATGTTCAATTGTGTTCATAGGGGTCCTAAGACCCCTTAAGACACACTTGAGCATTCCAATGTATCAAAAGGGGTCATCGGGACTTCCTAGGGGTCCTAACACATGAAAAGGCATACTAGGACCCCTAGGGCATCCCTATGACCCCTTTTGACACATTTGAATGGTCAAGTGTGTTCGAAGGGGTCCTAAGACCCCTTAAGACACACTTGAGCATTTGAATGTCTCAAAAGGGGTCATGGGGACTTCCTAGGGGTCCTAACGTGTGATAAGGCATATTGGGACCCCTAGGGAGTCCCCATGACCCATTTTGACACATTCGAATGCTCAAGTGTGTTCGAAGGGGTCCTAGGACCTCTTAAGACACACTTGAGCATTCAAATGTGTCAAAAGGGGTCATGGAGACTTCCTAGGGGTCCTAACGCGTGATAAGCCATACTAGGACCCCTAGGGAGTCACCATGACCCCTTTTGACATATTTGAATGCTCAAGTGTGTTTGAAGGGGTCCTAGGACCCCTTAAGACACACTTGAGCATTTGAATGTGTCAAAAGGGGTCATGGGGACTTCCTAGGGGTCCTAATGTGTGATAAGGCATACTAGGACCCCTAGGGAGTCCCCATGACCCCTTTTGACACATTTGAATGCTCAAGTGTGTCGGAAGGGGTCCTAGGACCCCTTAAAACACACTTGAGCATTCCAATGTGTGAAAAGGGGTCATTCCAGATTCTTTAGTGCTTCTAGTGAATCCAAATTTAGTTCTTATAAAGATGAGATGTTAGTGAATGACTTCTTGCTAATACTACTCTTCCACCAGATCCAGATTTCAATCCTTTTGTTGATCTATAGGCTCAATCACGAGCCCACAGGATTGGCCAAGAGAAAAATGTGATTGTATATCAACTGATTACAAAATGTTGAATTGAGGAGAAAATATTGCAATGATCAAGAAGAAAATTGACTATGGAAAATCTAGTTATGAATTCTGTTAAGAATGAAACTATCAAGGAATTGCATGAATCACAAACCATGAAAATAACCTTCTGCAACAAAGAACATTCTAGCTATAGAATTTATTAACTCTGAATTTAAATGTCTTATCAATATCCATGGAAGAAATTTCATTAACTTCAGATAAAATCATCTAAAAAAATTCATTAACTTTAGGCGAAATCATTTAAGACAGACAAAACCAAAATCGTATTACTTAGAAATGGAAGAGAAAGAAAATGAGATAAACCAAATTTATCAAATTCTTGCAATCTGCAGCTTCTCTCCGAGCGCAAAATGACAATCCATGGAGCCAAAATTATGCTGAAAATTAAATTCTTCAAGTAAGTCATTCAAAAACACGCATAATACTATAACACATGATGATTTATTGAGAAATTATGATGGAGTATATTGTGCAAATGCCCGCAATCCCTGCCATATCTCAGAGTAATGATGAGAAGCAATGGTGAAAGTTTGAGAGAAAGGGCACCAACATTGAAGCGATAAGACATTCTTCATAATATCGGGGCAGTGCCATCGAAACGATAAGGCTTTCCTCATAATATCGCACCGCCTCTGATCTCTTCTTTAAATTTATTAATGCGGTTGGTTCTATGGTGCTTGCATAATTTCCAGTATAGCTACTCATTTTACCAAACCCTTCCCCGCTCTCCATAATCTTCGACTGGTTCAAAGATCCATTTGGTTGTTCTTGTTTAACCTCCCAATGACTCTGTTGAGTTGTCGGATTATCAACATGCATGGTACAATTGTTTGGTTCAACCAGAATCTATTTTTGATATTAATATATAATTAAATAATATTTAATGTAAAATGTATATTATATATAATATTTAATATATAGAATATATAATTTAATATATAGTTTTTAATATTAATATATATTAAATAATATTTAATGTAAAATGTATATTATATAATATTTAATATATAATTGATATTATAAATATTTAATATATCTAATATATAGTTTTTTATATATAATATATCATATGAAAGATGTAGAAATGAGAGGGAGAAAGTGGAGGGAAGGGAAAGTGAAAATTAAAAATTTTGCCATCATTTTCGGGTACCTGATTAGGCTCGGTATTGCCTTGTGCACCAAACCTACATGGTCAACTATTGAAATGTCTCAAATATGTGTTTTTCCCCTGTTTCTCTAAGTTCCAGACTTCGACAATGTAGCTGACGACTTTTTTTTCACCCGAATTTGATAAAATGAAAAGGGTATTTTAAGGATATTATCAGCTTTCTATCGATATAATTGCCATCAAATTTTGAATTCAGTAAGTAATTATTAGTTATTTTCTAATTGAGCTACCTCTAAAGTGCTGATTTATATACTGATTGAAAAATGACTATAACTTTCAAATGGTATAACATTTTTGAAATCTGAAAAATGTGTCACATTCTATGCTTTGCCTACTATAAGAAAAAAAATAAATAAATTGAATTTTGTAAAGTTTTGAATGAGTTAAGGTGGTCAGACACGGAAGTTTTTTTATTCTGAAAATGTTGTAGCATAAAATTCATAATTAATTATTATTTTTGAATAAAATTACAAAAAAATATGTGTCACATCCGGGCATGAGTCTACTACTTATATATTAAATCTTATAAAAAAATATTATCATTTGATCATGATTAAGGTGGTCAGACATACACCTACTTCTTATTTTTTTCCTGAAATTTTTGTACTGCTGTATTGAAATCTATACTTTTCACCAATTATATTAATTTTTTTTTTAGAAAAGGCCTAGTAGTTTAGAAACTACATTCATTTTCCTATAGATTCTATTCTTACAACTTTTTGGTATTAGGTTGATAGGTAGTTCAAATTTTCATGTCAAGTTGACTAACCCTGATTTGCTGATTTTTCATTGCCACTTTTGGGCATAGTTTGACCCCTCATGATCTTGCACATACCCACTAAGTTAAGGTGGTTAGAGATGAGAGTTTTTATATTGAGAAAAATTTGTAGCAGAAAAATCATAATTAATTATTTACTTGGAAAGAAAATACAAAAAAATATACATCACATCCAGACACGAGTCTACTACTTTTATCTAGAATCTTATAAAAAAATATTATCATTTGATTTTGTTTAATGTGGTCAGGCATACACCTACTTGTTATCTTTCTAGTCTTGATTGATAGACTTATTGAAAAATAGTTATAATTTTCAAACTGTATAACATTTTTGAAATCCAAAACATGTGTCACATTCTATGATTTTCCTACTACAATTAAAAAAAATTAAAAAAAATCAATTTGATAAAGTTTAGGCTAAGTTAACGTGGTCAGACACGAGATTTTTTGTTTTCTGGAAAATTGTAGAAGAAAAATTGTAATTAATTATTTACTTGGAAAAAAATTACAAAAAAATATGCGTCACATCTAGACATGATTCTACTACTTATATCTAAAATATTGTAAAAAAATTTATCATTTGATTGTGTTTAAGGGGGTCAAACATACACCTACTTCTTATTTTCTTCCTGAAATTTCTGTACTACTACATTGAAATTTGAGATATTCAACATATAGAATAATTATTTTTCAAAAAAGGTCTAGTATCTTAGAAACTAAATTCAAATTTATACATATTGTCTTCTTACATATTTTTGATATAATATTTATATCTTGTTCAAATTTTTATGTCAACTTGCCTAAACCCGATTTTCTAAATTTTTATTGCCACTTGAGGGCCTAGTTTGGCATACCATGATCCTGCACATACCCTCTCTCTCTCTCTCCCTTTTTCTTGTTTTCCATAGGGTACACGCACTATAGGGCGCACATGCTATAGCGTGCTCATGCTATGCAAGATTATACCTAACACTTTTTAGTTTTGCATAGGGCGCACATGCTATAGCATACTTGCACTATGGAAGACTAAATTAAATGGTCTTCCTTGTCAAAGATCTCATGAAAGAGGCCCACTTTTTCTATATGTTGTCTGAGTTCTGCGTGTTATCCAAAAAATATTCACTTTTCATGGTGTTGATAGTGACAAAGAAGCATATTATATCAATTTGCACCATCTTTTTGTTGCATAGTATAGGAGACTATAATATAATAGAGATTGTTGAATATCACCCCAGATCTTAAGACAATATTTCTAAATACAAGCAGGCATAGGACTAGGGAATCTTACAAGCCTAAAATATCAGTATACACTATATGGCCTCATAATTACTAAGCCAAAGGGGTTTTATGATTCAAAAGATTTAGCAACCTCCAGGGCCATTTTCTTTTTTGTTGCATTAATAGGACGCCTGCTAGAAAAATTATGACTATGCATCTCTCTGCTCATCTCTGCAGTTTTTTTTTTTGTAGATTTCACCATCTGATGTTCCTTTTTGGTAAGAGATGGATGGAAATGTTCATGACTCTTGGAAGAATGGTTTGCATGAAAATAAAAAAATTTGGTTATTCAAATGGTAAGTTTAGAGTTTTCCATAATTTGGGAGAAACGAGTTTGGAAAGACTTCAATCTTTCATTAAGGGAAAAAAATTTACTTACATTGAGAAGAAACCTTAGGTTTTTTCACTTCATTTTCAGTGTCTTATGTTGATTTTGTTTTCAAATCAATAGGTAATTTTATGTTCATGAAGTGATTAGAACTCATCAGAATAGCACTTGTGGAAGGATCAGGGCATTTTCTCTGTGACTCAAAATCACTCCGGATCTTCTTAGAATCAAAAATAGAAATACCTTTTTCACAACCATTCTTCCCATATATTTGAACTCTGATATACATCCCAAAGATGTATTTAAATACTAAAAAATCCCCAAACTCTATCACATGTTGATATACAAAAATTTCTTAGCCCGTGCCAAGAAACTCTATTCTAGTGTTTGTACTACATAATTTGACACCCCACCATTCACCAAACTCTCTCACCAAAAAACCCTAGTTCCTAGAGTCATAAACCTAGGGTCTATTCAAGAAGACCTCCACAACCCTCTCAAGATCAATTCGATGATTCTAACACACCATATTGGGCATGAACATTCATGTTCCTTCACCAAAAACCTCCACCCTTAAGTGAATTCACTCCCATGCCCAGTCACGGTCCCCAACACTAGTCTATTCCTTCACCTTCTTAGCAAATAAAATAATGATTCAAATGCATGGAAATGAAAATAATAAACACAAAAATGTATTTACTTTGCTAACCTATACAAAACATATTCCAGTCAAGCATATGAAATTGTTGTTTCATTGATTGTTCACCTAGAGCCTCCAATATGTCATATCAGCCTTTTTCTCCCGATCCTTCCAAACAAATAAAGGAACTCTTGATTATTTTAGATACCCTTTTGGGTTCTATAAATCCTACACAAACCCCAAGATAGACTCCTTTGGACCATCTAGTAGATCCAATACCTTAGCAGTCACCAACTATGCCTAATTCCATCACCATTACAAAGAAACTCATAGATATATTCACTCCCCAACATCCCAACCAATAAAAAGTCTTACATAAGGTTTAAAAACAAAAAAAATCAAGTTTTTAAGGTCTCAACACCTATCCATTCTTCTAGCCACCAAACCCTTGTTTCTAGGGTCACACAACTAGGGCCTACACAAATGGAACCTTAGAACTTCTTCCAGATCAAACCATTTGATCAAACAGATCAGTATGGATCTATAATCCATAATCCACCAATAAAACATCCACTCTTAAGGATTTATACTCACCAAAATGACTGGTGCCAAAACAGGGCTCTCCCAATCTCTAATTGTGACCCCAAATCCAGTCACTATCAAGAAGACTAGTAATTTCCTCTGGAAAGATAAATAACAACCAAGGCAAATTCCTTACATCATAGACCAATACAAATCAAATTATATGAAAATATTTTAATTCACTATTCTTAGACTACACTTTGAGCTGAAGTGTCCCTCAACGTCCCTTCAACATGAAATTAGAGATCTTTATGGGGTCATATCTCAAAGGTCATGCAAGGTAGCATTGAGATGTCAAGTGCTACGAGACCATGTTGCTAGGGCCTACAATAGCTTGTCTCAGTTTTCAAAGATTCAAGTTCATTTAAGTTTGGCAACACATTCTCAGTCGATGTCATAACTCAAAGTGTTCCTCAGTTCAAATGACCAACATTGCATATCTTTCAAAACTTTAATTATAGCATCAAACCATTTGTTCCAACAGCTCTGAATGGCTGAGTAAATGCTAGGGGAAACCTCATTTTCCACACACAGTCATTCAAACGCTGATGATGACTCCGAGCTGAAGTGTCCCTCAAGGTCCCTTCAACATGAAATCAATGATCTTTATGGGGTCATATCTCTGAGCTTGTACGAGGTAGCATCAAGCTGTCACATGCTATGGGACTGTGTTACCGGGGCCTATAATAACCTATCTTAGTTTTTAGATATTCAATTCACTTAAATTTGGCAACACATTCTCGGTTGATGTCAGAACTCAAAGTGTTCCTTAGTTCAAACGGCCAACATTGTGTATCTTTCAAACGATCGGTCATAGCATCGAACTATCTATTACAATAGCTCTGAATAGCTGGTAAACACTAGGGGAAACCTCATTTTCCACACACAGTCATTCAAACACCACCGATGACTCTGGGATAAAGTGTCACTCAAGGTCCCTTCGGAATAAAATCTATGATCTTTATGGGGTCATCTCTTGGAGCTCATGCGAGGTAGCATCGAGCCATTAGGTGCTACTAGACTGTGTTGCCGAGACCTATAATAACCTATCTTAGTTTTTAGAAATTCAAGTTCATTTAAATTTTGCAAAACATTCTCAGTCGATGTGAGAACTCAAAGTGTTCCTTAGTTCAAATGGCCAACATTACGTATCTTTCATACCGTTAGTTGTAGAATCAAACTGACTGTTCCAACAGCTCCAAATGGAAAAGTAAACTCTAGGGGAAACCTCATTTGCCACACACATTCATTCGAATGCCACCAAAGACTCCGAGCTGAAGTGTTCCTCAAAGTCCCTTTAGCACGAAATTAGTAATTTTCACGGGGTCATATCTCAGAGCTCGTGCAAGGTAGCATCAAGCCGTCAGGTGCTACAGGACCTTGTTGCTAGGGCCTACAAAAACCTATCTTAGTTTTCAGAGATTCAAGTTTGTTTAAATTTGGAAACACATTCTCGGTTAATGTCAAAACTCAAAGTGTTCCTCACTTCAAATGACCAACATTGCGTATCATTCAAACAGTTGGTTGTAGCATCAAACCGACTGATCCAACAACTCTGAATGGCCAGGTAAATGCTAGGGGCAACCTCATTTTCCACACACATTTGTTCGAACGTCACTGATGACTCTGGGCTGACGTGTCCCTCAAGATCCCTTCAGCATGAAATCAATGATATTTATGGGGTCATATCTCAAAGCTCGTGCAAGGTAGCATCAAGTCGTTGGGTGTTATGGGACCATGTTGTCAGGGCCTATAGTAACCTGTCCCAATTTTTAGAGATTCAAGTTCATTTAAATTTGGCAACACATTCTTGATTGATGTCAGAACTCAAAGTGTTCCTCAATTCAAATGACCAACATTGCATATCTTTCATACCGTTGATCGTAGCATCAAACTAACTATTCCAATAGCTTCGAATGGCTAGGTAAACTCTAGGGGAAACCTTGTTTGCCACACACAGTCATTTGAACACTACCGATGACTTAGGGCCAAAGTGTCCCTCAAGGTGCCTTCAGCATGAAATCAATGATTTTTACAAGGTCATATCTCAGAGCTCATGCGAGGTAGCATCAAGATGTCAAGTGCTACAGGACCCTATTTTTGAGGCCTACAATAACATATCTCAGTTTTCAAAGATTCAAGTTCATTTGAATTTGGAAACACATTCTTGGTCGATGTGAGAACTCAAAGTGTTCCTTAGTTCAAACGGCCAACATTGCATATCTTTCAAACCATTGGTCATAGCATCAAATCGACTATTCCAATAGCTCCGAATGGCTGGGTAATCACTAGGGGCAACCTCATTTTCCATACATAATCGTTTGAACACCACTGATGAATCTGGGCCGAAGTATCCCTCAAGGTCCCTTCACCATGAAATTAGTGATCTTTACAGGGTCATATCTCAGAGCTTGTGCAAGGTAGCATCAAGCTGTCAGGTGCTACAATACCATGTTGTCAGGGCCTATAATAACACATCTTAGTTTTCAGAGATTTAAGTTCGTTTAAATTTTGCAACAAATTCTTGGTCAATGTCAAAACTCAAACTATTCCTCAATTCAAATGGCCAACATTGCGTATCTTTCAAACCGTCAGTCATAACATCAAACCGTTTGTTCCAACAACTCCGAATGGCTGGGTAAATGCTAGGGGAAACCTCACTTTCCACACATAGTCTTTCAAACACTGACAATTAATTTGGATCGAAGTCTGCCTCAAGGTCCCTTCAACATGAAATTCATGATCTTTATGGGGTCATATCTTGGAGCTCATGTGAGGTAGGCTCAAGCCATCAGGTGCTACGAGACCCTATTGTCGGGGCCTACAATAACCTATCTTAGTTTTTAGAGATTCAAGTTCATTTAAATTTGGAAACACATTCTCGGTCGATGTGAGAACTTAAAGTGTTCCTCAGTTCAAATGGCCAACATTGCGTATCTTTCAAACCGTCGGTCGTAGCATCAAACTGACTATTCCAACAACTCCAAATGGCCAGGTAAACGCTAGGGGAAACCTCATTTTCCATGCATAGTCATTCAAATGTTGCCAACAACTCTGGGCCAAAGTGTCCCTCAAGGTCCCTTCAGCATAAAATCATAAATCTTTATGGGGTCATATCTCGAAGCTCGTGTGAGGTAGCATCAAGTCATCAGGTGCTACGAGATTGTGTTATCAGGGTGTACAGTTAATTGTCTCAGTTTTTAGAGATTCAAGTTCATTTAAATTTGGAAACACATTCTTGGTCAATGTGAGAACTCATATTGTTCCTCAGTTCAAATAGCCAACATTGCGTATCTTTCAAACTATTGGTCGTAGCATCGAACCGATTGTCCCAACAACTCTGAATGGATGGGTAAACACTAGGGGAAACCTTTTTTGCCACACATATTTGTTCAAACACTGCCAATGACTCTGGGCCGAAGTGTCCCTCAAGGTCCCTTCAACATGAAATCAGAAATCTTTACGGGGTCATATCTCAGAGCTCGTACGAGGTAGCATCGAGTCGTTAGGTGCTACGGGATCATTTTTTCAGGGCCTACAATAACCCATCTTGATTTTTAGAGATTCAAGTTCATTTAAATTTTGCATCACATTCTTGATCGATGTGAGAACTCAAAGTGTTTCTTAGTTCAAATGGCCAACATTGTGTATCTTTCAAACCATCAGTCGTAGCATCGAACTGTCTATTCCAACAACTCTAAATGTGTGGGTAAATACTAGGGGCAACCTCATTTGTCACACACAGTCATTCAAATGCCACCGATGACTCCGGGCCAAAGTGTCCCTCAAGGTCCCTTCAGCATGAAATTAGTGATCTTTATAGGGTCATATCTTAGAGATTGTGAGAGGTAGCATTGAGCCGTGAGGTGCTATGGGAGTGTGTTGCCGAGGCCTACAATAACTTGTCTCAGTTTTTAGATTCAAGTTTGTTTAAATTTGGCAATGCATTCGCAGTTGATGTTAGAACTCAAAGTGTTCCTTAGTTCAAATGGCCAACATTGTGTATCTTTCAAATCATCGGTCATAGCATCAAACCGACTATTCCAATAGCTCTGAATGGCTAGGTAAATGCTAGTGGCAACCTCATTTTCCACACATAATCATTCGAACACCGCTGATGACTCTAGGTTGAAGTGTCCCTCAAGGTCCCTTCTACATGAAAATAGTGATCTTTACAGGCTCATATCTCAGAGCTCATGCGAGGTAGCATATAGTTGTTAGGTGCTACGTGAGTGTGTTACTGGGGCCTACAATAGCCTATCTCAATTTTTAGAGATTCAGTTTTATTTAAATTTGGCAACACATTCTCGGTCGATGTCAAAAGTTAAAGTGTTCCTCAGTTCAAATGGCCAACATTTTGTATCTTTTAAACTGTCAGTCGTAGCATCGAACTGGCTATTCCAATAGCTCTGAATGGCCGGGTAAATTCTAGGGGAAACCTTGTTTGCCACACACAGTCATTCGAATGCCACCAATGACTTCGGGTTGAAGTGTCCCTCAAGGTCCCTTCAACATGAAATCAATGATCTTTATAGGGTCATATCTCGGAGCTCGTGTGAGGTAGAATCAAGTCATTAGGTGCTATGAGACCATGTTGCCAGGGTCTACAATAACCTTTCTTAGTTTTTAGAGATTCAAGTTCGGTTAAGTTTGGCAACACATTCTCGGTCAATGTAAAATCTCACAGTGTTCCTCAGTTCAAATGGCCAACATTGCATATCTTGTAAACCATCAGTCATAGCATTGAATCATTTGTTCCAATAGCTCCGAATGGCCTGGTAAACACTACTAGCAATCTCATTTTCCACATAGAGTCATTCAAACTCCACCGATGACTTCGTGCTGAAGTGTCCCTCAAGGTCCCTTCAGCATGAAATTGGTGATCTTTACGGGATCATATCTTGGAGATCATGCAAGATAACATCAAGATGTTAGGTGCTACAAGACCGTGTTGCTAGGGCCTACAATAGCCTATCTCAGTTTTCAGAGATTCAATTTCATTTAAATTTGGCAACATATTCTCGGTCGATGTCAAAACTCACAGTGTTCCTTAGTTCAAATGACCAACATTGCATATCTTTCAAATCGCCAGTCATAGCATCAAACCATCTTTTCCAACAACTCTAAATGGCTGGCTAAATGCTACTGACAACCTTGTTTGGCATGCATAATCATTCGAATGCCACCAACCACTTCGGGGTGAGCAGGAGGATGAGTGGACATTTGTATTTAGATGCAAAAGGGCTTTTGGTCCATTTTTAAATTTGATCATGTATTTGGATTATGGAATGTTATTTGGATCATGTATTGATCATATTGTAACCCAATCTTAAATGTCAGCCTCAATGGCAGTGATAAGCCTAAAAGGTACCTAGGGGTCACTAGGAATGGTTATGTATTGATCCTAGGTTAGGGGTTGATGGAAATAACCTATAAGGGTCTATAAATATGTACTAAGGCCATTA
Organism: Chamaecyparis obtusa; assembly: GCA_027943335.1. Taxonomy (NCBI): domain Eukaryota; kingdom Viridiplantae; phylum Streptophyta; class Pinopsida; order Cupressales; family Cupressaceae; genus Chamaecyparis; species Chamaecyparis obtusa. The sequence continues at coordinate 22,814 of BSBK01011103.1, read as the reverse complement.
GAGCCTTCACATAGTGTTAAAAGCACTAAATGTGAACAATCTTTTAAATTGCCTATATTGGCAATATAAGCCAAATAGGGCTTAATTGGAGTTAGTAGGGGTTAGTAGGAAGTCTAAGTTAGTTTGGTTTGTAAAGGTTGTCTCTAAAATTTTTATAAGTAGTTAGAGTGGGAAAATGGTGTTGGGTTGTCGAGTTGACAACTTTTGTTGTCAACTTGACAACTAATTCTAGTGTTTGTTATTAATAATCATTCAATTAGGGGACAGTTAGAACTTAGTTTGTAGGTTCCAGTCAGTCTTTTGGAAGATTAGAGTCTATTTGGAATGGATCCACATGAGTGGATAGGGCGAGAATGTTGTTGATCTAAAATGGATTGAGTTTTTATTATCTTGAATCAATAAAATCAAAATTTTTCTGCACATTGGTATTCTAATGGCCTACGGTTACAGTCAACAATAGTGAACTATTGTACTTGATCTGAATGTGATCCTTGTTTAGTTTGATGTAGGAACTATATGCACCCAAAAATGGTCACCTAGACTTTGGGCCCCATTTATTCAATTTATGAATCCTGAATCAGTTTTATCAATAATCAATTTTTTCAACATTATCAATTTCTTGATCAAGTCTTAATTTCGATCATATATTGGATTTTTATCCTATGGGCTAATCATTTATCCTAAGTCTTTATTTGATTAAAAGGAATATTTCCTCCCCTTTCGATTAAATAAAAAGCCCTACCTTTCCTCTTATCCTAAGTTGCACAAATAAAGCATTATTCCTATTTTACAAAAAGGAAAAAAGCACTTTTGTCTCACATGAACACAAAGTCAATTCCTATTGGAGGATAATTGTGCACATGGATCACTCCTCTTTCAAGCTCCATCGCAGATTAAGAATTTTTGCCTCTTAATCTCAATGGCCCATTCCTTTGCATTTCTTATAAAAGGAAAGCTCTCTCCTTCACTTGCATATCACATTTTTATGCGAACCTTATGCTGTAGGAATCCTTGAAGATTTTGAAGCTTTTTAGAGATCATTGTTGCATCTTACTTTAGATTTCTTCATTTGCTTCATAGTTTAGTTTACATTCTTGCATAAGTAGTTTCATTTTTCATGGCTTTCATAGCTTAGATTTCCTTTTATGCAATAACATAACTTCACATAGCTTAATAGGAAGGATTTGTAACACTTATTCTTTCCATTTCATAGCTTAGTTGCATTGCATTTTCATTTCCATAGATTAGCTTGCATTGCATTTTCATAGTGATTCTTGAGGATATTGGCACTCTTTCCCTTGTCCTCATTTAAATCTCTCGTTGTGTGGTTGAATAGCAAGGTCACAAGCTTGTAGCTCTAGCTGAGAGCAAATACATCATAGTCCCTTGCAACTCCACGCATAAAGAGCTATGAGCCGCTTTGTGAGGCCTCATTCTTGAGCAACCTTGTATGTAATGGTTCATAGAAGTGCACCATTTTAGTGTGTACATAGTCTGGCACCCACCGTGGGGTAGAGTAGATAGGCTTTGTCCTTTAGTTTCTTGCATTTTCATCATTTTTTTTGGATTATTTTTCAAAAATTTTGTAGTCTCTAGCTTTTTTCTCAGAATATAATGTGATACTTCTTAGGTATATCATGCGATATACCTTACTATACTAGTGTGACACTTCACCCCAGAGAAGAATTGCCTGGCAGTATTAAGGTATATCGCTTGGTGTCATGCGAAGTATCACCCACGTATAGAGAAGTATATCACCTGAACCGAGGTATATGGCACGGGTATAGAAAACTATATTGCGCGATACTGGTGAAGTTCAAGGTATATCACCTGATCTGACAGAGACCTATTGTTCAAGTTTTATCATCTGAATCTGATCATATTTAGTTTGCTGGTTTGCTTTACTGTATTTAGATAGGTCTAACCTGCATCTTTTAGCTTAGGTAAATCAGTTTCTTGCAATTATTTTCATTTAGATTTTGGATTTTGCTAACTTTGTGGGTCTAACTAGTTGTGGTTGTAGGTGCCTTTTCTTGAGAAGCTTACCAAAAATCACATGTCAAAGAGGGCTACTAACAGTTTTTGCAGGGCTGCCCAAAAAGCATAAAAATAATTTATTTATTTTTTTGCTTGTGATTTATTTCCTTTCAAGTGTGGCATTCACTAATTGTATTAGGAATTTTAAAACCTTGTGAAAAGGATCTTGAGGTGGTAGGAGAAGTATGCTCTTCACCTTTAGGTGAACTAGAAAATCCTGACCCATTTTAAGGTTTTTGGAAGCAAGGGGGTAATCAAATTTTGCTTGGGGTGTTTGGGAGAAGTTTTTGAGATAGGGGAGTATGATCTTCACCCTCGTGGTGAACCAAAAACCTTGAACCTCAAAAATCATCCATTCTTTGTTTAGTTTAGGATCCTTTAGTAGGCCTGCTCTTGAGCAATCAAGAGGAACGACCCAAGTGGGGACAACCTTGTCATCATTTTACTTGGTGGCAAGTGATTCCAACTCACTATAATCTCAAGGCTATTGAGGACACAAAACCTTGGTAGACATAACACTTGTCTTCACTTGATGTGAGTAGCTCATGGGATTGTGACCATGGGGAAAACATTGAGCAAGAATGCTTAAGGTACTCTTGCAGCTGTGAGGTCCTAGTCCTTTATGAGGAGCAAGAGGGGTGTTGTGAATGAAAGCCCTTATTAAGAACCATTAGATAGAAGCCACCTTGTTTAGCCGCTTATCTTCTTAGTGCAAGGATTGATCCAAGTGGTTTACCCAGATCACCTTAAGATACTCACCATATGTGTCCCTTTGGTTGTGTCATTTGACACTTCCACGACAAAGCCAATATCTCTTGTGGGTAACCACTTGGTGTGAGGCAAGGGGGCATCAAGTTGTGGGCTAAGTTGGTAAGTATTGAGCCTTGAATTTTTAGGATAGATTTGCTTGAATTATCTTCAGTTGTGTGATGCCAGTGTAAATGTTCTCACATACAAACAATCAGTAGCTTCCATAGGGTGCTTTTTAAATTCTGATATCACAAGTGTTTGTCTTGGCAAGGTTGCTTTTGCCCTTGTTTCAAGTGTTTTGAGACATGTTTGATCCCTCACTGTTTGCAAACCTGTCAAAATTTTGCTGATATTGTGACTGAAATTGAGAACATCAACCCTCAGACTGAAAATTTTGACCAAGTAGACCCAAAAATGCAAATTTTACACAGTTCTGGTCAAGAGTTAAGTAATCTTGCAATAGTATCACATCCTTTAGAGCAAAGTATCACACGATACTTCACGGGTTTGAAAAGTATCACCTACTTTGAGAAGGAATATCACGCGATACTTCACCCCTGGTAGACTATCACCCGCCCTGCCTGGTGTATATCACCTGGCTATTATAAGGTATATCACCTGGTATAAGGTGAAGTATCATGTGGTTGTAGGTATATCACTCCAGTAGCCTGGAGTATATCGCCTGGGTAATTTCTATCGTGCTTGCAATTTGGTCAATTTCAGTTGCTGTTAATCAGGTTAGGTCTTAGAGTAGGCTTCTTGCTCTGATGTTTGAGACCTTTCTTGACTCTAAATTTTTGGTTTTAGTCCTCCGGGATAGCATCATCCAATTTATGAAATCACTTTAGAAATAATTGTCAAATTAGAAGGCCATTCTCGGTGCCAAGGTTCATCTCTAAGATTGTTAGCTACATTCTTGGAAAATTTTAGTGCTCTTATTGTCCAAATCACTTTCATTTAAATCTCGATTTAAATTATATTTTTGGCCTAGTCCAACCTCCTAGTTCAAAAGTGCAAGGGTAGTCACCCTTTGATTTGAAGTGCCTCTTTGACAGTGTTGGTAAAGCCCCTTTTCTATCTTTTCATTTCTCTTTGGACAATAGAGGACTTTGATTATCCTAGTTTGGCGCTAACACTTTGAGAGGTCACCTTATCATTGAGAGTATCTTTCTTTCATGTCAGTTACAACAAGGTATCAAGTCAATCAAGGGAAGTGACCCCCTATTGCCTTTAGCCAGTTACCACCCGTTAAGACTTGTCGACAGCATAAGGGAAAAGGACCCTTTTTTGATCAATCACCTAAGAGTGAATCTGAGGTTTGTTTTAATCCAAAAGCTAATCCTAGTGAAGTGAGCACCTCTTTTGTACCACTTTCATCAAGTATGGACATGAGTTACACTTTCACCCGATAACAAAGAGAAGCCATGAATCAAACTCTTGAGGATATCTTCCAATGACATAGGAGAGAGTATGGTGGTTCTTCTCATGCTAGTCCACCCGAGTCACCTCCCAACAATGTGAGGTATTTTGATGCTCACCAATGAGCTAAGAGACATCATAAATAAGCTCACTTAGATTCAGGGTCACAACACGAGGACCAGAACAATGAATCTAGTGATCACCACATAAATGCAGCCAATACAATAAGGCATTCGAGACCATCCTCTCCACTTAAAGATACCTCTCGATATGAAAATACAAGATTGAAAAGCATTGAGAGGGAGAAGCAAGCCTATTTGGATGAACAAGCTGCTAAAAAGGAAAAATTTTGACAACTAGAAGAAGAGGAACGTACGTTATTGGACATAAAGAAGAGAGTCGCCCAAGAAGAAGAAGATCGACTCTACGCACAACAACTCCAAAGCTGATTCAATGGGAGAGGAACCAATAGTGGGACCAACTCACCCCCATCTACCCCTTCGCCAAATCCTAGAAGAAGATCAAGGACACCCTCATGATCCCCAAGTCCTAGAGGAAGAAGGGTTTCAAGATATGATCATCATAGGAGACGATCACCTCATAGACATTCAAAGCAACCCTCCCAATGAGTACATCATGGCTCACAACATGGAGGAAGTTATGCCAAATTTGATCATATGGATTTTATGACTATGCAACAAGAACCATCCTTTCAAGCATATGTAGAATGATATGTGGAACAAAACAAGGATCAATTCCTAGAAAGCCTTATCAACAAAGGTGCTAAAGTTCCATATGATTTTGACGTCTAGCAAAAGATTAAGAAATAGAATCCTTCAACCAATGAGGTGATCATGCAAATGCAAAAGGATATAGAAAGGATGAGGGCTCCTAAGAGCACATTTAATTGGGACTCCATATGTCCCAACCTGATTGACAAGAGTGTGGTGTTGGTTGAGTTCCCTAAGAAAGTTGAGTTTCCAACCTATGACAAATATGATGGCATTGGTGACCGTCATGACCATGTTCGACAGTTCTACATAATGAGATTTTCTTTTCATCATGAAGACTCCTACTTGATGAGATTATTTCTGAGGAGTCTCAAAGGTCAAGCCATGGAGTGGTTCACCAACCTTACTCCTCCAGTAAAGTCATTTAAAGAACTCGTCCAAAGATTTGTTTAGCATTTTGCTTATAATCTATCAAGGTCAGTCACAATGCTTGATTTGTGCAAACTTAAACAAACTCAAGGAGAACCTTTTGTCACTTTTCTACAAAGATGGAGACGTTTGTGCTCAAAATATCCAAGGATAATTCCTGAGGAGGAAAGAATCGACATCATTGTGAGTAACTTAGTGCCAGAATTAAGGTATGAGGTAAGAAAGATACCATTTAATTCTTTCGATACCATGGTAGATGTGGCATGTCGCATAGAAGATGTCCTAAAAGAACAAGGAATTTTGGCTAAATCAACTAATAACAACAATGGCCAAAACAACAATAATCATGGTTATAAGGACAAAAAGAACTCCTATTGGAACAAGAATAAACATGTGGTCAATGACGGAGTTGTTGACTCACCACAACCTAAGAATGAAGGAGTTCTTAATCTCTCCAATGTGGTACACGCCATGAAGCTACAAGCGTCCTCAGGATAACAAAAGAATAAATCCAAGTATCAAGGGAAACCCAAGAAGGAAAGGAGACAATTCACCAAACTTGGGGACTCCTATGCAGACATTTTCAAGACACTAATTGCTCATAATTTGGTGCAACCTCAGGATCCTGCCAAGCACCGCATACCCGATCCTAAACCTCATTGGTGGGATGAGAAAGCCTTTTGTGTCTTCCACAATGGAATTGGACATGATATCAAAAATTGTTTTAGGCTTAAACATCTTGTCCAAGACCTCATTGAAAGTGGGTGATTACAAGTTGATGGTTTAACCACTAATGCAGATCATAAGGCTTTTAAGGAACCCTTGCCCAAATATGAAAAAGGGGAGAATTCTAACAACAAGCATGGCAAAGCTGCTATCAACTATGCCTACACCAATGCTGAAAATGTTATTAATATGTTTGAAGCGGCTAATGATAATATCAACATGATGAGAGGGAAAGATCCTTATGGATATGATGTGGATTCAACTCCTATGTTTGATGAAAGACCCATTGTGGTGCTAAGAGGTCCTCACTCATGAAGAATGCCCCAATACCTCAACGCTGTCACTAGGGGTTAGGTTCAAGCTCCCATTATTATCAGAGGTCCTAGCACTAGCAAGTCTAAGCAGCCCATGTCCAAGGGTGTTCCTCCTAAATCTGCCATTGGTCCTGATTCCAATTATAATCTTATTGACCAATTAGAACGTACACCCACACAAATATCTATTTTTGAACTTTTAGAATTGTCCCCTAAGCACAAGCGTGTCCTTGAGGATGCTTTGTGAACAACCAGTGTCCATAACAACTTAGATATTGATCAATTCCAGAATATGGTCAACCATTTGGCTAGCCCTCATTACCTCACTTTCTTAGAAGAAGATGACAAATCCATCAGTCACCCACATAACTTAGCCTTACACATCGAAGTCATGATTCATAAAATGTGTGTCAGGCGTGTATTGATAGATGGGGGTGTGGGGCTCAATATTTGTACAATGAGTTTGTTGAAGGCTCTAGGATATTCTGAAGACGTCATTAACACAAGGAAAAAGATCACAATCAAGGCATATGATGAAGTAGAAAGAAGTTCTAAGGGATTGGCCATTTTGCCTATTCGCATTGGTCTAGTTGAAAAGGATATCTTATTTCAAATTGTTGATGTTGGACCTTTAGCCTACAACATTTTGCTAGGTAGGCCATGGATTCATGAAATGCAAGCAGTCCCATCAATGTATCACCAGTGTGTTAAATTTCCCCATAATGGTGTCAAAATTTGCATACCTAGAGATAGTGCTTTGTCTGTTAATAATATCTCTGCTGGATCACATGTACCTTTGAATAGGGAAGCTAACAATTCTAGTATCTCACTTGAACAATGCAGGCAGAAGTTTAAGACCATAGATCTTGGGATGGGAGATTATAAAATTGATTCTTTTACAAAAATGCCAATCTCTCCTAGGTCTTATGGGAAACCATTGCCACATATGAAACCTTCATCATCAGCAATGACATTATTTGGAAAATTTATTGAGTCTTTAGTTCCTATTCAGGAAGAGAAAGAGGAAGTTGCCATAAGAGACTGGATCTATCATGAGGAAAAATACCAACACAATGAGAACTTTGCTCCTTCACCTATAGCTTATGGGCAAGGGTATACATTGGTTAAGAATATGGGTTATCTAGGATATGGTCCCCTTAACCATAGGTTGGATGCTAAAGCTGAGCCTCTTAACCATGCCCTTTTTGGATGAAAGAATAAGTCAACAGTTGGCTTAGGTTTTGAAAATAAGAAGAAGAAAGATGTCCCTGTCCCAGCTACAACGGACAGTGACAGTAATTTAGATTACACACCTGATCTTTCTAATCAACAAGATGTGTCTGATGATTGGGTGCCCTCAACAAATCACCTTTGGGGAGATTCCATAGATTTGATAATTGACGGTCCTAATATCCCAGCTGTGACGGATAGTGACTATATGAATGCTAGATTGAAAATGGAACGTGTTGCTATCCTAGCTGCGACAGATAGTAACAATGCTAGCATTAGAAAAGGGGAAACCTTTCCCAACCTTGAGGCTTCTACATCATGAGGTCCAAATGATGATTCAGACACAGAATCACATGAGTATGAATGGGACTCACTTTCAGATGCAACAGTTGATTTGGACATGGATGTTGTCCATACTTATAGTACCCAACCCGATGTGGCCAACAAGCTTAGTGTAGGACTAGAGGATTGTACTCCTCAAATTTCCTTAGTGGATGATGCTTCATTTGGTAGGATGAGTCCTAATTTGGGTATCTTAGGAGAGGACTTGATGAATCCCAATTATATGGTCACCAGAGATAACACCTTTCACATAAATAACATTGAACCAGTCATTGACCTACCCCTTTTTCACTATGACCTAATTGACTGGTCTCAGCACCATCAAGAGCCTAAATTCCTCACTTTTCAGAATGACTATGAACTTGCCTGCTATCTGAATGCTCTTGAACCCATGGATTCTTCCACTAGTGAACCAACAACAAGTATGACAGAGCCTGATATTAAGTACTTCAGTCTAAAAATAAAAGAAAAAGAAAGAAAGAAAAATAGGTCTGATGGCGAAAACAACTTTGTGGCGGTATCAGAACCAAAAATAGTAAAAAGAGATGACGTATCTGAGGGTGAAAACCTCTTTGAGGTGCCTAAGGATGGGGTACTTAATAACTTGCCAAGTTATTTTCTAGACAGATCATCATTATTGATTGAGCCAACAAAACCAGTTAATTTGAACACAGAAGAAGCTCCTCAAATAGTTCATCTTGCTCAATCTTTATTAGAAGAAGAAACCAAGGCATATATACAATTCTTACAAAAGAAGAAAATTAATTTTGCATGGACCTATTCAGACATGCCAGGGCTTGACACAAATCTTATAATGCATTACTTATCCATAGCTCTAGGAGTCAAACCAGTGAAACAGAGACTCAGAAAAATGCATCCACATGTAGTTCTCCTTGTCAAAGTGGAATTAGAAAAAATTTTGAGAGCTGGATTCATTAGAGCCATCGATTATGCAGAATGGATCTCAAACATAGTACCAGTTTCCAAACATGATGGGTCCATTCGTGTATGCACAGATTTTAGAGATTTAAACAAAGCATGCCCAAAGGATGATTTTCCACTTCCAAACATTGATATGATAGTGGACATGACAGTGGGCTATGAAATATACTCTCTAATGGATGGTTTCTCAGGATATAATCAAATTAAAATAGCTCCCAAAGACCAAGAGAAAACAATGTTCACATGTGAATGGAGAACCTATTGCTAGAACGTCATGCCATTTGGGTTAAAGAATGCAGGAGCAACATACCAATGAGCTATGACCACAATTTTTCATGATATGATGCATAAGAACATGGAAGATTATGTGGATGATACCTTGGCTAAATCAAGAAAACGGGATGCACACCTTACCAATTTGGAAGTAATTCTAGATCACATGGAATAGTTTCAACTCAGGTTAAATCCAAAGAAGTGCGCATTTGGTGTCACCTCAGGCAAACTTTTAGGATTTATAATATCAACAAAGGGTATAGAGGTTGATCTCGAAAAGGTCCAAGCAATTTTAGATATGCCACCTCCAAGAAACATTAGTCAGATGAGAAGTCTTCAGGGATGACTCCAGTCAATTAGGAGGTTTATCTCATAGCTGGCAGATAGAGCACAACCCTTTAATAAGATGCTGCATAAAGGTGCTTCTTGTGTATGGAATGAGGATTGTCAAAAGAGCCTTAATCAAATAAAATAGTATTTGGCTAATCCTCCAATTTTGATGCCGCCTATTCCTGGAAGACCATTGATTTTATACATTTCAGCAACAGAGTCTTCCTTGGGGGCATTGTTGGCTCAATTAGATGATACTGGGAAAGAACGGGCCATCTACTATATCATCCATACTCTAGTCTCTTATGAGATCAATTATAAGAACATTGAGAAGTCTTGTCTTGCAGTGGTGTTTGCTTCTCAAAAGTTGTTGCACTATATGCTTGCTCATACTATACATTTGGTTGCAAAAATTGATCCTCTTAAGTACTTGCTTAGTAAGGATGCCCTCATGGGTAGACTTGCTAAATGGATGATGGTCTTAACTTAATTTGACATAGAATACATTGAAAGGAAGGCCATAAAAGGGCAAGCTATACTGACCAATTAGCTGATTTCCCAATTCAGGATAGTATGCCTATTCAAGTGGAATTCCCAGATGAACACATCTTGTATATGACTACTCGCACTTGGAAAATGTTCTTTGATGGTTCCCACATGAAAAATGGATCAGGTGCTGGAGTATTATTTGTTTCTCCACATGGGTACAACATTCCAAAGTCTTACAAGCTTTTATTCCCATGTACGAATAATATTGCAGAATATGAAGCTTTAACCAATGGATTGAGAATGGCTATAGAATGGAACATCACAGAGTTACATGTCTTTGGGGATTCTCAGTTAATCATCAACTAAGTCAATGAGGAATATCAAACCAAGGATGATAAATTGATACCCTACAAAAAGATGGTTGACTCATTGAAATGTTAATTTACCTTTGTGATGTTTCAACATATCCCTAGGATAGAGAACCAAGCTGTAGATGCCATGGCCACATTAGCTTCACTTCTTTAGTTGGAGACACATGAATCAAGATTTGAATTCCTAGTGGAAGAGCTACACCATCCCATCTTTGACTCATCTGAAAGTCATATCATTTGTACCATTGTCACACACGAGTCTTCCCGATATGGTGCTATCTATTCATATCTTCATGATGGCATCATCCCTGACACATTCAACCATTCTAAATGCTAAAACCTTATCCGTAATGCCTCTCACCACACCCTTATCTCTAGTGATTTATATAGGAGGGGTTTAGATGGGACGCTCCTTAGGTGCTTGGAAAAGGAGGAATCCAACCAAGTGTTAGTTGACATCCATGAGGGCATTTGTGGTGGACATTCTAATGGTCTTGCCATGGCCCGAAGGTTGCTTAGGGTGGGATATTATTGGCCCACAATGCAGATAGATGCAGTAGACTTTGCTAAGTCATGTGAAAAATGTCAGAAACATGGAAACTTGATTCATGCTCCAGGTAGGGAGCTGATCCCTTCTGTTTCTCATTGGCCATTACAGTGCTGGGCCTTTGATCTAGTTGGGCAAATTCATGCCAACTCATTAGGTGGACATAAGTTCATTATTACTACCACTGACTACTTCACAAAATGGGTGGAAGCTGTGCCACTTTCTGTTGCTTTAGGGAAGACTATCTCTTTGTTCATCTTAAATCATATTATTTGCCGATTTGGAGTGCCTTTTGAGATTATCACTGATAACGGAGGTCAATTCAAGAACAATGACCTAAAGCATTTATGCAAGTAGTTTAAAATTAAGCAACACTGGTCCTCCATCAATTTTCCATAGGGAAACGGATAGGCAGAAGCCTCTAATAAAACCATTCTTAAAATTCTTCATCGGATAGTGCACAAGAATGGTAGGGATTGGCACTTGCAAATCAATCCAGCACTATGGGCTTACAGAACAAGCATTCACACACCTACAAGAGCCATGCCTTTTGCCCTTACCTATGGTGCTAAAGTAGTATTACCTTTAGAAGTAGAGATCCCATCACTCAGAGTCTCACTCAAAGGATTGATAACAGATGAGGATTACCGTGCCATGAGGTTACAGGAACTAGAACTTTTAGATGAGAAGCATAAGGCTTCCTTTGATCATATAAGAGTGTATCAGAAGTGTATGTCCAAGGCATTCAACAAGAAGGCTCACCCTAGAGAATTTCAAATAGGTGATCTTGTTTTGCGAGAGAACCCTAAGAACCAACAAAATAGAGAACAAAAGGGTAAGTTTGAACCTAATTGGCTTGGACCATATGTCATTACCGCTGCTTTTGGTATAGGTGCATATTTACTGTTAGATCCAGATGGAGAAGAGCTCCTTGATCCCATCAACATTTTGCACCTCAAGAAGTTCTATCCTTGATGCCCTTTCAGTCTCGGGGGCATCCTTTGTACATACTTATTGATCCTAAAAAAAATACCAAAAAAATTGATATATGATGCTGAAAAAATCTTAAAAAGTATAAAAAGTCTTGAAAAAATACAAAAAAATAAAAAAAATGCAAAAAGTTCAAAAAAATAGAAAAAGTGCCTTGGTGAAAACTTGGAAACAGGTGCCTTGGTAGCAAAAATACAAAAAAAAGAAAAAAATCAAAAAATGAAAAAAGAGAAAAATTGCAATAAAAATCCAAGTGGTGGAAACCTGGAAATAGGCACTACTTGAGGCCTTTTGCACTCCTATTTGATAGCATGCATCCTCGACATTGAGCCTTTCCATCATGTCTTGACCCTATTTGACTTGGTCTGGAATTGGTCTTTATCTTTGTCTAGGGGGCATACCTGTTAGCATAGGCTTTTAGGTGCATTTGTCTCTTGGGGCATTTCACAACAGGTGTTTTTCAACACCACCCCAGATAGTGTTTTTCAACACTACCCTTGCGTTGAGTGTTTCTTAACACTTATCAAATGTCTTTCCCTACAGTCTCATATGATACGATATCTCTCACTCAGCAGGTGTGATACTCAAAGTTTGACTCTATGACCTACACACACGCACTCAAACAATCAACTCGTTGAGATATGTTGACTTTATTTTTCTTTGGGTGCTGTCTATGAGGATTTCTTTGATGAGTGGTCTCTCCCTGCGAAGTTTTCAATGATGCATAGCTAGAAAACTGAGGGTATGAGAACATGTTTTATTTCTTTATCTGCTTGTGGGTATATTTTGTTGATCCTAACTGTCCTAAGCATTTATGTTGGTCCTACTTGACACTATGGATTGATAGGGTATTATCCTTGACTGTTTTGCGAGTGCATGCTTCTAGTTATCCTGACTTTCATGTGTCTTGATACAAACATAATCTCGCCATATCAAACTTAGGTAATCTCACTGCACTAGTCATCTTGACCTATATGTCTTTGATGCCTAGGTGAGATTTCCACATTTCTATCTGATAAAGATCATATTAATATCCACATAGTTAATGCTAGTGTGCATTGTATGATCTTACGACACTACCAATAACACTCGGTGATGATAATTAGATGACTATAGGCATTGTGACCTTGCAAGTCAACCACTTTCATAGTAGCTTGCATTTTTAGGGTCATGTTAGTCTAGTTTTGCATCTTGCATATGGAGAGAGCTCTCCTTTTCATCTTACGTGGACCCATCAGTCAACTGTGCTTGCCTTTCCTTCTTTTCAATCATGTCTTTCACTCCTTGTCTTTTTCATCTCGCACTTGTTCCTATTCATCACAAGGGGTTAATCATATCATCATATCTATATCAAAACTATCATTTTCAAAAACATGAGTCTATATCATACACATGAGAATTACACATACATTTATGAGAGAGAACATACATAAGCATGTACATAAGCATTTTTGAACAAAATGACAAGATAATATACATAAACTGATACATCCATCACAAGAGAGACATAAACACATGATATAATCAAACATCTAGTAATCTCATATATACATCAATGTCATGATACAATATACAATATGGGATCCCAAAATCTGGATCAATGTCTCAAGATATGTCTAAATATCTAACAACATCTAACCCTAAACCTAAGACTGACTGCCACCCTCATGCCCCAGTGTTGGTGGAGGTGGTGCTGGATCAGGAACTACATCTGATCTACCCACTACTGTAGAGTATGATGGTGCTCTCCGATCCTCTGGGATTGCCTGAATGTAGAGGCCATAATAATATGCAGCTCACGCTGCCTCTCTCTATCTCTCTACCAGGGCAACCTATAGCTGCCTCTCTTGACGGTCTGTCTCTACTCTCTGATCAGTGAGCTGCTACTCTCTCATTGATATAGTAATCCTAAGCTGCCATTTTTAGCCTCGAGAGTCTATATCCTTACTCTCAGATCATCTCCACCCGCAGGCTGGTCCTGCTGTGCCTCTGCCTGCCGGCGAGCTAGTCTCACCTCATCTTCAGGCGTCACTGATCTTTGTCCCCATGACCATTTCTAGCCACCTGATCTAGATCCCTCCCCTCTCTCCATCCTCCTCCCTCTCCCCCTCCTGCTGTCTCCTCCATCTCCTCTATCTCCTCCGTCCCCCCATCATCTCCTCCATCTCCCCCTTGTGCTGGTACCTGTGCATCTGGTATTGTAAACTGAGGGAATGAAGCCCTCTACTGCTCTACCCTATATGTTACATCAGCCATTGCATCTATCACATCTAGGTGATACTCCCAGGGCTCACTCCTGATCCTAGCTATCTCTGTGACCACCTGCTAGTAGTTTAACATAGGTAACCACCCATGTCCCTCCTCATCCCTGACTTGGGCGTATGTAGTGGTCTCTGTTGAGACCCGCTACTGCCTCCCAAACTACCGCCATATCCGAGTGAAGAAAAATCTCTCTACAATCTCTAGGTGTCAGCCTACTAATGGATGAGTGCATAACATATAACTCAGTTTATCATCTGCATCACTCCACCCCTCCACATCCCTGTATGGCCTCCATGTGAAAGCTACCATCTCATCCAGGATCCTATAGTAGTATGTCACATCCCCACTATGAGCATGTGATATGAACCCCACATATCTATATATGTAGGGGTATCTCCTCTCCCTTGGATGAACCCTTGGGCGCATCACCATGATGTGCTCCCATGCCCACACCTGTGCCAAGATGGCACCACACACCCACGACCGGTTGTCCCTATACATGATCTCATGTAGCTCATGGTACATCTCTGCTAGCATGGCCAGACCCCATGCCATGCGCAGAGGTCTACCTACCAGGTCCATTAGTAACCTGGCCCATCTGAGCGGGAATCCCTTCTGACTGCGATCAGTCATCAAGATCTGTGAAATAATCGATGCCACAATACATGGCACTAGGAAATCTCTGTCAAAATTCTCTGCTAACCGCTCCCAGCTGACATGCCAATCCAAGATAGTCACATCTTGGAACATCTCCTGGATCATCCGTCGCCCCTCGGTCACATCCTGATCATAGTATACTTGTGCCATCACATGAATCATGTTAGTTTTCATCATATGGAAATATTATACTTACACAATTTAAAAATATGATTATACTTATAGGCTCACCGTGACATGACACTCGTAGGATCCTGTACACATCCTCTAGCATGATGGATGATCACCTGTGGGAAGATGGAAGGTGTTGTGCTCGCTATGCCATCTCTCAACCAGCGCAGTCAACAACCCATGGTCAGCTCTGATGTCTGGGAATCTCAGTAAATACCTCAATCCCATAGTCCTAATGTCAGCATTGCTTGGATCATCTAGATCTTGGACACACCTCAGCCTAGTCACTTTCGGCACTCTGATGATCAGCGCCGGAAAGACCTCCTGCAAGCCATTAAACCAAGCTAGTTGTTAGAACATATCATGATGGATGCCTAAAAATTAGTCTAACACATCTTTAAATACCTAATATTGTCTAGACCCATGTCATTTTTGCTTACAAAAACTTGAAAATTCAAATTTTACACTTGGGCGATACTTCTTTTTTGGAGAAGTATCATGTGATACTTCTCCCTATAGTGGTGCAATATACTTTGGGTCATGTGATACTTCACCCGATATCACGTGATATTTCACCCAGTATCATGCGATACTGGTGCCTATACTTGCACAATACTTTGGGGACCCGTGAAGTATCGCGCGATATTTATCCCCAAAGGGCACGATACTTCTAAAGTATCACGCAATATTTCACCTAACTTCAAAATTTGAAATTTTAAAACTTTACAAAACGTGCTTAAAAGGTATTAAATGACTCAAAAATAGTGAGTTTTTTGAAAACATATCAGGGCAGGATAGTGCGGTGGCCGGTTGTGCAACTGAGTGCGCTTGAATTGATGCCTATGGATGGGAACTCCTACTTGCTGGGCCATATTCTCTCTCTCAAGCTCTGAAAATTCTCAAATCACTATAAGACAAATGATTTTTGAAAATGACATTTTTACCCCTTTTATAGCATTTTGCCTTTTTGACCGAATTTCAAAACCCCTCGAAATTGCGCAAAAATTGCACCCCTAACTAATTTCGACATCCTGGATCAATTTTCGGACTCAAAATTGAAATCTGAGGTCTTCTTGATTGTCAAAATTGCATTTCAAATCTTCTCCTTCTTCTGAGCAGTTGACTATTTTTTTTTTTTTTGAGGCATAAATTGATTTTTGGTGGAATTTCTTCCTTTTCATGTCTCTCAATTTTCTAGTCTTTCATTCACCCTATCTCTTTTGTTCTAGCTCATCGCTGGGGCATGCTTCATTGCCTAATGGTTAATCTATTGCCCTTTACCTTCGATTGTGATTTCATTCTGGTTTGATCAAATCTTTATTGATTTGCTATCTCTCCTCTACCTGATTTTGATTTTGATTCCGAGGGGGCAGTATTTATGGGATCCTCATCCCCGATTCCTTGATTCTCTTGATTCAGACATCTTTTGTGAGCTTTTGCTCAAATTTGAGATTCTTATCTCCTACTTTGAATGTGATCCCGAATCGACCTCATGTTCAAAGGCCTTCGTTTATGCTTTGTCCACGTGTGATCCCGAATCAACCTCACATCTGAGTTGTTTTGTGGTCCCAGATCGATCTCACACTTTAATTCTTCTTTGACTGCATGTGTTCCCAAATCGATCACACATTAGTCAAAGAGGGGAAAATGTATGCACTCAAAAATGGTCACCTAGACTTTGGGCCCCATTTATTCAATTTATCAATCCTGAATCAGTTTTATCAATAATCAATATTTTTCAACATTATCAATTTCTTGATCAAGTCTTAATTTCGATCATATATTGGACTTTTATCCTATGGGCTAATCATTTATCCTAAGTCTTTATTTGATTAAAAAGAATATTTCCTCCCCTTTTGATTAAATTAAAAGCCCCACCTTTCCTCTTATCCTAAGTTGCACAAATAAAGCATTATTCCTATTTTACAAAAAGGAAAAAAGCACTTTTGTCTCACATGAACACAAAGTCAATTCCTTTTGGAGGATACTTGTGCACACGGATCACTCCTCTTTCAAGCTCCACCGCTAATTAAGACTTTTTTCCTCTTAATCTCAATGGCCCATTCCTTTGCATTTCTTATAAAAGGAAAGCTCTCTCCTTCACTTGCATATCACATTTTTATGCTAACCTTATGCTGCAGGAATCCTTGAAGACTTTGAAGCTTTTTAGAGATCATTGTTGCATCTTACTTTAGATTTCTTCATTTGCTTCATAGTTTAGTTTACATTCTTGCATAAGTAGTTTCATTTTTCATAGCTTTCATAGCTTAGATTTCCTTTTATGCAATAACATAACTTCACATAGCTTAATAGGAAGGATTTGTAACACTTATTCTTTCCATTTCATAGCTTAGTTGCATTGCATTTTCATTTCCATAGATTAGCTTGCATTGCATTTTCATAGTGATTCTTGAGGATATTGGCACTCTTTCCCTTGTCCTCATTTGAATCTCTCGTTGTGTGGTTGACTAGCAAGGTCACAAGCTTGTAGCTCTAGCTGAGAGAAAATACATCATAGTCCCTTGCAACTCCATGCATAGAGAGCTATGAGTCGCTTTGTGAGGCCTCATTCTTGAGCAACCTTGCATGTAATGGTTCATAGAAGTCCACCATTTTAGTGTGTATAGGAATGTTTATTTGCATTTTTTTGACTTGGCTATAATATCTTTTCATTGTCTTCATCACTGACAACACTGAGGATTTAACTGGTGTATTGACAATGACTAGTACAGAGGTACAATCAGCAAGTAAGGGACCCCATAATACAATAACCATAGGACCCCGAAACATCAAGGAAAAAAAAACAACCACCTTCAAATGAGCCAATGTAGTAATACTAAGAATCTCTATGGTGTTCCTATCCTCCAAGGGGTGGTCCAAAATACCAGGGGTATTAATAACTTGATACCTCAAGTACTTATAATCAGTATGCCCAACAAATAGAGACTTAGTAGTTAAAGAATAAAGTTGCACATCCACATTCGCCCTAGTAATCTTAGTAATAAAAGAACTCTTGCCAACATTAGGGTACGCATAGATAAAAATAGGCCTGGTATTATTGTCAATAGACAACAACCTTTCCATATGCTGCCTCACCTATACGAGGTCATGTCTTTATATTGTGACTGTCTCGTGGAACAGGGAACACACCAATGAATATAAATTTTTGATTCCACATGATCTTGGATAGGTTGTGACTTAGAAATATTGCCTTATATTATATTTAAACATTTTTGCATTCATTTCATTACTTTTTTTATTATTACAATCAAGGAATTGACTGTTACTGAGGATAGTGATTGGCATTTGTAGCACAGTCAACAAGTTAAAGGTTTGAATCCTCCATAATATGTAAGGAACTCCCACATCTATGTTAACTATGGTTTGGTGGGAGATTTCCATTGATGTATTGTATGTATTAGATCTTTCTTTGAATGCAGTGAAGTTGAATAGAAGGTGAGAAGACATAGAGATAGGCCTGGTGAAATCATAGTGAAAGGAGTTTAAGGTAAGCACCAGTCATGGCTAGAAGTGATCTGATTATTGGAGGGGGCAGATGATGGATGGGAAGGTCCTTTGGGATGTATTTGACATAGGTCAAGGATGGTGGATCCAATTAAGGACAGTCCAACCTTGCAACTTCAGAACAACATAGTGGAAAAACACAACAAGATATGTCTCAAAACATATTTTCTATTAACATGCCTAGCTGTAAGGCCTTTTGGGTTAGGGCCAATTACAAAAAACAAGTAATTCAACAAGATCAACAAGATCCAATACAAATCCAACTAGTTCAGCTCTAAGACAAATCAACAACTGATGGAAACCCTAAGGTAGATCTAAACTTGTGCTCGCAAGCCACCAAGTAATCTCCTTGTCTCCAAGTATGCAAACCACTAGCTTTGCTACTACAAACTATCAGATAATAATCTGATCTACAAGATCTCACAGGATCTTTTCCACAACTTCACTTATCTGCTCTCAGAACCCCTGATCTGAATGCCTAAAACATCTCCCCAAACATCCTATAAATACTGATCATTAGCCACAAGTCGATTGGATGAAATAATTAACTCCTACAAATAAATATTAAATGCAATACAAGTCAGCTCTCAAATAGCCTCACAATTATTTAATTCAAAATGTTGGCCTCTAGATCCACATAGGATAATGAGACATCAGCTACCAACAATAAATGCACCAAGTCGGCCAACCAAATGACCGAGAACTCCAGTCAGTAAACCAGACTACCGAGTGCCAGAGAAACTACCGAGCACCAGTGAAACAACTGACCAAGCCAAGAAACACCAAGGAACATAGGCATCACTGAGCACTAGAAGCTTCACTGAGTTCCTTTAGTGACTAAGCTTCCTTCAATAATTGAGACCATTGGTTAAGGCTGCAACCAAGTAACACCAACCAAGAAACACACCACCATGTAAATTCACCGAGGACCCAAGAATGCCCCTACATTAGACATCCTAGGTTTGAAAAGATGTTCATATGTGAGAAGAACATCTTCCAGGATTCAACACATAAACCCCAAAATGGTTCTTCACATACATGTCCTCCACCTTTTCACTTTTCATACTCTTCCACTTCAGCTTCCTCTATCTTTTCAAGTCTTTCCTTGATAACACGCAAGTCTTTTCTCCAAAATGGTCATTCAATTTCTCAGGATCTACCAATTCAACTCAACTACCAATACTGAGACTTCTCCTACCGACTGTTGTATCTAGCAAAGGCATTAGGGAACACTTCTTGTCATCCTTCTCAACAGTAAATACATTCTTTACACAATCATACATAGCTCTGCAATCATATTGCCAAGGTCTACCAAGAAATATATGATAACTATTCATCTCCACAATATCGCATAACACAAGATCCTTATACTAGCCAATCTGAACATATATAAAGCATTGTTCTCTTACTTCTAGAGCATGATCATCTTGCAACCAGCCAATCCTATAAGGATGTGGACGTCTCATTCTACTCAAACTAAGTTTCTAAACCATGTCCTCAACAACAAGGTTATTAGTACTACCACTATCAACAATAACATCACAAAGTTTACCTCTAGACTTGCATCGAGTCCTGAACAAGTTACTCCTCTGACAAGGTTCCACCTTTGTACTGAGAAATGTTCACCAAACCTGCAAGTTCTCAGATTCAGGTTCATTCTCAACATTTTCATTCACCACAATAGTTTTTTGGTAACCAAGCTTCTTCTGTGTACACTCAAAACAATGGTATCCTTCTTCACCATAGTTATAACAAGTACCCTTAAAGATAACTCTACCTATCTTCTTCTTCAGTTCTACAAGTTTCTATTCATCTTTTGCAGTTGGTTTATCCTTCATCAAGTGATCAATATTTTCCTTCCCTTGAGGATTACCATGTTGTTTCCTCTTCAACTTATCTTCTACTTCAAAGCATACTAATAAGCATCTACAATAGAATCAATCTTTAGCATACAAAGCTCATCCTGAATATTGAATGTCAAACCAATCACATACCGAGCTACCTTTTTCTTACCAAGTTCTCTGTGTCTAGACTGAATAGTAAGCTTGTAGAGCTCCTTGGTATAATCTTCAACAGTCAAATCCTTTTGTTTCAGATTTTGCAACTTCATAAACAAGTCAAGCTCATAGTCAGTAGGTATGAACTTAGCTTTCAACTTAGTCACCATCAACCTCCATTGATTGATCTTCATTTCACCTTCATCTTCTCTATCTCTTTGTAATTCTTTCCATTAAAGAGTGGCATGTCCTTTCAATTTTATTTGTGCTAATCTCACCTGAAGAGGATCTCCAATTTCTTCCAGCTCAAAGAAATCTTCAAGTTCACCAATCCAGTCAATCAAGTTCTCAGGCTTCAATGTACCAAAGAAAGTAGAGACTTCCATTCGGTAACTATTACTTAACTGAGCTCCAGATCTATGCAACCAAGCAGTTCTATCATCACTAGATCTATCCCTCTAATCATCACCACTAGATCCAGCAGCTTCAAAGTCTTCAGTACATTCCTCATAACCATCTTTAGTACTACCATTTCGAGGTACACCAGAAATAACTATCATGATCTCAATGACCATGTCATTCTTCATAAACTCCATCTCTGATCTAAAATCAGATTTCACCTTCTCTGTAATCCTAGATTCCACATTATCACAAAGATCTGCAATCACCCTAGGGTCCAATCTTCTCGGAGGCATCCTTAAAGATAAGAAAACCCTTAGCAAAAAAAACTTACACCAACCACCTTGTGACAACCTCCAAGTTGTATGCAAGTTAGATCACAACCTTTCACCTCACATAAAAAACTAGGCCAAGATTCCACAAGTTCAGTGCCATGGATCTGTAACCCAGATCATATGATATATTTTCCAACAAGATCAACTTCACAAGATCAGCCTTGCTAGGTCAACATTCACTCCACAAGATCAAATCATCTCTGATACCACCTAACGTAGGTCAAGGATGGTGGATCCAATTAAGGATAGTCCAAGCTTGTAGCTTCAGAAAAACATAGCGAAAAAACATAAGATATGTCTCAAAACATATTTTCCATTAACATTCCCGACTCCAAGGCCTTCCGGGTTAGGGCCAATTACAAACAACAAGTAATTTAGAAAGATCAACAAGATCCAATACAACTCTAGCTAGTTCAGCTCTGAGACAAATCAGCAACTAATGGAAACCCTAAGCCAGATCTAAACTTGTGCATGCAAGCTACCAAGCAATGTCCTTGTCTCCAAGTATGAAAACCACTAGCTCTGCTATTACAAACTATCGAATAACAATCTGATCTGCAAGATCTCACAGGATCTTTTCCACAACTTCACTTGGGTAAGTGCACAAAGATGGCGGACCAAAAAGGGGGTATAAGATGCCACTTTTTTCCTAAAATCAGAAAACTCTAAACTTCAACAAGAAATTGAAGATAGTTAGACTCAAAATTTTAAAATGCGACAAAAACAAGAGTTGTAATACTCTGAATCTAGTTCCTAAACTACTAACTTATTTTGAAAATGGTGCAGATTAAGACCCTCAAAAAGGGGGAGCACAAAAAGTGGTCCTATTTTGTGTCCAAAAACATAACATAGCATCTGGTGTGCTCCCCCTAAAATGTTAAATTTTTTTTTGAATTTTTTTAATCACTTCGGTGAGAAGTTAGCTAACACCACATAGTTTATCCTAGATTTTTTGGTAATTTTTTGATGAACGTATAATTTTTGATGAATTTACGAAGTGCACACATCCTGAAAATATGAAATTTCTATGTGCTCCCCCTAGAAATCATTTAAAACTAATCAAAAATTAAATTTTCTTTTTTTTTTAAAGTGTGTAGAATGGAGTCTAGTTTCTAAAAATGTAACTTATTGTAAAATTTGATGAACGAGCCAAAATCTATGCCCAAAATACTGCATGTTGGTTTTTTACAAAAAATGGACATTCACACAAAAGAAATTAGAGTTGAATAACTTAACATAATCGGAATTCAAAATAAATTATATGCTTAGATAGCTAATAGAGAGATCTGCAATATCACGTCGTCTAATTTTTACGTTCTTGAACCACGAGTAAACTTGACAAGGAGCACAGAAAAAAAGATGTCATTTTTTTGTATGTCTGCTGGAAAACACATCTCAGGCCTATTTGAGTTGTCCAAGCCTTTGGGTTGGATCTCCAAGGAAAATCCAAACCTTAGGATTGGTAAATTCAAATCCTACACAAAGCGCGCATGCCCTAAACTACGTACACCCTATAGGGTGTGCACACTATGTAAATTTATGATTTCC